>OY735233.1:33236784-33266784 GCA_963457665.1 Thysanoteuthis rhombus | reverse complement strand
TTATGGACTTCCGTTTATATAAAAATTATTGTTCATAAGTATTTGAAGATAACAAGCAGTCTACATTTGGTAAAACTATAACCTTAGTCTTCCTATTCATCATGTGACCAGTTCTGATTCCTTTGTTCAAATTGAGGGCCTTACTGTTTTGATGACTCCCTTTTTGTGAGATGAAGTGACTCAAGGGCACATTGAGAATGGTAGAAATGCAACACAAATGGAAAAATCAAAGGACACAAAGATGGCGCTGGTATATGATCAAGGATTCGGTTCCATGAAGACATGTAGACAGAGAAATGACACAATAAATTCTTGGTTTTGTATTTTTAAAGACCACAGGCATCTTTCACTCGAAAGGTTCATCATCCTTGCCTGTTTCAAAAGAGTAAATATACAGGCAATCTGTGGATTACGAAATCCCAACTTATTGACAACCCAGACTTACTAACAGACTGCCACAATGACTGTTATACTAAAATGAAATCAGTAAAATTTGAAAAATAATATTTGGCTGAAATAGATAGATAGATCTGCTCTAAACGTTTTTTTTTTTTCTTGGTTCACCGTCCGTAACACTGGATTTTGGGGTCGGGGGCAATATTTCCTAAAAAAAACTTCCTACGTACCATTTACAAACAGGTACTCTTCTCCGTAAATGTATTCGGTATTTTTTCAAAAGAATAAAAAGTGACTCAATCCAAATACATCCGGAAATTTTTCCCATTGGGATTTACGAGTATTTCATTTGACGCATGTCACAGATCAAGGATATGAAAGGTAAACCCGCTGGCCCTTATAAGTCGGATCGATCCTCACTGAATCTCCAACTATTGATGGCCTGATGCAAAACTGCTATGTTAATAAATGATAGGAAAAAATGGCTCAGAAAGCACGTCGTACAGCAATACAGTTAAATTTGATGGCCATAGTTTTGCGTTCAATCCTCATTAAATCCCTCATTATTGATGGTCCGATAGAAAACAATGCTAAGTTTTCATACTAAAAAATATTAAGATCAGAAGGCACAGCGTGTAGCAAATATCAGCCTGCTAATCTTGCTGGTCGTTGTTAGTGAGTTTGACTTTCATCAGACCTCCCAGTATAGATGGTCTGATAGTAACTCTGTTATATTTATTCTAATAATTTAAACTCTGATGATCTAAGTTCGCTGTTTGTAACAATATCCATGGTCTGAAATTATGAACCCTTTCAATTGAACGAATTCAGTACTGTTTTTTTTTTTTAACATCTCGCAGAAATCAAAATATATTCGTCATTATTTTCATTTGGATTAACGTGTAATTGATTTGGAGAAATAACCAGAACACACTTCGCATAGCAAAGACTAATCTTGCTAGCTGTTGTTAGTGGGCTTGATCCTGATAGGACCCCTCAATATTGATGGGCGAACACAAAACTATGCTAGAGACAAATAATATGATGAGATCACATGACAGCTCTGTATATCAAAGAAAAACAGGTGTTAGAGATATCATAGTATCCATTTGAAAACTCAAATGGCAGTGGGCTAGTCATGTCACAAGAATGGCAAACAACCGTTGGAAACCACGACTCACGATATGGATCCCCAGAGATCGCATGCAAAATCAAGGCCAGCGAAAAATAAGATGGTGTGACGAACTAGACAAGTTCAGAAAGTAGTATTTCTGAAATGTCAAATTTTGACAATGGTCACTATCTAACGGCTAGGCTGATGATGATAAAATGAACAGTGTGATGTTTTGTTCCTCTGTCCGTAAGAATCGATTCTCCCATTTAAATGTGAGAATTCGGCTGATAAAAGTATTCGATACCCACCGTTTGAAACTATGGACTAATCCACTGAAAGGAATTCAGTATTTTTATTTCTTAATGTATCATTTCATTGAAATATATCTGTGAATCTTTTCATGAATATTTATTAGTAGGGAGATATTGCTCCGATTACTGCATTGGAAGGTAATGGCAAGAACTATTTATCTTTTTTCTACAAAAAGACGCGTATTGAACGACTATAACCTCGAACCAAAATGTTTTTCCTTGTCTCTTATCAGCTTCTTACAACGTATCAGGTGTATACTTAACATAAATATCCCATCAAATATCAATAAGTAATAGACGCGTCTTTTCTTGGCGTTAATTTAACCATGCTTTCAAAAATGGTGGAATTATGTTCGACGAATTTTTGCAATTGTTTTCAACTTGAAAGAAAATTGCATCGAAAACAGATCAGGTTAGTCAATCGATAGAATCCGTCTCGTGACCAATGTCGTTTGGCATTCGACCTGAGTGATTGATTTGTAAAATTGGTAAAAGTGATGATTAATGAATGGATTACTTCTCTCCACTTCTGTTGGGCAATGATCACCAGAGAAGTCCGAATTTTCAACAAAAAAAACACAAAAAACAAGCATTAATGCTGCTGGACACATAGTAAGGTGTCTAGCATGAACTTAAGTAGCAAAGAACCCCCAGGTGGGGGGGTGATCAATTAAAAGATTAAAAAAAGGGGGGATAAACGAATCAACTACCTGGCCTCTTGTTGGGCACTGATCACTTTAAGAGAACTATGATAATAAGAAAATGATACTAAATTTTGTAAGTATATAAGACTTGTTTGGCACAGTGGGTACGATGAAACGAGATTCACCTATGAATCATTTTGTCATGATTTCAAATCACAGCAGATAAAAGTTTGATTTAATATGACTGAATAGATAAACATTGGAGAGTTTACTCGCCTAAATTAGTTGAGGATTGTTCTTGTTTTTGTTGTTACATAAAATGGAGAAGAAAGTCAACTCCAATTTGTACTGACTGGAGTTTGACAATATCAATTTCTAATGAAAGCAGTTCATCCTCTGTTGGGAAACTGACGCTATACAATCTTCCCAACCCATTTTTGCCTATTTGCCCTTGTACCCCACAATGCTAAGCTCAGTAAAATTACTCAATCTCTAATCCGAAATTCTAAAAACTGAAAAGCTCTGAAAAAACAGACAATGAATCTCGTGTTTAGCGTCAAATCTGATCCGTCATAATCCATTGTCAAACAAAATCGTCTCAACTTTCTCGTAGATGACAATGGAAGTTATTATTTCGAAATACCAAGTGTCATCATCGTACAGTGTCGTGCCATTGGTCTATCCACAAGAGAACTGTGTTATTTGATTGCTTCAAGTTTAATTCTGCCATTTCCTTATTGTAGGGGGTCGAGGGTTTTTTTTTTTTCACTACTCCTGGGTGCAGGATGTGGCACATATCCTTGTAATTGGCCTTCAACGAATGTCAACAAGTGTACCATGGACAAGTTTGCAACATGCTCCGTAATATTGATGAAAATGCAAAATTTCTGAAAAGCATGATATGAACAAGTAATATAACAATTATATTACGCAATGTGAATGTATTCATCTGTCACGTAAGCGAACGTAACTCTTTTAAATTTTAATAAGTAGTTTTTTCTAAGTCATCACATGATGACATATGGAGAATTTCATGTTTAGAGAAGAAATTCATGTTATGTTAAACCTGATGAAAAGAGAACTCACTCTAATTCTCTCTCTCTCTCTCTCTCTCTCTCTCTATATATATATATATATATATATATATATATATATATATATATATATATAATGCTCCTCTATTCAGGGTTGATCACGCTTTGAGTGAGGTAACTCATCCATTGTAAGCTTATGCAATGCTCTTCCAAAGGAATACAGCATTCTGGTGGATGAGGAATTTCTGTGTAAATAAATATATTGCTGAAATTCAGCCTTACTGACCGTCCAGTTCCGTAGTCGAGAGGCAGGATATCGGCCTCTGGGTCTGAAATGAAGGTTTCATTCCTGCCTCACAGTACTGGATGGGATAACAGAAAGTCTATAGCCACACTGAAGAGATGTAATACATCAAAACAGCTGTTTTTGGATGACACAATATATATATATATATATATATATATATATATATATATATATATATATATATATATGTATATATACTCAATTTTGCCGTTAGTTTGATATTTATGAAGTATTGAACTTGAACAAATTTTCAGGGAAATTGTTTTCTCTACTCGTCGAAAGGAGTATATGTGAGTGTAAACTTTTATGTTTCTGCAATGGACGCCTAGGACTGAGAGGAGTAGTGATGAAAGAAAATTGAAAAACAATTATAGTAAAGGGTTAAAGACCAAGAAGTGATAACTTCTTATCGGAAGAAAATGTTAAGTGACACCAGATAATTGGATCTAATACCTATAGCTTTCGATTCTTTCTTCTTCTATTTCTCTTTCACCCCTCTCTCTCTCTCTCTCTCTCTCTCTCTCTCTCTCTCTCTCCCTCCCTCACTTTCTCCTCTTTTTGGTCTCTTTCTCTCTTTATTTCTCTTTTTCTTTATTTCTTCCTATCGATGATTGATGGCGTATGAATAGAATCTGTGGTTCTCTTCTCCCTTCTCTCTCTATCCCGCATTTTGATATTCTCACTTTTTTGTCTTAACCGGGAGTCTGAACCTGTAATTGTTGTTAGGCCAGGAAAATAAAGTCAGCTCAGACGGAATTCAACAAGAATGCTATGCCAGATAATGTAAATAGAATTGCAAATGTTTTCAATTCTTCCATCATTTTTGACAGCGTTGGTAAACTGGAAATCGGGTAATCCCAGTTATTACAAACTGCCAACCAGAACTGCCTGCATAGGTTTCTTCAGTTTTCAAGATAGTCTGGCTTGTTATATATGTATGTGTTATGTGTTCAGGCTGCATCAGGGCTAGAGATCTGCCAATTTGAAACGTTTACGCATCATTATGTCTAAAAAAACGATGTTGTTTTTTTAATTAGTTTTTCTTGTTTGTAGGGTAAGTTAATACTAAATTGATCCCTTAGTTTGTACTTGGTAGCATCTCCACTTATTTATCAAGATGTCAGATTTTCCAATTTTTAAATTGACCAACCCCAACCTGGTATGCTGCCAAAAGACATTGGTCACACTGACGCTTTCCCGTAAGCGACTACCAGACTTGCCTTTTTTAGAGTTTTAAAAGTTAACTTCTTTTCTTTTGACACAAGGCAACGAGTAAGGAGTCCCCAGCGAGAATTGAACTGATTACCCAGTTATAATGATCTGCTTGACTAGCTTGCTAAATATTTGCCAGGGACGAGGCACTCTGACATCAACAATATTTATTGTTTTCAAACAGGTGTGACAAAGCAAAAAACATTTCTTTACAAACTTTCTCTTCTGTTCTTGAAGGACATATTTCATATCTCCTTTTATAGTTTTTTAATGTCCTGACCAATATGAGAAATGAATTTTGTATGAAGACGTTTATATATTATAAAAATTGACCTGTTATGTCTGTGGTTTTCAAACCTCATTGTATGGCGACAGATCAAGAAATATATTTGACTAATGCAGCATACCCAGCCGAACGAAAAGTAGATAAACAAGCTTGGCTGTTGTGGGGCCGAACTCTACTCCTATTTCTACTCCTTTTGATAAGAAAAAATTCAAAGATATATTTTTCGTACAAAAGTATTTATCAAATTGAATAAGCCTTTATGTATCTGTGAGATAAATTTCGTTGAAATGTAAGGTTTGTCAGTTTGGCTCAGTCGAAAGGGATTCCGCTACTACTCACATGGCTGTAATAGTAAATCACGGTAGGGAAATGTAAATGTCATAGATTTATTCATACACCCTATGGATACGAATAAACTGAGAAATAAGCCCTTTCTAGCATAAATTTTGTTTATACGTAAGAGTTGCCAATTCAGCTCAGTTGGTAAGATCTGAATAGCAGGATGTTAATTTTCACTACCTTAAATTTGACGAGGGTTGTTATTGTCTTTTTGTTATGGTAGGGAAACAAAGTCACCAGGTTTTGACCAGAATTTTACTACTAGACAAAATCATCTCGGTAATCATTAAACAGAATTTTTATTTCAACATACTGATATATGCACTCATCGACCCTCTTTTCTTTCACCTGCCGCTGAGAAGGTTGAGCACTCAGAAAATCTCGTGATAAAGCCACTAGATTAGTGACTGTGAAGATGTGGGAAGCGGGCCAGACGTAATAACCTCACAAAACACATTGATGAATCAAAATACATGTTTGTGTATTTGGAAAAACGTATTGGGCTCCATTGGGAGATAGTTGCTGCACATTGTTTTTGCCGGGGAGAATATTGAGAGCCACAACGTTATATGTTGATGTTTATTGAACTTAGCTTAGCACGGAACAAGACTATGAGAATTTTCAACTTCTTGGAATTGAATCTGTTGATACAATCTATGAATGGATTTGTTGGTTGTCATTACGGCAAAGGGAAGTGTAACACTCGTTACAGAAACAAGAGGAAAGGTGGATAGATGATTAGATGGATACGAATAGAGTAATATACAAATAGACTGAGATAGATAGATATAGATAGATAGGAATACACTGAGATAGATAGATAGATAGATAGATAGATAGATAGGTTTAGATACATGCATATGAACTTGTATAGTCATGAATGATTTACGGTCAAAAGGTATGAATGGGCTTAGATAGATAGATAGATAGATAGATAAAGATAGACTGAGAAATATACGAATAGACTGAGATGAATAGATAAATAGATAGATATAAATAGACGGAGAGATAGATAAATAGATAGATAAATAGATACATAACGGCTGGGAAAGATAGATAGATGGAGAGAGAGAGAGGGGGTAGCTGGGGTAGAATTGAGTTATAGATAGCCTGGGATAGATAGATAGATAGATAGATAGATAGATAGATAGAAATGATCCGTTGAAGATGCCCAAAGAGCAGTCACATCATTGGCATAATTTGGCGGTGATGATTGGCGAAATTTTCGAAGTATTATAAAGCAGACGATAAACGTTCAGAAATCTATAAGTCGTGAGCACAACTAACAAGAACTCAGAACTGATTAATCGCTAAAAGTTTAGCGGAAGCAAAAATAATCACTAATTGCGAACTTATATGATATAGATTCAGCTTCGGTTTGACTTTAAACCTTTCAAAACAGATCTATAACGTCGAAATTTTGATATATTGTAGCTAAGACATACAGCTTTAAATAAGCTGTATGTTTAATGTAAACTAAAGTTTAATTTTATTTGTTTATTTAATTGTCTATGTACACCTTGGTCATCATCTGATATTGGCATGCTACACTTTTTTGGAAAGCTCTACCTCTAAGCTATATCATATTAAAAATTCAACTCTATAGGGTTTTTTTATTAACAAGACAACGAAGTATAATAATAGTTAGCGATAGCTTTGTTTCTGCTAAATTTTTAGCGGTTATAGATTTAGTGGTCTTGTTAACTCTGCCAACCGTTGGAACTTGTATCTCAAACTGCATCAGAATAAGGTATTCATTACCAAAACAGATACCCTGTGAACTCAGTGGAAACCAAACTGCTCCTAATTAATATGCACGTCATTGTTTCCAAATCAAAAGTATGAATTGTCCTTTAACTGACTTTTTTACCTGGAATGAAAAATGGGTTTGTATGACAATTGAAAGTTATAACATGCCTAACTATCTACACGTGAGGCTTATCTATTTATAGTGAGTCCCCTTGTCGATCAGGTCAAATGACACGAGATGAAATATTTGCCTACGGTTAGACTTCAATTAAGAAACTATGACATCAAGGTGGTTGTTGAATAGGGAATTGTTGTGTGTCACAAACGGTTTGATCAATGAATACAACAAGCGGAGGGAGTTAAGCTTAGCATATAATCAACATTCCCTTTTCCCAACCAATTTCGGCTACCAGCCAGATTTTTCCGAATAACTTCACGTTAAGACTGTAGTCCAAGGTGGAGGTGACTTGGTTCTTCCCCGTCACAAGAACAAGAAGAATCCTCACTGAATTTCGGGGAGTACACTTTTTACTCTGTCTATCATGTTGAACCAAATCTATGTATAAAATTAACATATCTCCAATGTGATTTGAAATCGCAATCATGTGATATGAAAGCGGCTCTCTTACCAACTGTACTAAAATGACACTTTATATACTTAAGGATTTAGTTATTATAAATATAATGAAAAGTAGATACCGGTAGTAATAGAGGGAGAAGTGGGTGTGGCAGCTGAGTCAGTTTATAGCCTATTGATGATTTTTGTTCTAATACCTTTTTCAGCCTCTTGGAGTTCGTAGTGGGATATACACCTCCCCCAAGTGTAAGGCACGGCAGGTGATGCACCTTAAACTGTCATGCTGGCCCATGCTGTGTTGAAAGAGGAAAGGGATACATGCCTTTCCCAGGAGCATTAGAGCGGAGTGAACGCAAACTCTCAGACGGGGATTGAACTCGGCTCGTCGATCCCATTCTCCGTGCAATCAACTGTTTGGCCACTCACACCTCCACGATTCTTTTATACAGAATTGACAACCGATGGACATCCCGACTCACAACATGGATTCCCAGAGATCACATGCGAAACCGAGGCCGGCAGAATATAAGACGGCCAGACAAAGTTGACAAGTTCAGAAAGTATTGGCTCTGCAATGCCCATGATTGAGAGCGAATCTGGGGGGAACATCTATGTCCGATGAATGATGATGATGATGATAATGATGATGAAATGAGGAATTCTTCTTTATCACCATCAGCAGCAGCCTTTTAATGTCCATCGTTGGTCATGGACATTCCCTTACGTACAAAAGACCTCTCGATTTTTGGCGTCGCAGAGCCAATATTTCCTGGATTCGTCTACAGCATCGAGGCATCTTATTTGTGACCGGCCTCAATTTTGCATCTGATCTATAAGGACCCACGTTATGAGTCTTGCTGCCCAGCAATTGTCTGACATTCTTGCATCTTGCCCTGCCCATCGTCATTTGAGTTTTCTCATGGAATTCGTGCTATTTCTGCTTCTGCTTCTTTTGCTAATAAATTGTGCTATCGTCTATCTATGTTATATCAGACATGTTCCTTTCCTGAGTACGTTGTATGGTTCTTAGTTTGAGAGCCAGTCTTTTTGTTAAATTCCATGTTTCAGCTCCACAGGTGACTATCTAGAGAATGCATTGGTTTTATCCTTTCTTTTTGGGACTAATCAGAAATTGAACGCCTTCAACTTTCGTCAATACATCCTTCAATCAAATGTCATGAGTATCATTTTCAGAGAGTCAATGCTAAGATTTAGACGGAAGTTGCAAAAATATATGTAGTAAGATTGAATACTTACCAAAAAATAATAGGTAAATAAAAGTCCAAGTAGTAATCCTTTTTATAGAACCATTTTTGCGCTGGAATAAAAAATATATATATCATCAGATGGATTTTGAATTCTCATAAATGTATCCGTTCTAATAGGCTCTGGAATCATTATTATACATATCGATCCCTCGTCGCCAAATACATTTTACGTAACTTAAATAAGTAAGATCTTTGTTCCAAAAAAATTGAACGATGTTTAGTATAAAATAATGTCCAAATACAATGCATTGTCATGAAACCCTATATAAAATGATAAACTACCCTAAAATTGATAAAGTAAAACTATCTATCAAATCATACCTCAAGGGGAGGTGGTGTTTGGTGAACACTCCAGGGGAGCCATAGTAATATAACTAGTTAGTCTTTAAATCCCCTGAACGGTTACATAGTAAACAACTGATGATCCCAAAAAATAAAAGTTTACACGTAGTACTATAATATCTGATAATGTTCATGAATGTGCGTGTGTGTGTCTGACATGGTGGATACTTGAAGTGAGTACCCCCACACCTTTATATGTAGGTATATGCAACGATTATCAAGTTCCACCGACTTTTTCCGAAAACATCAGAGTGTGTTCCTAATTCTAGCTCTTCAACTGAATAGGGGATACTGCTTCGGAGACGAATCCCTGGGAACCAGGCATCAATATATGCTTGCTTGTTTCGTTCGAGACAAGGGTAGTGTAGAATTACATGGACCCAGAACAGTCAACCAAGAATGCAGTTCTGAGTCAATGATGTTTTATACAAAAGAAAGTCAATGAGCAATTATTTTGAAAAACACGCTCTCCCATAACTATCTATCCTATTCAGGTAGTGACAGCAATATTTATCCAACCTGGCTGCCAGCCTTATCCAGGACCTCTAAATCTAACAAATATTTGAGAAATTTGGTGTATGCATCTATCTTTTTTTCAAACGTGCATTGTTGTTAGAGGAGTTGGAATGAGGTACCCGAAAAATAACTCACTCGAAAAATGCAAAAAAGTTCTGGATATTTTTGATAATAGCGTGGGTTCTGTGATCAAGCTTACTAATATTCATCAATTAGACTTCTACATACGTATCTATTCGTTCATTACCTCTGTGTCTGAGACGGATTGTCAGTATTCCAATCTCCTCTCAAAAGGAGGCATTGCAGCCAGAGATTTTAGAATAAGGTACCCCTGAACTTGAAGAATGTATTAGGCATCGAACTGCTATAAATCTAGAGAAAAGGAATTTCATTTCTTACTTGAAAGATAACTCTTCACAGAGAATCCAATAATGTTTTGTTATCCCAAATATGCGTTAATTAACAACAATTCTGGGACATTTATAGCTACTTTTTAGCCTGCGCACACCAGGTATTCCGGCTAGTATGCCATATACCTTAACGTGACTGACGTTACCCTCACTTGAGTAACGAGTACATGCACTGAAACGTGTCATTGGTTGAGAACTGAAATTTTGTTATTCACAGATTACGTGCCTCTACATGGGTCAGAGTGATCTCACTTCGATAAAGATCATAAAAAAACAATCTGTCATTTAAATAACAAACTAAAGTGTTACATGAAAGAGTTAACCCATATACCACCTAGTCTGGGAACTGAACTCAAGCGTAAATGAATTAAAATGATATTAAAAAAAGGGAGAAAACAGTGTTCATTCACATCGTCTTATTTTTCTGAGGTTCAATATATTTATGAAGTCAACACGCCCTAAAACTTTTTTTATTGACTTCTTTCTCTAATCTCGAATTCAAATAAAAGTTGACAGGTGAGAAAACTGGATTGTTGGATATGTAGTCGGTATCAATAATTCCTCCTTTTTTGAGAAAATAATTGGTTAATTCCTAATTCTTATTATAATGTAGCTAACGTAGGTATATGTGACCAAAACTACTATCAAAATGTAGAAACCCCACAAATACCTGCCGGACCATGCGGCCAAATTGGCTACAGATTCTTGTCTCTTCGTTCGTCTATCTGGGTGTGTCTTCGGCCGCATTCGGTCACATTTCGTGGGCTACAACCTTGAGAATTTGCATTATCAATAATGCCAAAAGTTTGGAATTTGGGAATTTATTTGATTATAGCACTTTTAATCGTGTTAAATGGATTAATAGAATCATTGCTAGTAATTTGGATCTGCAGTATTTGGAGTATGGGGAAAGAGAATAAATTTGCCTCACCTAAAAAATCTACATAGAGTTTTGTTAACTTGTATTCTTATGTATAAACTTATTCATTTCAGATATATAATTCATTCAACTTTCCTATGTGTGCATAATTTGTCAGTTCCAGATTCATGCAATAAATGGACTTAGTTGGTCCTTCTAAGAAGCAGTTTCTTGTAACCAATTTTTCCTTTACCGGGTATTCTAGGGTATAGACTGACCAACAGTATAAGACGAGTTCGGGATTAAGCTTAAACTTCAAGAAAATCGACTTACTCGAATATAAGACGAGTCCGTTATACGTCGTTTATAATGCATTGTAAAATTTAACCCTATGATGGATAGAGTTATTTTTAAGAGCAAAACAATGCAGAATCTTTAAAAAAAAATTTTAAAAACGTAGAATCTTTCGACAATGAATCGAAAATATACTTTCCAGTTGGGCTACTGTCATTATTGATAAATGATGATATTTAATCTTCACTGGGATTTGTTTATATCTCCATTTTCAAAATACGTTATTTTCTAGACATGAAGATATGTAATCAATTTCTGAATTCAGTAATATATATATATATATATATATATATATATATATATATATATATATATATATATATATATATATATATGAATGAATTCTTTTATTTGGCTCAGTGTTGGAAATGGCAGAAATTGCCTTAATTGGTGCAAAACAGAAATGAAAACAGTTTTAATGTACATCATTTTCAATCATTTGGTTCAAGCAAAAAATTGAATTAAATGAACTTGAGCCTAAACTGCGTTTTTATCCGAATTGAAATAGAGCGAAAATTGACTGGGCAGACGATTGGTTGTTATTTAATCAGAAAAAAGGAATTTAAAACACATGAAGATTCAATGGCATTTGATTTTATCCCTCTCTTGGAAATACGTAATTTTCTGAACGCAAAAACACGTACTAACTTTCCAAACACCCAAATGTATATTAGAAAGTGTTTTATACTCACCAATTTGTTAAATAATTCCATAACGTCTGTTAAATAAATAAGCGAAATTGTTGAAATTTTGTGGTTGTTAATATTTTTATTTTCTTTCCTGTCTTTTAGTTCTTGTATGTTTATTTTCTTTCTCTTTGTAAGTTCTTTTGGTTATGTTTCTTTAACTTTTCTGAAAGATAAACAAAATATGTAAGAAATTTGCCATCAAAGTCAATAGTTGAACAAGTCATACAAAAAAAGCATCAAAGAATAAATAAGGTCAGAGTTAATTCTATTTTATATAACAGGCATTTCCCGCTGGAAAACATGTACAAGTGAAAAGAGTTACCAATAAGATCTTACTTCTTGAGAATCTAGATGTTATCATTTAGCTATACCTGTGAAAATAAGACACGAAGAGGTCAAAGAACATTGTTTTTAGCAGATTTCTAGAAGGGGTACATATAGAGGTATCTTGTGGACAGACAGACAAACGTCCGCTGTTGGATTTAGACCTTCGCGAAGATCTGCCAGGTATCTCTAACTTGTGATCTACGCAAGTGATGTTGAGCATGGTTCTCTCCTTTGTACGTTGCATGGTTTTCAGTTTGAGGGCCAATTTTTTGCTTAGTTTCCAACATGTTGATGCATGCTTTGATTTTTCCAAGTTTTCAATGGTGTTCTCTGTCTTTGATCAGTTAGAATCGGAGCTATCATCGGATAGAAGAAATTTTCTCACAACTGTCACAATCAGATAGTACACCGGAAGGAGGCCGTAAACTGGATCCGCTGAATTTCTTTAGTAACAGCATAAAAAATCAATTCATTCACGTGAAAACCCTTTGAATGTCAATGACCATTCTCAGTACTTGACGGTATTCAGTTCAATTGGAAGCAAAGCACTCCGTACATGTTATAAGCATTGTGCATATCAATGACCACGTCAAAGAAATTGAGTAAAATCAATAGGTAGCGTCACCTTTGTTTTAGAGAAAGAATGGCAGGTCAATTACATAAATCAATCCTCGTGTCCACCATTAATTGATTTCATCACCAAAGAGCGTGTTCAAAAGTGTATCAATTTGATTTGTTGAGTATTAAAGATATAGAGAGGAAAGTGTGAGAGGATTATGTCATCAAGAAATTAAACACAGATGTTTTTAATTGCTTCAACGATTTTAATAAGTAAAATCTCAGGATTTCTTTTCAATTGTGTTTCCTTGTCTCTCGCAATGATTTTGATTAGTAAAGAGTGTTGCTTTCTTTCCTTCTTTCTGATACAAAGGGTGAGATTTGTTTGTACCTGGGGAGCGGAATAGCAATGCATAAAAGTAATAAAAATGAGAAAAAATGGAAATATCACTAGCCATCATAGTCAATAATCGAATAACTGTAGCATCAACATTCGGAATCATGTAAAAGAAATCCATAGAAGGATAAATATGGTCAGAATGAATTCTATTTATGTCATACTGGCGTTTTCCACCGGAAAACATCTAAAATATTTTTTTAACACCTAGAAATATCTACATTCTGGAGAATCTTGGTGTTATCAATAAACATATTAAAAGGTCAAAAAGACCTTTTTCTCCACGAATAAACATATATATATATATATATATATATATATATATATATATATATATATATATATATATGTGTGTGTGTGTATATAAGGGAATTGAAAGGAGATAACTTTTTGCCCCCTTTGGTGGCTACGATTGTTTAATTGAATTTCCAGAACTAAAATTCTTCTCAGAAATAAACATACAGGCATTAATTAAAACTATGTTCTTCATAGTCAATTACTTGATTGCAAGGCCCTCCTGACTGGGACGCCGGTTAGCAATAAATAAATAAATGGATGCATGAAGTATAAATGGAAAAATACTAATCACAAATGAAATAAGATTTGAAATATTTAGGCTGTGCCCGTTCCAAAGGTGAATGTTTAAAAGGACTCGGACTTTATGGCGTGTGGAGCTGTCTGCAATAATAGCTATGTAACAAAATTATCAGTCCATCGTACGAAACTACGGGTTCAATGTGTTTTGGTTATTTTTCTTCAGTGTTGCTAATTTACATATTCTAAATCTAAATTTAGATCCATTATAAATTTAGATTTTTTTCAGATCTAGATCTAGATCTAAGATTTTAAACAAAAGATCTGAATCTGTGATTTTGTATGTATTTCTCAGATCTCTCGGGAACTGCCGATCCAAAAAACCTCAAAACGCTGTACTGATGAATGTCGACCTCGCATAATAGCCAGCTGTCGAGTAATTGTCGTGCATTCACACACACAGATTTCTTCCATTATTGCTATTAAATAATTATTGCATCCTTATCATGGTTGGGGGAAAATAGAGATTTATTGAGAAAGCAGGGGAAGCAAGATGGTAAATAACATGATTATACGTGTACACTACAAATATTACGTTCCACACATCGAAGTCTTAAGAACAAACATGAGTTCAGTCACATTTGAACTCCTAGAGTAAAAAGTCATCTTTCTTTTAGTTGTATTAAATGTATATCTTAATCCATATATGAAATAGATCGTTCATTATATATCGGTGGTTGGTGAGGTTATTGGATGAAATGAAACTGAGTTGTGATCGAAAAAGTTTAGAAAATCCCTGTAATAAAGGATGCAACTTTAGGAAAAAAAGGATAGAATTTACGCATATATAAATATGAGACACATAGAATCTGTGTACTCAAAGACAACGATAGGATTGCATCATTCAATAGTCTCAATCGAACATCCATTTATTTGTGTTTTGTAAACTATACCGCTTTCCAAAGTGACATAATTTTTATGTAATGAAAAGTTTACGAAATTTCATCCAGTTTAAAGGAAGACACATTCAATCAATCGTAAAGATAATACTCATGTGTACTTCGCAATTTTCTGTAATCTTTTTGTAATTTCTATCAATGAAAAAAAGATTTAGTAAAGTTTGAATGACAGCGGTCAAAAAACGATTGAATTCTTTTTGAAAGACCAAGTATTCTTCAAATTGTAAATGATACCTGCAGAGGTTTTGGCATCACAACCTTATCATTTGAGTGAGAAAAGACATTTGAGAAAAAAAACAATTTATGATCGTGCTATTCGTTGAAAGAGAGACATTTTAACAAAATCAGAAACCGTCCATTAAAACTGTCAATATTGGTTTCTTCAGTTTTCAGGTTGGTCTGTAGGGCTATGTATCACGGATACAGGCCACAACAATAGAGTTGAAAATTTGAACATTCACTCTTTATTATATCTAAAAAGAAACATCCTTTGTTTTTTTTTTTTTAAATGCTTCCCATAAGACAGTTTTAGTATGAGCTCGATTTACATTGTAAGTTTATGCAAAATCGATCCTTAATTTACGTCCGGCAGTGTTCACACTTGCCTTTTGAAAACTAAGATTTTTTTGGTAACTTATTCATCGATCACTTCCATTTCCAGTGTTTTTTAATCGATCGCCCCCAATACGGTTTACTGCCAAAATACATTGGTCAGGTGACTGTTTCTCTTGAGCAACTAACCAGACCCATCTATATATTTTATGAGCTTACAACATAAACGAACTTCGCTCAGCAGGTGGTATTATTTATTCCCCATCTTAACCTCATTCCGCTTTTGAAAGATTACAGACGACATTCAGTTTTATATTTTATTCCCCAAATCTGACCTTTGAATATCGCAGAAAGATACTTTTCACTCGCTTTGAAATATGAATCAACAGGTCTGGATAGTCACTCAATAGAAAACGTTACGAAACCAACACCACCTGGAAGCATACCTTGTTGGAGTTGTTCAATGAATTTTCTTCTTTTGTTGGGCAGTGATCACTATAAAGCCCAAATTTCCATAAAACGAATATGAATGCAGCCGGACAGAAACTTGACTTAAGCTTACGTTGTTAATAGAACCCCTTAAATTTTTTTTGAGGGGGGGGGCAATTTTTTTCTTGATAGAGAGAAAAATGAGCAAATTGTTGATTTTCCAGCCTTCCAGATCCATCGATACGGCATATACGAGCGATGCATGCTTACATAGCCAGATAGCCAAACTTGCTTAAGAACTGAAGAAACCAATGCTGACTATGTTAACAATTTACGTTGAAGGTTTTAAATAAAATAAATCTTTTGTCCCATAGATATTAATGGTGTTGGTCACTTCATTAACAATTGATGTTGGCAGTTTTGGTTCACGTTTCCTTATAAAATAAGTTCTTTGACCTACACATATTCATGGCATCAGTCAATTCCTGAAGTGTCAAATATCGAAGCTTTTATTATCTGTTTTTTGATAAATATTATCAGCAAATAGAGGTCTTTGGAAAGGAAGGGGTTAATCAAGAGTGAACAAAGGAATGATGCTATTAAAAACGACAGCATTCTCGAAAGAATTAAAGATAAAAAGAAACAGGAAAGACAAGGGTTTTGATGGAATTTATGATTAATCACCACCTAGGGTTTTAGCTGTAAAATCAAGTCTTTGACAAAAAAAATAGTACATACCGCTCTGATAAGCTTGTACAATAGCAACCTGCCCCTGGGCCCCTCTGCCCCCCCCCCCTGCCCCTACACCAAATGCAGATCCATAAAAATTGGGCAATGATCACTGAAAGAGTCTGAATTTTCGAAAAATAAGCTGGAATTTTATAGTACTCAAACTGAGGGATCAATTTAGAACTGACTTACAGATTGAACCCCCGTCTAAAAGCTTTGTCGGATAGATGGAGGGGTGAAAGAAAATACATATTCGGAAGGATGCGTGTGTAAAAGTCTCAGTGAACGATGTGATTTGTGCCGGAAGCTGACAGATAGATAAGTACTAATGAATATATGAATCTCTTCAACCCAACAGCATCGTTGAAAGTCATTTTCTCTGGACTTGTGGTGTTTAAAACTTATAGAAAACGTGGGTGCTCACGGAAAGAATTGAAAATATTGGAGGAATTACCGTTGCAAAAGAAAATATTTCTGCCAAGGCTATACACTAACTAAAAACGGTATGAAAATTGATTCATATGTAGCTCCAATGCAGGGGAGGTGACTGTGAAAACATATTCCTCGATCGGCACCAGAAGTTTATCTATTCTTTAATAAACGAGAATACAGCGGGACTGATGGACAGACGGTCATGATTGAATACATATAGCTACTCCAACTTTGTTGACAGAGATAAGTTATCCAATTTAAAAAGATTTTTAAAAAAAACATTATAGAAAGAATCAAGAGAAGAATGTTCACGAAAGATTCATAAAAGGTAAAACTATTTAAGAGACAAACGTTACAGAAGGGATTATCAAAGTAAAAGAAATAAAGATTCACCATCACAGTCAATAAGTGGATGACTGTAGCGTCAAAATTTGAAATCATGTAAAAAAGATTCAAGCGAAAAACAAATTGAGTAAAAAAACATATGGAAATATCTACATTTGGGAGATTCTAGATCTTATCAATAAACCCGTCAAAATAAGACCCCGAAACGTCAAAAAAGGCTTTTTTTTTCCAAACACAAAAAAAAAATTAGAAAGGGTATAGTGGAGTACTGATACGATTTTCCAAGACTGTAGACAAAACAGTGTGACCAGGAGCACTGGAATACACAAACTCACAATTTGTCCTCTGGCTATTCCCAGACCCCACACCCGGAATATACACAAAGAAAAAAGAGAACAAAAATGAAAATGATATAATGAAGAAAACAAAATATAAAATATCCTCAAGGGAAGGAAAGTACATGAAGAACTCTCAAAAAAATTTACTTTAAAACTCAAGGGAACAAAATAATTCTTTAGAGGAGTAGCTCTCGTAATGAGATACAGATAGAGAATATTACCGACTTTCAAATAAGGAGCGAATTTCAGGCCTTGTGGAATAGCGATATTAGCAAAAAAACCTTAGAAGTAAGTCCCCTAACACTGGTAACGACAACAACTGTCCCTGCCCGAGCTCCTCATATAACAAATTTCTTCTCATCTTTTTGCAACGTGTGATAATAGAATTAAAGGCTACGAGCACCTAAGTGGTGTCATTTACTTCACCATACGTTATTTTACCCATAGATCGGGTAAAGGAGGATTCGTATACACCTTTCCCAAATGAGTTAGAGATAGCCTCAGTCACGGCTTGAACTCAGCTCACCTAGACCATTTTCCGCGCTGTTAATCAATCGGCCATCGATATTTCCAAATAATAGAATAGAAATCGGAAATAAAAGAATTGAAGGTATCATTCGAATTAAAAGAAACAGTAGTCTACATTTCTTGTATCTCACAAAAGGGAAGAAAATTGAAATACATTATAGATTCTTTAAAATTCATAGGTGTGCCGATATGGCCTTGTTGGGAAGGTAAAAAAAACTATTTCCTTTGAAATAGAGATTTATACGCTCTCCCACGTATGTAGAATGCGTCTGGTAATCTTATGAGGGAAACCCACGTGTGCATGGGAAAAAAAAGGACAAAAATTGTCAAGCCCCCATTGGCCGTGCCTATTAGCACGCCACAGGCATCAGGAAATTCTTCAACCCTACCTTTTTAGCGCAATAGGGATGGCAACTTAGGGTGATGGGTATCCTGAAACTAGACTTAATGCAGATTGAACTTACTAACCTAGCGAACTGGCCTGCGAGACTGGCTTGCAAAAGTTCGATCCTTGCTTTGTGCCAGACAACTGTGTACTATACTGAACTAAGCTAAGAAGGTGTTTACCATAGCGCAAATACTAACAAAATATGGATAAAACGAAGGGAAATAACACTTTTTCTAGAGCATGATTAAAGTATTAGATATAAACCAGAATTGAAATACGTATCTGAAGAAAGTTAGAGAATTATCCTACTACAATGGCCTTTTACCATACTATAAAGAAAAGAAGCAAAATAACATTCTTCCTGGGGCATGGTTACTGAGGTAGATATGAATCCACAATGACATTCTCTTATAGAAAGAAAGCTGGAGAACTAAATTTGGCGCTGTAAAATCATCCCAAAAACATAATTTTAAACTTTGAGTCCATCGAGACAAAATGAGAGTAAAAAAGTTGGCCTCGATCTTTACAAAAGTTGCAAGCACTGGTTTAATGTTCTGGGAACGCTTAGGGGCAGTGTTCCCGTTACTTTGCTCTGGAGGACGGTCTTCGCTCACTATTTACGTAATACTAAAATTCTCATTCACTGATAAGTTGGCGAGTATATGTCCAAACATGTGTCCCACATGGCTACAAAACATCCCCCGAATAGGCTAGATTTTCTGAGGGAAGGGGGTTTAAAGCTCCCCACTGCTAGAACTCCCCAGGCAGCCCTGCGTTCCCTCATCGCCGATATTCACAGATGTGACCAGTTCCATAACAAAAATTAACAGGTAATAGAACACTGCTAAGTCTAATCTATCATTCCATGGCCCACCAATCTAAGAGTCATTGGAATCCATTTACAACTTTTGGAGATAATGTACGGATATATAAATGTATGGAAGAAAAATGAAAAATATCTCTCAATCGGAAAAGAATCCCTGGATCCGCCCCAAAATTTAATTAATCTTCCCTCATGCCATAACATACCCTTCCAGTGAATTTAATTGACATTCTTCGGAAGCTTTTGTAGAGATTGTGTGGACATATAGCTACAATGCTTGGAGATACCTATAAACATTCTTCGAGCTCCACCCCCCACTTCAATCAACTCCCCTTCACCCAATTGCGAACACTTCCCCCAAAATTTATTTGAGAACTTTTGGAGATATTGTATGGGCAGCCAGACACGATTGGATACATATACCACCTCTAATTCCGTTTGCAGAGATTTTTTCTAGATAAGACACAACTAATTATTTTGGCGAAGGTGAAAATATGTGAAGTGAGAAATTTATAAAAGAAACTCCTTACCCTTTGAGCAAATCGAAAATTTGTTTTCAATTTCATATAATCTTCTTGTATAAATCCTTTTTTCTGATAACATGAGTTTAGTGAAAACATAGAGGCAGCTTGTAAAACGCACGATTTCGTAATTCTATTCTTTAAACGAAGGAATACGTGACCGGCCATTTTTATAACTTGATTTGTACTGATGCACGTTTGCACCAGAACAAAACTTATGTATTTGTGCTTGTAGTACGTAATATAGACGCCTGCTTCCCCGGTAAACGATTTAGCGACAATTGTAGACTTGCTTGGTATATAATGCCATCCGGAAGTAATAAAATCCAAGAAGCCATTGCTGAGTTCTGAGAACTGCAATACTAATGTGAGTTCAGCTTGTTTTGCTTTTATGATTCCTGTTTAATAGTGTTCTCTGTCGATAAATTGCGGATAGTGGAAATTTCCGTCGGTGGAATTCTATGACTCACTTTATAAAATTTCTGTATTATTGTAATTGATGAAAACCCAATTCTATATGTAAATCAGGGCTTTTATATTTTCAATAAACTGGGGCTTTTATTTTGCAATGTTCAACTGCGGAGGACTGAAATTTCCGTCATTCCACTTCAATGGCCGATATTTTTTTTAAATTTCTATTTTATTGTTGTTGATGACCACACAGTTTTATCTCTAGGTCAGAGCTTTCATCTTTCAATGAACAGGATTTTTTGACAATTATACTTGCTATCTTGGGTAAATGGAATCCATGTGACTTTTAGATTGGTTTTGAGACGGTCTAGTTTATCGAATTTCCCATAACATACATCGAGTGATTAATGGTTTGTATCTTATCCACGTTTACATCCAATGTTTTGAGTCTGAAGACGTTCGCTGGGGTCAATTTTTATTGTATTCACACCCCAAAATAATCGAGTGGAGAATTCTTTTTTAAATTGTAGTTTGAAGCAATTTTTCAAATTAGCCACTGGGGAAAATTTGTTTATCTTTCAATTTAATATTCCCAACAAACTAGCTGATGGAATCAGTTTACTGAAATAAACAATGGCCGAAGTCAGATCTTCTTGTATTTACATCCCAGAATATCCAATGCGGAATTTCCAAGATATTTCATAGTCCTACGCGTTTTTTAAAGTCAGCAAACAAAGAAAAAAACTTTCAAGTTTTAAATTTTCAGCTTGAAGGCTGAGGGAATGAATCAGTTTCTCTTCATTTATAATTCTAATCAATTCAGAGTGTGCACAAACCGAGCCTTGTGACCCCACCCAGGAATCGCAGTTGTTCACACGTATGTGGGCGGTGGCTGAGTGTTGGTCGTGATGGTTGCGATAGTATGAGTAGAGGCGACAGTATGATCTGAAGTAATTTTTTCTTTAGATAAGTTGAATCCTGTTGGAACATGAAATTGTTCGAAATTTCGTGAACTAATTAGAAACCACGAGCACGTCGTTGGGTGTTGGCAATAGGTAACGGTACTGTTGATATATATAAAATCTTATTCCTATAAGTTTCCTGAAAATCTCTCTCTCTCTCTCTCTCTCTCTATCTCTCTCTCTCTATCTCTCTCTATCCCTCTCTCTCTATCTATCTATCTCTATCTCTCTCTCTCTCTATCTATCTATCTCTATCTCTCTCTATCTATCTCTATCTCTCTCTCTCCTCTCTTCACACACATACACACACACACATATGTGCGCACACACACACGCACACACACATATATATATATGCGGGTATGTGTGTGTGCACGTATGTGTGCGTTTGTGAGTTACAGAAAGATCGTGATTCCGTAAAATCACTAGAGATTTTGAGAAATCCCTGAACGTTTCAGTAATTTCATGAAATCCCTAGTTTCACAGTCATAGTGGTAATACTTGAGTTGGTGTTGTTGACTATTACTGCTGTAGTGTGTTCGATCCTCACCGTGTCCTTCACTACTGTAGCCTCGTGTTCAATTGAACTGTGTACATACAGTAAATATAAATGCAGAATATGCTTGATAGTGAATATCAGTTTTAGCTTAGATTGGCACAAAGCCAAAGTTTTGACAATTAAACATCTCCCCGTAGTCTGGAGAATTGCTTTTTATTTTATTTACAAAGTTAAAAAAAAAGACATGTATTGGGAGTGTTTGAATAACTGCAGATGACAGAAATTTCTGGCTTGGTACATTTATGGCTTAACTTAATAGAATTTCGGTTTTACTGTGATTGATGGCAACTCAGTTCTATCAGTGATTCGGGGCCTTTTTTCTTGAGTTGGATAACTATCACACTTGCCACCTTCTCCAATAAATGTGAAAATGACTCTTAAAGTGATAGACCACAGGTCTGGTTGGTCCATCAAAGGAAACCGTCACGTGACCAATGTCTTTCATTGACATGCGGTGTTTGGCTCAATTAATTAAAAAGAATGGAAAAAGTCACTTCTCTTAAAGTCGGTTACGCAATGATTAAAAAAAAATGTTAAAATTTTTTTAAAGAAATACTGCTGGACACAAACTAAGCGTTCAATTTAGCAAAAACTTACATTGTAAATCGATGCCCCCACTAAAAAGCTATTCAGGGGAGATTTTTCTAGACACAATAACGAATTATTGTTTGAATTTTCAGTGCTTTAGCTCCATTGGTGCGGTCCGTATGCGTGATACATACATAGATAGCCAGCCAGACCAGCTTATAAACTGAAGAAACCTATGTTTACAGCTTTGGTGACAGTTTTGATTGACTGTTTCTAATATTGTGCAATCATGAATATATGAGGGGTTTTTTTAATGAATACCCGCCAAATTTGTATTGTTTCAAACCCTACCCGTTGACACCTTTTTATTAGGTCCAGACCGGTTGTCCGTTACACAGTCAAAATCATCATCATTCTTTTTTCATCTGGCGTTGCACATAGACCTTCCAAAGGATTCACCACACCTCTCTACCGTGGGCATTGCAGAGCCAATACTTTCTGAACTCATCTAGTTCGTCTTTCCATCTTGTATTCTGCCAGTTTCAGTAATGCATGTGATCTCTTGGGATCTACGTTGTGAATCGTGATGTCCATCGCTTGACAGTCATTCTTGCAATATGACCAGCCCATTGCCATTTGAGATTTTTTAATAGATTCTATGATGTCTCGGGCACCTGTTTTTCTTTTGATATATTGTGCTGCCATGTGATCTCTCCGTTTGAGATTGAGCATGATTCATCCATCTACACATTGCATGATTCTCAGTTTGAGGGTCAGTCCCTTGGGTAGGTTCCATGTTTCAGCTCCATTGATGACTAACGGGAGGATGCATTGGTTGTATACCCTTCTCTCTGGGTTTGATGGGATTTTCTCGTTTTTTTTAATGTTGAGCTTGCTCTGCCGAAAGTTTGCCATCATAGAGTGATTCTTCGCTTAATTTCTCCTTCTTTCGAGGATTCCATGGTGATTGGTTGTTCAAGGTAGATTTAGTTTCTTCTTTCTCCAAATCTGCGTTTCCGATTTTGACTGCTGTGACTATATTCCGATGCGATTGTTGCACGTGACCTTTGTTTTGATGAACTTTGTGTACTTTAAAAGGATATTTTATTGCTAACGGCGAATAGCTGGCAACGGATTAGAACATGCTCTCAACTATGGGTTCTCTCCCCTTAATTTTGACAATTAAGCACCCCACCCAAAGCTGTCCAGGGGCTGATGTTGAAGTGATCCATTGTATCTTTTACTTATATGCACTATTCTATGTTTGTCGTGGAAGGAGAAATGGAGATTAATTCGAAATCAGATAGAAAAAAATAATTCACTGAAGTTGTAATCTAAGAAGTGTCCTTAATAAGTTGCGTCATTGTCGTATGAAAACGATACGCAAATATTCTGGCAGACGATTACTTTGAAATGACACCTTTAGAGGCTGCTCTCGTGTAGAGCCAAAAAAAATGAACCATATATGATTTTTAAACGCAAGCGTATGACCCTAGTCGACCCAGCATAACATTGGCAAACGAAGAATAATGTAACATGTCATAAAGGAGATAAAGAATTAAATCCTGAAAGAGTGAGAAGATTGAAAACCATCAAATACATGAGTGACAGTCATTCCATTTACGCTATGAGTACGGATCCAATATCATTTCAAGGAAGGTCCGAATGACGTTAGAATTCATACACGACTGAGAATGGTACAAAACTCATTATTTCCCGTTGGGTGTAGATGCGGGGATATCAAAATGACTTGGTGTTACTTGATCTCAAACGGACAAGTCTCGTAGTCAATAAAGATAACACAAACAGGTCTGGTTAGTCACTCAATAGAAACCGTCACGTGATCAATGTTTTTTGGTGTCATGCCGTGTTGGGGGTGATCAATTAAGAATTTTTTTTCATGGGCTGGGCAATGATCAATAAAAAGAAGTTTGAATTTTCAAGAAACATACGTGAAAATGTCAAATCTTCTAGTCACATCTTTGTGCCTGTAGATGTGATACCTACATGCAATAGAGTAAAATGACAATCCAGAAGACCTTGATTTGTACAAATGAGTTTTCTTAGTTTATTTTGACGTTCCGCCTGTTCATCCCACCTTCTTCCACGGAAAGGTAATAGAGTTTCAGGAAAGTGTCTTTTATATAGAGTCTACGTCTGGCGGGTTTCGTGATCAATAATGAAATTGAGTTGATATTGTGTCTTAAATAATGGAAATTGGAAGAAAAAAAAATTGTAATCCACATCAATACACTGACCATACATACATACATACATACATACATACATACATAGTCAGCAAGCCAACTTGGAAAACTAAAGAAACCAATGTTGACGGTTTTGATAAAAGTTCTGGTTGGAGAGTTTCTAATTATCTTTTCTATGCAAATACGTGGGCTCAGAAATATAATATGTCCCTATCTATGGATACTTATCCTCCTCCCCACAAGATCCGAGGTCGAGTTTAGTGCGCAGGCCTTTACGCGTACATGTGGGTAAAGACGAAACATTGTCGAGCCCCCTAAGCACATCCCTTTTCAACTACTTAGGCATGAAAGGTTGGGCTAGATCCTAGCCCTCAGGTTCAATGAGAAGGTGGGGGAAGCGCTGTGTTGAACAAGACAACAGGCATTTATTCCCCGGCCGCGGATGGCTGGGGTTCTGAAATTAGTGCCAGGATACTCTCCTACACTTCCGAGGTATTTTGTTTTGTTTGTTTGTTTGTTTTGTGTGCGCATGTATGAGTGCATGTATGTATGTGTGTGTGTGTATGTGTGTGTGTGTGTGTGTGTTTATTCAAAAGTAGACATCTATCCCGAGTTTTGGCATGGAAACCCCTATCAGCGCCTGTAAGAAAAAATAGACCGGACTCCTAACTTTCGAAAAGCGCGTAATATACTCGCCACAACTTGTATTTAGCCTCACACAAGCCTTCATCGATTATTCTCTCGGCAGAACATAGCATTGTAAGAATGGAATTGAGGGAGTCGATCAGAGTAAAGCAAGTTAGAAAAAGAGGGACGCTTGGGGGGGGGCGATTATTCTGTGAGGATTACGAAAGGGTAGTTAAAATTGTTAATAAATAGATCATGACCAAAAAGTATCAATGATACGGTTTCGTTTAATTTGTACAATGACAACTAGCTAAAAACCCGCCCCACGGGTGGATTTTTCCCATGGTTATTCCGGGAGGCCAAAATGGGGCCATAACCTTTAACAAGAGATCAAGGATTCAAACTATGTTTTTATTGAATCATACTTTATTTTACAACAGAGTTTTTTACTAGATAATTATTTGAAATATAGAAATCTTGAAATCAAAGTTTAGTGACGATCTGAAAACTTCACGATATATATCCTATCGATAAGGGGGCGGAGGCATTTAAACAAAAACAAATAGGGGAGACTTCAATAAATAGAAATGCCAAACCATGCTTCGGGATTACCGAAAATTTGGTGGCCATAGTTCCGGTCGTACTTAGGTTATGCGATGGCAGACGGACTGACAGACAGACGTTTGGTAAATTAGATATAAGATTTACAGTGACTTTTTTTCATAAATTGCAATTTTTGGGATTCTCCTATATGTCTACTACTACTACTACTTCTAGTAGTTGTAGTAGAAAGAAAATCAACAAATCTGGTTCAGGGTTGCTATTTTAGATGTGATTTCTTAGTTTTTCACGATCACTCTCAACGTCTTTTTGGCAGCATGACATGTTAGGCATGATCAGTCAAAATTTGGAAACAGGGGTGATCAATGAATGAGTTACTTTTCCTCCCTTTTGTTGGAAACAAAGAAGAGTTTGAATTCTCGAAAAAAAAACGTGAATGCAGTCGGACACAAACTATGGTACAATTTAACTTAAAATTACATTGTAAATTGACATCCACCCCTACTTAAAACCCATCAATGAACAATTAACATTTTTATAGACATAATAAGGAGTAAATGTTGAAATATTCAGCTTTCTAGCTCCATTGGTGCAACCTGTATGCGTTGCACAGACATGTAAACATACATAGCCAGCCAGACAAACCAACTTGATAACTAAAGAAACTTATGAGGATAGTTTTGTTCAGGTTTGGTTGACAGTTTCTTTTATTGATATTTCGCTTTTACCCCAGAAAATGAAATGAAAATTGACATGAAAACGATGAATGTCGACGTGAATCTGTAAAAGCAATCAAATAAATATACAGATACTACACTTTATGGCCTTGTGCCAGACAAAGATAGTCTCAGTAAATATTTTCAAGTCAATATTAGGAAAGATTTTCTAAGAAAATCACGTAAACCCGAATCAGTATACTGAACTTCTTGGTGAAGTTTCAAAAGAATATCCAATCAAAGTGTATACAGAACAATTATTGCTCGATTTCTAAAAGTACTGAGTGAAATGAAGTTATATCACAAATGTTTTTAAAATTTGATGATGAAGAGTTTAAAATGATTCTGGGAAAATAATGGAGGATTTGCTTGAAAAATGGTTGTGAATATCAGAATATATTTTCTCACATTTCATCTGTGCAAGCCGAAGCATGAGAATGGACACAATACTAAATGGATAGATAGATAGATAGATAGATAGATAGATAGATAGATGGATACATACATACATACATACATACATACATACATACATACATACATACATTGAGAGATGCAGTGCTGTCACCGCTCCGGCACAACGGTAAAAAAAATGAGTAAACGAATCGAAATAACAGAAAAGTTGTCCGCCCAGACACTCAAAAAGTGAACTGTGCATCCCCTGATATATATATATATATATATATATATATATATATATATATTATTATTATTATTATTATTATTATTATTATTATTATTATTATTATTATTATCATTACTATTATTATTATCATTATCATATACACACATATTATTTATACATATATATATATATATATATATATATATATATATATATATATGTGTGTGTTATCATATATATTATTATATATATCATTATATATAATATAGGTATATATGTAAGTTTGTGAGTATTTACACGGAAGTGAGCACATAAAAATAACATAAATCAGTATGCAAAACTTCTTGAAAAAGTTTCAAAGTGATATTCAATCAAAGTATATTTAGAGAAATTTAAGCATGATCAAAATAAAAGTACTGAAAAAGAAAAAAATCATTTTTGACTAAATCAGTGGTTCCGAACCTGGGGTTCACAGATCCCTAAGGGTCCACAAAGGTGTTACTGTAGATCTAGAGCTTGTTAAGTGGAAAGACCCTTCAAAAGCCTGGTGATCTATGAGCTTGTTGAATGGCGTGACCTTTCAAAAGCCGGGGATCCTTCAGCTCGCTGGTGAAGCAAACCCTTCAAAAGTCTGAGGTGTGTGCGGAGATTCATTTGAAAATTCATTTGAATTTTTTTTAAAAGGGGTCCTCGGGAATTAATAGGTTGGGAACCACTCGACTAAACTTTTCTAATTCAACAGTTGAAAAAAATTGGTACTTACTGTTAATTTTTGTACGTAAACCCGATCGAACCAGCGACCAGGTGTTAGAGACTGTGTTTCAACAGGCCTCTGATGGTATTCTAATCCTTATAGTACGATTGGCTACAAAACACGGCCAACCAACGTCAAGATAGCGCTTTAAATGATCATGATAAAAAAAGGTGGGGACTACGCAAATGTTGGCCACTCCAAATCCACCTACTGAACGTTCATAATTATATTAGTTAGAGGGTGACAAACATCAGAGTTACACAAGACTGATTTCAAAAGGTTGACAGGCCGCGGGCTAATGGTTAGCTTGCTTATCAAACACACCTTTACAACTGGGTATTTTCTCAACCATTTTCGGGCGACAGTCCCTTTCTGGTACAAACATTTCATTAAAGTAAAATCGGTCAAAATAATACATTGAAAATTTAATTGTGATTTTTTTTTTTTTTTGAATTTAGGTATTTGTTTCATAACTAAAAATTGTACAAAAGAATCTGTAAGTACTGCTATTATTTTTCTTTAAACTCTCGCTAAAACTATCCAGGTAGGTTTCTTCCGTTTTTAATTCGGTCTGGCTGGCTGGCTATATATGTATGTATGCATGTATGTATGTATGCGTGTACAGTGCAACTATACAGTTAGTAGAATGACTATTTAAATATATACCCTTATGCAGTTTAGAAAAGAAAAATGTGTTCCGTTGTTTCGAGGTTGTTTTTTTTTAACCCTGCACTTTAGTGGGTTTCAAGTACAGTTTCAATAAACGGTGTGTTTTCAGCAGGGTTGATTCTTCAGTTTGTGTCCGGTAATGCTCGCTACAGTTTTTGATGCTTCGGTCTTTTTTTAATGATCACCGACCAATGAAAGACAGAAGAAGTAAATTATTCATTGATCACTCTTTTCAACAATTCCACCCTTCCCAACACAGTATGTCATTTTCTATTGAGAGATCAACCATACCTATGATTATGTTTTTTATTCATCATCATCAACATCAACATCATCATCATCATCATCATCATCATCAGTCTTTTAACGTCCGTCGTTGGACATAGACTTTCCCAAGGATTCGCCACAATTCTCTATTATGGGCGTTGCAGAGCCAGTACTTTCTAAATTTGTCCAGCTCACCTCTCCATCTTGTATTTTGTCGGCCTCGGTTTCGCATTTGATATCTGGGGATCCATGTTGTGAGTCGTGATGTCAATCGGTTGTCTGTCATTCTTGCAACATGGCCTGCCCATTACCTTTCAAGTTTTCTAATAGATTCAATGATGCGCGCATTGCATGCTTCTCAGTTTGCGGGTTTGTCTCTTAGTTAGGTTCCATGTTTCAGCTCCATAGGTGACTATCAGGAGGGTGCATTGGTTGCATACTCTTCTTTCCAAGATTATTGGGATTGACTTATTTTTGAATGTTGAGCTTGCCCTGCCAAAGGCTTGCCATCCTAGGGTGATTCCTCGCCTGATCTCTCCCTCTTTTGTGGGTTTCACAGAGATTCGTTGTCCTCGGTAGACACAGTGGTCTACTTTCTCCAGTTCCAATTATGAACCAACATGAAGGCAAGTGATCTGTATAGAGAGAAAGTTTTGTTTCGAACTTCTGCCCGATGGTCGGCTCAATTGGTAGAGCAACAAGACGTGGGTCTTTCCCCCATAACGAATGTGAGGATAAGCTTTTGCTGATACTCAATCAATCTATGCTGTTTTCACTGACGTATATCGGCGATTTGAGTGAAGCTGTGTTAAAAAGTTTTTAGAAAAATGACATGAAGGTAAATTGT
>OY735233.1:33144284-33231784 GCA_963457665.1 Thysanoteuthis rhombus | reverse complement strand
GTCAATCTGTTTGGTTAGAGTCACGTTTTAGCTCCACAAGTGACTATCGGAGAGATGCATTGGTTGCATGCCCTTCTTTCTGGGATTAATAGGATTTTCTTGTTTTTGAAGGCTGCGCTGGTTCTATCGAAATCTTGCGAACCTAGAGTAATTCTTTGCTTGATTTCTTCTTTTACGGGGAATCCTTGTCTTGGGTAGATATATTGGTCTATTGTGTTTCAGCCTCGCATTTTCTAATCCGATCTATTCAACTTGCTCGTATTGGTTATATCGATTGTCTGTTTTGATAATGTGTTAATGACCTGCTAGATTGATGTGACAATAACAATCTAACAGCAAAGATCAATAATGACCCCATTAACTATAATAGACCGTTCACGTAATACAAACGCAAAATATTTGTGCGTCATTTATACGCGGAACTGCGGAGGTTTAAAAAGAAAAACGTCTTACTTGGGTGAGTTTAGCCCAGCTGCCCTCTAACAACGGTATTTCTCTGTTCCAAAAATAAAAATGCCTTAAAATAATTATACCTTTTGGCCCAGAGTTGCCAGGTATTCAAGGACGTACCAGGCCAAAAACAACAGAAAATTGCAGAAGTGGCCAAATGCCAACATTGCTTATAAAATCAATTAGTATATTATTTATCTGTTATCTGATGAAATATTTCAAATCATTTTTAGTACTACTATTCAAGTTTACGATGATAATCTGAATGAAATTGCGATGCAGAGCCGCCAGAAAATTAAACTGGAGGTAAATAATTGTATCAAAAACGATAATAGCGATTTTTGATGAAACATTGCAATGCTACAAAAACACCCCAGAAATACTACAGCAACAAGGTTAAAATGGCCAAAAGTTTAAATGAAACTTGACCGTATAAGTAATGGCCAAATGCTTTTTTTGAAACCAGATTTATCAAATTTGTCTATAAAATGGCCAAAATGGCCCCCTTTTTGATCGTTTGGTCGAATTCAAAGTAACCAGACCTGGTTAGTTGTTTCTCTCGCTTCTTCTTTGCAAGGAAAAGGTCTGAATATTTGGAAGGCAACTATAAACGTTGCTGGATTCGACCCAAGGGGACAATATAGCATATTTACATTGCAAATTAGAGACCAATTGGGGGATTTTCAAAAAACAAAAAAAAATTTTCTTGCTAGATACAACAATGAGTAAAAATTGGTGCAGCTTATACATGCATAATACATACATTCATGCATAGCCAGCCAGCTAAACCAACTAGAAAACTGAAGAAACTTATGTCAACTGTTTTGGTGACAGTTTTGGTGACGGTCTCTTACGAATGCTGCCAATTTACCTTTTTTTAGAATCTTAAACTTGTGAGAAGTTACTGTTTATAGCCTTAAAAAGGTCCTTAACAGTGAAAAAAAGTTTGATTGAACTTCTTTTTCCAGTTAGAGTTGTTTGCACAAAGTTTCGGCCAATATATTCTACGGCCTTCTGCAGGAGTACTATTCAAATCTGATGGTAGTATTTAGAATGGTATCAACGCTATAATATCGGATTCGGTTGGTATCTTTTTCTTTCCCTTGAAAGTATCAACCCTGGATTTCCATGCCTTACTCCGGTTGAGTAGTGGAAACAACATTGAGTTGAATTCAGCGCTTGTTTGACTTATACACCCAGTTGACATGTTGATATATGCAGCCTCCTTATTTTTTCTCAGTTTTAAATAGCGTCCCCTGTCTATCCAAAGTTGTAGTATTGCTACTACTGGGAAAATTATCCGCTTACAACCATCACGTTCGAATAGTACACCTAAAGGAGGCCGTGGAATGAATCTGCTGAAACGCCATGTTAACGATACAAACAACTGGAATGAGTTCAATCATCCGAAAAAACGTTTTGATTGCGAGAAGTGATAATCTCAATGTGAAGTAATTGGTGTTTGTAACAACCCTTTAATTTATTACGAACATTCATCAGATCACATTGTCAGTAACCTTTAATTTAACTGAATGATGTCTCTAGATTGACAGTTTAAGATTAATTTGTCGATAATTAAAGATTAAATAGATCTTGTAGTTTACTGATATAAGCAATGACTCGAGCATTGTCGTATAACTGACCCCTAGTAATCGAAAAACAAGAATAGACTCAGTTCGAAAGCCGTATCGACGTGAGCTCAGAATAATTTCTCTTGTGATATCAACGGCATTCTATCACATCATGAAGAATTGATCAGAAATACAAATATTATAAATCTCCCCCATCTCTCTCTCTCTCTCTCTCTCTCTCTCTCTCTCTCTCTCTCTCTCTCTCTCTCTCTCTCTCTCTCTCTCTCAGTATATATATATATATATATATATATATATATATATATATATATATATTTGCTTTCAGCCTTTTAGTTCGGTTTGAAGCAAATTGAAAGAAAACGGGTGTCCATGACATCATAGAAACTATTAAAAACTCAAATGGCAATGGGCTGGTCATGTTGCAAGAATGACAGATAACTGATGGACATCACGTCTCACAACATGGATCTCCATAGATCACATAAGAAACCTCGGCCGACAGAACACAAGATGGAGAGATGAATTGGACAAATTCAGGAAATATTGGCTCCACGACGCCCATGATAGAGAATTGTGGCGACTCCTGGGGATGGTCTATGTCTAACGATGGACGTTAAAAGACTGATGATGATGATGATGATGATGATGATGATGATGATGATGATGATGATGAAATTGGCTTTCATGTACCTTGCAAAGTTTGCTGCAGGTAGAAACTATTCATTCACATGAAATGGTTCGATCGATTTAAAAATAACTCTGTTTTCTTCTTGATGGAAGAAGATAATTTTCATATCAGACTTTTCTCCAATTCTTTTTTTAATGGTCTGATTTTTCAATGTTTTCTAATATAAAAAAAATCATTTGAAATGATGACGGCTGCAGGAAAGCTGCCTCACGCCCAACTGATTATCCAAATTTATACGTCAAACATCATTCCTGACCAGACTGAGGCAATTACGATGTCCTTGGTATAGCTCTGCGTAGTCTGGACCAGAGAGATCAGGGTTCGCTCCGTGATCAAGTCGTGCTCTTATGCCCTTGCAAAAACAGGTCTAAGGATAAGTAAGTGTTGCCTTGTACCCAATGGATATTAGGAACTCTGGGTGATTTGTTTCACATTCCTCAATGCCTTTTTTCATTTCCTTGACCAATCTTTTGGTGAACGTGGACTTACCAATTAATACCAATATGTCTGTAGTCTAATGATGCAAAAAGCATTTGTTTTACACAACAAATATTAATTTCTCACCATAATCTATATTTGTTGGGGAATATCAATCATATAGATTGAACATTATATCGTGAAAAATTCAGACTGAAATTCAACTGATAACAATGTTTCTGGCTACGGAATATTTGATCCAACCTAGTACTCCGGCCTGAAATGTAACGATTCATAAAATACAAGTTTCACAACATGAATGATATGATAATTAATCGTGATTGTATTTCTCTACTATTCTATGTTCCTATTTGCATATATCCATCCCCCCCATTTTCATTAGATAGATAGATAGATAAATAGATAGATAGATAGATAGATAGATAGCATGACTTGAATTGTAAATTCAACTCTCACTAAAAACCTATTTTGGAGGGGAATTTTTGAAAAAACAAAAAAAAAGGATTTATAAACAAAAAAACTCTTTTTAGACATAATGGAAGACAAGATTTCACATTTTCAGCCATATAGCTCAATCGTTGAGGCACACATAGCCAACCAGAAATCCATGTTGACTATATTGACGGCTTTTGTATATAGTTTCGAAAAACGACTAGCAGCTATGGTATCAGGATGGTGCAAATATGATTTGTTTTTATCTTAATCTCTGATGCTTATTTTGGGGTAAAATAATCTTGAAGTTTGTTCATGGAATTTACAGCTTTGAAGGTTCTTAGTTTATACTAAAGTTTGTTCTTCACTATTTATTCTGGTTTATCAAATCAAAGATGGTAAAAAAGGATATTCAAGCCATCATGTTGTATGAGTTCATTATGGGACATACGTCAGTGGAAAGTATTTCACCAGGGGACATTCAATGAGCATACAGCTCAAATTGCTTCCGAAAATTCCAGAATAATGATGAGCGTGTCAAAGATGAGAAGGATCGTGGGCGTCCCTTTGTTATTGACGAAATCCAATATTAGAGTCATTGTTGTGGCGGTCCCACGCAAAATAACTCAAGAGGTTGCATAGGAACTAAACGCTGACCATCCAACTAATCGCATTGAAATGGAAAAGCAAAACATCTCGACAAATGGATACCGAAAAATGATTACGATCACCGTTCGGTGGTCGGAAAGCTGAGCCATTCACCACAACTTCCTGAAACCTGGCGAAACAGTCGTAGCAAAGTCACCCGACCGCATGTCATACGAATAACGCAGCAAGAATTGAATAAACTAGCTTATTAAATTCCTACCTCATCCAAATTACTCACCAAACCTCATCCTGAACTGCTACCTTTTCAAGCATTTCGACCAATTCTTGTTAGAAAAAGGTCTCCAACAACCACACGGTAGCTGAAAACGCCCCTAAAAAATCCTTTTTTCGTTCAAGGACCCCAGGATTTTATGGTTCCAGAATAAACTGACTTTTTTTCTAGTTGGCAAAAATGTGTCAATTCTGAAGGTCCTTTTTTCGATCAATAACTTTTATTCTAAGCTGAGACATACAACTTTAAAGTTGAGGGTGAGAAACTGCAATTATTTTTTTCGACCGACCTAATATTTTGCCTTTAAATTTTAAGGTGTCTAAACGTGATGATGACGAGGAGTATTTCAGACAGCGATTGATTACAAATGTGCAGACAGTACCTACACCATCGCATTGCACTGAAAGCAGAGGATTGTGAATCACCATGATACTTTTGTTACCAAGGGATTGTGCTAGTTTAGTCTTTACCTACACTTTTATGAGAGGGGCTCCGTACTAAACCGACCAAATCTTGTCACGCTCTGGAGCACGTGAACCTAATCACCTCAATATCTAAATATAGAAAGGGAACCGTGTCATTGTGACGTCAAAGTGGGTTCACTTTACTATATTTGACGGTTATTTTCGTTATTCCTATTCATACAATCATGTTTTTATCTGTGTTGCCAGGTAGATGGGGTCAACCTTAGGTTTCCAGGTGTTCCAGGCAAGCAGGACTTTGGAGTCCTTTAAAGTACTTTTCTTATCTTATTCATTGATTTTTTTATGGTGTAAAGGTCTGGTTAGTCCCTCGAAAGTAAATTTTGATCAGGTAGAAGTAAATTTAATGAATACTTCAGATTGATTTTATCCATTCAATAGCGTTCTTTTTGCTGAGCACCTCCACGATCTCCAAATAATACTATTGGAACTGAGTACAGGAAGGCAAGAAAGTTAGTCTCCACATGAACTCCAGTAAAAGAAACGGCATATACAACAAACATTTTGAGAACAAGGACATAACGATCAAAGTTGGAGAGCAAAATCGAAAACACGGATCACTGGACAACGAATCTCCATGAAATCCCCGAAGAATCACCCTAGGATGACGGGTCTTCGCTCAACCTTCAAGAACTATAAATTCCTGCCGGTGCTAAAAAAGGTATACAATCAAAGCTCCCACTCAATAGTCTCGTATGGAGCTGAAATATTGAACCTAACCAAAAGATTAACCCTTAAACTAAGAACTATGCAACGTGCACAAGGGAGAATCATGCCCAACATAACATGGAGAGATCACCTCAGCATAGCATATTGGGGAAAAAACAAGAATTCAGTGTATCATAAAATCCATTAAAAAACTCAAATGGCAAAGGGCTGGTCATGTAGCCAGAATGTTAGACAATCGCCAGTCATTACGATTCACAACGTAGATCCCCCAAAGATAACATTTCAAACAGGCAGAATATAAGATTGCGTAACAGACTAGACTAGGTCAGAAAGTATAGGCTCCGCGTTGCCCATCATAGAGAGGTCTAACGAATGTACTCAAGCACTTGCTGCCTTGGATCACTACACATGTTAACAATACCTTGGAAAAGCCCTGCATTGAGGTGCGCCCCCCATGTCTGAGATACTTTGACTCATGCTGATAACCTTCGTGATTTGAGCTACATTGATAAATGAATGGATATGAATATTCCAGCCCAACAACAGCCAAAGGATTCGGTTTTTTAAATAATAAAGATACAAAACTTTGTAATGATTGACAAGTAGGAAAAGATAGATCTTTATTTATTTACTCACTGCTTATTCATGTTATTCATTATATCACGAACAAGAATAATTAAACAAACTAGTGTAGCCTAGCTGTCAAAAACGACAGCTCATGTGAGATTAATATTTTGTGAAGTCACTGAAATATTTTTTTCCTAAATTACCTCGATCAGCGAGGTTGATAGGTGGTATCTGTTTGCGAATCACGATTGCGGCTAACCATATACCCAGAAATCCTTTCCTGTCTTTCCCTTCACCATATAGCTTTCTTTTTCTAATTTTCTCCTCTTTCTGTATAGCTTTCATTACCTGAATTATGTCTTTAAGTTTCGTCCAGTTTTAACGCCGGTTTGATTTACGCCGACTGGCAATCGTGGCCCTGTAAGCATCAACACTAGTTTCTTGGTCCCGTAGACATTAACTCTTGTTAATCCAGCACCCTCTTTAATCTGGCAACACCTTCAATTCAGTAACTCCTTTGATCCAACGAAGCTCTTTAATCCGGCACCGGCCCTTAATCCATCCCTCCAAAGATGGTCGCTAAAAGGATGCAGCTGCTGCTGCTGCTGCTACTGATGATGATGATGATGATGATGATGATGATGATGATGATGATGATGATGAAATGAAATTGAGTTTTTGTTAAGTTGCTGGATTTTTTTCATCTAATCTATTTCAATTTTTTCGGATGGTAAGCGATATATGTCTATTCACATCTCGTGTACCGTCACATCGCGAATCTCATAAAATTAATATCTCATAAAAATAGCATAGCTCTAAACTTGTTTACTTTCTATTCCTAGAAAAAGTTCTGGCAGAAGCTGCTTGCAATTTAGTTTACATACGGTTTATTGCCACTTCTAATAAACATGGAGAGCACTATCATCAACTACACATTGCAGTATGAAGTAGGCACATATTTGTCAAAGTAAAAAAGTTACTTACTAGAGTGAAAAAAACATTTTTCATGGAAAACTTTCCATGCTTACAACACGTGACTCAAACCTAGAAAAAAAATGGTAGAAATTTTTCTACTCAGAATGAGACTAACAGAGATGATAGTTGTTACAATCTTAGCAAATCTTTGCTACCAAAGAGCAAATTATTAATTTGATTCCTTATGCTAGGCAATCAATAGTCAAACTCGAAATCATCGATGTACAGTTTTGACATGAATTAGTTATACATTTGTCAAAGTATACAACTCTGTCCTCATCCACCGAAATTAGGCACGCATTTAGTTGAGTTTATTATGGCATACCAACTAATACCACTAACAATGTACCAACCTGCCCTAAACACATGGTTTTGTCTATATTCTATTCAAAGAAAAAGTTTTGCCAGAACTCTAAACTCTGGGAGTTAGAGAGAAATATTTAAGTAGTCGTGAACCATCGAAAGCATCCACAAAGCTCAAATAGTTTACCAAATTATTTGATATGAATAACTTTTTATTCAATGTTAAGTTTTATTTTTGATCATGCAATACATTGTCATCTATCCATCGTGAAAAACATTTGACATGATAAGATTTCATCACGCAGAAATAGTGTAGAATAAGAAATATTAGCTCAATTCATTATTGATCTTGGACTTACTTTTTACTTTCATCCGAACTTTCCGTTGTTTTTTATCACAACTTTGAATCGGACTGAAATTCAATATTGCAAAACTTCATCCAAGAATAGATTTGAAAAAATGAAAATATCGTAGTATTAAAATACTACTAGGTCTGAATTGTGAGCGTCAACGAGCGCCGAATATTGGATGTAGGAAACTAGGTTTAAGGCGTAGAATCAGCTTCCGTTTAAGGCTGAATGGTTAAAAGCGGCCAGGCATATACTGGACCCCCTCTAGCTTTACGGTACGAGTTCGATTCTCACCGTGGGCTTGCTTCTTATTCCTTGATTTCACCGTTCATTCGTTGTCGTAGGATTACGGTCCGATTCAAAGTTCTGATGAAAAGCAACTGAAAGTTAGAATGAAGGTAAAAAGCTAGTCAAAAATTAATGATAATGTTGTAATACTTCATCAAAGGATAAATTCGAAAAAAAACTATCGTTGTATTGGCTCGATTTTCCGAGAGAATCAGATGAAAAATGAAATATAGAATCTAGAATCAGTCTACTTTTTCTCTATGAATTAAAAACTTAAAATCACAGAAATCATACCTCCAACAACCTAAAAACCGAATGAAAATCAGTTCGTATAGGTACGATGCAGGGCAGGTAACTGCAAACGTTATTTGATTCGATCCAAAATTGAATCAATTTTCCTTTCACCTATGTCCCACGCTTCTGACAGAATACGCCTGTATATGCATGATATAAATGCATTACTAATGATTTTTTAATAGAAATGGAAGAACAAGAACGGAATAGTAATGATGCATTTACGTACTATAGAAAAGGAAACCGCGGATAGGGAGCACTACTGGAATTAAAACCGCAGATAATCGGTACCATTAAATGGAAAACCACGCATAGTGGTGCCACTCAAAGGGCCAATGCAGATAGACAGGGCCTCTGGATAATAAACCACACATAAAGGAGCCACCGAAAGAGAAATCATGGATTATGGGGTCACTAAAAGAGAAACTGGATAACGAGGACTGCTGAAAGGGAAAATGTATATTACATAAATTATACCTGAAAAAAAACAAAAGATTTTAATCTGTTATCCTATGCTCATGAATGCTGATGACTCAATTTTATATCCATCGCGAGAATTGATTAAAAAGAATAAATGATTGTTCTTTGGTCACTGATAAACCGTCTTGTTACGAACACATCTTAAAAGAATATCAGTGGCCAGGCATTAAGGCAAGTGTAATTGACAGGACAAGGCTATTCAATGTATACTCTTATTCCTCGAGATTAGGACGTTACGTTTCATCGATAGCCTTCAATTAATCACGTACAAATCCAGTTCAGATCAGTAGCAAGAGAAAGATGTTCGAGGGGCAAAGGAATAACCGAACCAAATGCAGCTCTCAATGGGGTCTCAAGACCGAAATTTCTGGGGAGTCTGAGAATCTATCTTAAACGAAAAGAATGTATGTAAATTCACCTGTTCTTCACATGAATAAATCACCGTGGCCCTTGCGTGTAACAGAACTAATTATCGAAAATATCATCTAGAATTATCTATGAAAATGGATCTTTTAATAATCTCTAAAAAATACGAGCGCAAGATTTCGTCATTGGGACCAATTGATCCCAGAAAACCAAAAATGCATGAAAAAAGATCAAAATCGTAAATATGGGGCCAGGAGTTCTCAAAGACAAACACACACACACACGCACACACGCACACATTTCGTTGGTTGGTCGGGCAGTCAATTTGTTAGGCTACCACGATTCAAAAAGAAAAAGTTTTGAGGAGCTGCTCCGACCTATCCCTGTTTGCAACAGGTCCACAATTTAACACATCATAGTCGGGCTGATGAAGCTGAAACATGGAACCTAACCAAAAGATTGTCCCTCAAACTGAGAACCATGCAACGCTCACAGGAGAGAATCAATCTCAACATCATATGGGGAGATCACAAAACAGGGGTCAAGGATATTATAGGACCAATTTGAAAACTCAAATGGCAATGGGTTGGTCATGTTGTAAGTATGTCAGACAACTGATGGGCATCACGACTCACAACGTGGATCCCCAAAGATCATGTACGAAAATGTGCCCTGCAAAATATTAAATGATGTGATGAACTAGAAAAGTTCAGAAAGTATTGGCTCTTCGACACACATGATAGAGAGGTCTGGCGAATCCTGGGGAAGGTGTATGGCCTACGACGGACGCTAAAAGGCTGCTACTGATGAGAATGATGGGTTTGACCGACTATAGACTTCATAGGCGATGCTAATTCTAAGTTACAGAGAATCTTTTTTATATCCAAATTGTATTTACCTCTGCTAACGATGTTTAAAGAGATAAGTTGAGTACGACTCAATGTAAAAAAGCCAACGACACGCTCGGAAATGAAAGAGCACAAACCTCGTAAAATATTTATATTATCGAAAAAAGGTGGCAATGAAGAGAAGAAAGACCGGAGAAAAAATTGAATATAAAAATTATTCATGTAAACTATATAATCGGTGATCTATTTGTGTTTGAAAACTTACCTCACGCGAGAATCGTAAGCCATTGTACTACAGATGAATACGTGAACGTTGCTTTGCTGTGTAAACAATATTTTAGAATGATTACATCTCCGTCTATACAGTTTATTCATATCACATATGTTTAGCCAATCCTTCTTCTCGACGGATGACACAAAAAAATCTATACATGAAAGGTTTTGTGCGTTTATTCACGAATATGCCGGCCTGCTCCATAGCGCACAGATTTGGAAAATCAAGGCTAAGGCTAAAGATTAATGAAAAGACTATTCATGAGAAATTGCTCATGATTGTAAATTGATTAATTTCATTGCCAAAGTAATGCTGATTATTTCCTTTATTGAATATCTTGTTGTCATTTAATGAATGTCCAATTAATGTTCCGTCGGGTTATTCCGGCATCGAGTCGGCAACGTCAAGTTGGGTCGCATCGAGTTGTTTGCACCGAGTTGTCCCTTAGATAAATGTATTCACTGTCCATCTGTCTGACCACACGATATCTCCGAACAATGAATTACAGTGAGAGATTTCGTGAAAGACTGGGCCATCAGCTAGAGATGAGGTGATTAAACTTTGGGATGGATTCAGGGATTTGTCATGGAACAAGAGATATTTTTATTATTCTGTAGGGAACGATGTTGAAAACAAACCGTTAATAAAAGAGCTGAATTTAAATTACAAGGACGGTAATTCAAAATCTGCACATTTTAACTTTTTACTTTGTTTTCTGGTATCCACACATCTCTACTGGACGCTTTTCGGTCAGTCGATCTGACTGTCGATCGGTCGGTTCAATTTAAGTTAAACAGCAGGAATAGGAAGGAAAAGGGAGATGTGATGTCATTAAAGGTGTGACGTCATTAATGATGTGATATAATCATAGAATACGCGAGTTTGGCATTTTTCTATTAAAAAAAAACATGAATTTTTTAAATCTTGAAATATTTCCAAATCACAATATTTTACAAGTATGAGAATCAATGGACCCAATGAAAGACAACTAGCTCTTTTTCCACCCTCCTACCACTACCACCAGAGATTGTTGAAATTATGGTTTTATTTGATACTGAACAATCGTAGCCATCAAAGATGATGAAGGGTTTTTTTCCTTTTTTTTATATGTATTTTTGTTTTTGCCTTTGTTTATACGCTTGTATATTCCAGCGCTCCTTGCCATACTGTTTTGTCTGCAGAATTAGAAAAGGGCATCTGTATTCAACTAGATCCTTCCTAAACCTTTTATTTTCTTTACTTTTTGAAAAAAAAAAGTATTTTTAGACCTTTGACGGTCTTATTTTGATGGGTTTGATAATGACATCTCGATTCCTCAAAAATCTTGATATTTCTAGATGTCCTTTACTTCATTTTAAATGTTTTCCGGTTGTTCAATTATTGTCTGCTGTGGCAAGTTTCATTTTCCTTCGGTTTTTATCTAGTATATTGTCTTAGCACAAATATGCACCCTCTCAATGCTTTGTAGTTTCTCAATGTGTTTTTCCATAATCTTCTAGAATCTAATGTAAAACATAAAACATCACATTGACATTTATTAAGACACTGGAATGCATATAAACCTATATCTGTGAAGCCAATAGCCGAGGTATTCAAATTCCTGTCTCTACGATTTACTTAAAATGACATTCATCCTACTGTGAGACTGTGTATGTGTGTGTCATTTTGTATGTACGCATGCTTTTACAAGAACGTATCCCCGGGAATATTTGTATATATACACCTATTCATATACACCTATATATATACATACATCTATACGTATACACTTCTATATAGACATATCTATCGAATTACTGTAGCCGCACAAAAGGTCCACTCGACCAGGTAGCTAAGTGGGCGACAGATTCTTTTGTCTTTGCTCGTCTGGTTGAAACTCAATGTGACTGACTCGATGCCAGAAAGACCCGACGCAATATTCATTGTAAATTCATTAAATTACAATAATATAATATTCAATAAGCAAATGAATCGGCATTACTTCGACGACAACATTTATCAATTCATAATTATAAGCGATTTCTCTTAAATATTCCAGAGGGGTCTTTTCATTATTTTTTAACTCTCTCTCTCACACTCTCTCTTTCTATATATATATATATATGTGTGTGTGTGTGTGTGTGTGTGTGTGTGTGTGTGTGTGTGTATTTAGGTGCGCCTGATCACATTTCTAGGGCTGCTAACTTGAAAATTGATATGGGTACACCATCAGGCAACATCTAAAAAAATTCTCTTTTCCAGAAAATGCTTTTTTGGTTATCAATGATCATTTGGGACCGACAATGCGAAAATCTTGTGCTGGTATCCGACAAAAAATCTATTTTTTATATAACTTTAGACATTTTTTTAGATTATTAGCTCTGGTAACGTGCGGGTTACGGTGATTCATTTATACGAGTTGCGTATATAAATATACATCCATACTTCTACACACGCAATTCGCTCATATCTTATATGGGGATATTGAAACAATCATCCTGGGTTCGATTTCCTGCTAATTGAGAGCACTCTAAGCTATGTGACTTGGGTGTAGGTGCCCCGTTGGTGGACTTGCACCCTGTCAAAGGGATGGTCATAAAAACTTATATGGATGTAGTCCTGGTCTCGACCAGTCTTAAGACCTGCAAGGATCACTAAGCTGATGCATGCAACAGAAATCAAGACTGTCACTGATTTCTCTTAAGAGACGCTTTACCTTACTGCAGAAAAGCAATGATAGAAATTCCCACCATTTGCAGTAAATAGGTTTAAAGCTCTTGTGTGGACGTATCTGCGATCGGACGTGTGTCAGTTTGCCGTTCGTCAACCTATGACTGCATTTAGTTGTTATGGAATAAATCTATTGACTTTTTCTAATAGCTTTTAAATAGTTTTCTCTTTAAATAATATAAGTTCTATATATTACCTTTGATTTTTTTTCTAAAGTTCATGAAACAAAAGAGAGTTATTGCTTAATAGACAGCCGAATTTAAAAACAAAGTTCAGTTATTGCTTGATAGACAGCCAAGTGAAAGAACCAATTCGTACACATCAATATATTTGCATAAGCCTGCAATCAAATGATGCTACTTAGTCGAGCAGCGATATGACGATCACTTGTCCAACCACGTAGCTTAGATATTAATCCATTTTTCTTTATCTGAAACTTTCAAAATTCATTCGCAGAATTCTTTTTTCCTTCTGTATGGGTTATTTTTCTCGTGCACAGATGTGCATTGTGTAATATTTTATTAGAAACCGTCAACTAAAACTGTCGCCAAAATTGTCTGCAAAGGGCTCTTTAGGTTTTTAAGCTGGTCTGGCTGGTTATGTATACATGTATCTATCACGCGTACAAGCCAAAGCAATGTAGCTAGAAGGCTCTTTGTTATGTCTTTCAAATAAATAACTATTTGTTTTTTTAACCATCCCGATTAGACTTTTTGGGGTTACAATTTGCAATCTAGATTCATGCTAAATTGATCCCTGCCTGTTTTTTTTTAGAGATCATTACCCAGAGGAGGCGAGAGAAATAAATAATTCATTGGTCGCCACTTTTAATATTTTTTGATTGATTATAATCAACATGCACTTATTGTATGATGGATTCTATTGAATGATTGAATACACCCGTTTGAACATTTTCTTGGGGGGGGGTCTTGTTTTATGGAAACTTTTTTTACATATTTTTCAATTTCTATTTTTCTTTCTCCTCTCACTTCCTATCTCACCCTTCCTTTCGATTAATCCATCTCTTTTGTGTACAAATGTATGTAGAATCCTATCCGTAGAGTTGTACGTTACATCCGCTGGCCTTTCACATTATTTACTCATGTAACAGCATTCTGATGGTAGGTCACTTTTCTCATACAGTTTTACAACCGAAGTTAGGAGATAATGTTGGATTTGAACTGTTTTTTTTTTTGTTTTTTTTTTCTATTCTTTCAGTGGATGTTATAAAATGGGAACGTATGAGGGTTGAACTTTCCTATCGGGAATTATTAGATCCCCACTCACTCTGAGGGACAAATCCCTTCTCTTTGTTCGTATAAAAATAAAAATAAACCAGCATGGCTGTGTTGGGGTCAGAATCCCTTGTTTCACCCTTATCAAAAGTTAAACGAAACAATATTAATTTCTCCATACAAAATTATTCCATGATTAGGAGTCTTATTTCAACATCTTTATTAGTAATCCCAGTAAATGATATTTGCAAAGTTTAGAAAAACACGTCGATCTGCTGAGCTTTAGAAGTGGGAGTGAAAAAATGTACTAAAAGATGTGAAAATCGTTGATTGATTTTGAAAGTAAATATTGCGAAAGACAGCCAGAAGTTGAGTAACTAAAAGTTCCAAAGTCATGTCTGAATTTAAATTTTACAAAATAGGAAAGACGTCTGGTTAATCAATCAATAGAAACCGTCATGTGACCAATATCTTTTCGGCATCGTCCAGTGTTGATGATGAGCGATCAAAAATTGGAAAAATCACAAAAAGGGGTGATCAATGAATAAGTTATTTCTTTCACCTTTTATTGGGCAGTGATCTAAAAAAATCTCAATTTTATAAAAAAAAATTGTGAACGCTGCTGGACCAATTTTATGTACCAATTTAGCATAAACATACATTGTAAATTAAATCACATCTCCACACACATGTACCCACTAAAAAAAAATATTTGAAATTTTTAAAAAGCCAAAAAAAAAGTTTTTTCTAGTGATGATAAGGAGTTAATGTTTCTAGTTCTATTAGTTAGGTCTGTACGCATGCCAGCCAGACCAACTTAGATACTGGAGAAAACTATGCTGACAGTTTTAGTGACAGTTTTTGTTGACAGTGTCTCAAAAAGTAACTCTCCAAAATTGAATGTATTCTTGTTAAAAGAGGGATATTTTTTTTTAACTGTCGTAAAGTGTTGTGGAAGAAATCATGAAAGCTGCGAGACTGTTAGATTTTAATGAATTTAATTACAGCTTGTTGGTTTCATTTAATTAAAACTTCTGCCGATTTAGTGAGGACCATCGTCGGAACAGGCTTCATTCAAGTCGTTTTTTAAGTGGGAGAGATACTCCCTTAGACAAAAACATTTACATTCATACCTACATTGCATATACGTGCAATACATATAAATAGAGATAGATACAAACAATTTAATGCACTGATATATAGCCACGAAGAATAAGTAAATATAACTATTAATTTAAGGGTAAACATAAATCACTGCCCACCATATATAACTCTTTTCAACTCAGAAATCACGTAGTGACGGTGGTAGAATTAAGTTAGCCAGATAAAAATTCTATCAGTATAGTGGAACTATCAACTCATGATTTGAAAAAATCAATCTAGGCTAATATTTGAGCTTTTCCTTTGTCTGTCTGCAACTTTTTTACGCTAAAACTACAAAGCCTATTGACTTGATATATGGCATGCAGGATTGACTTCTCACATAGGCTTGTAGATCTCTTTCCGTAGCCAATCTTCGTTTTTAAACATCGTGAACAAGAGATTTTTATATAAGAATTTTCCCCGATATTTCTTTTATTGTGAATAGAAAAAAGTTTTCTAACAATAACATTAATTCCTACCAAGATTCATACATTTCAGGCGTTTTCCTATAGGTGCACGCGTGCTTTTCCCACAAGAAGCAGTTGACTCCCAACAGACTTCAACTAAAACTAAAGACCTTATCATGCTTCTGAGAAATCTAGTTCCAACAACTTGTGCAATGGATCTTACCTCGCTGTCAAACCACCATTCCACGCTGGCATCTATTCGAGGGAACGCAAATAACTACCTGAAAGCCCTGTTAAACTAAGGAACTACATTATTTGTTTCGTTTTGTGCATCACAGTATTTTTCAGTGAAAGATACTTTTTCAGGTGTAAATAGTTTAAAACATTTTTCTCTTGTTCTTTTCCGTACCAATGAATAAATTAGGGATATGTTTATTACTGTTTCGTCTGGATAACAGGAACAGGAAAATCCCAACGCAACCAATGCAGCTTCTCGATCTTCAACTACGGGGCAGAGACATAGGACCTAACTAAAAGATTGTCCCTCAAACTGAAAATCATGCAACTTGCACAGGAGAAGATCATACTCAAAATCACGCGGAATGATTCAAAGACAGCACAGTATATCAAAGAAACGACAAGCGTCCGAGATATCGTGGAAATCATTAAAAAACTCAAGTGGCCATAGATCCCCAGAAATCATATGTGAAATTGTGGACGACGAAAAGGAAGATATCCTGACGATCTACACAAATTCAAAAAGCACTGGCTCATCGAAGCCCACGATAGAGAGGTCTGACAAATCTTGGAGAAGGTATATGTCCAATGACGGATGCTAAAAGGATTATGATGGTGATGATGATGAGTTTTACAACCATGTAAAAAACATAGTCCCTTCGTCAGTAAACATTTCCCTAGAACTAAAATACATATATACCTGTAAAAGACATCCCTATAACAGCATAAACTGGAAAAATTAAAATTTCGACGCACTGAAAAAAAATGGTCTGTATGTATGTATGTATATATATATATATATATATATATACATATATATATATATATATATATATATATATATATATATATATCAAGTTGACAATAAGGGAAATAGTTGCAGTCAAATTAAATTCATTCAACAAACATGTTTACTTGGCGTTTGCAGCTCACGCATGCGACTTTGATACTTGAAAAAAAGAACATTTCAATATTGTTTCATTTGAAACTGCCATTTCGTTAAAACCTAAAAGCGAAATATGTCAGTAGAATTAATATAATTTCAATTCAAATATTTCTCTTATTGCAAACTTAATACATATATATAGGGATTTATTACGAAGTTAATAACGAACTGAAACACTGTTTACGCACTCAGTATCGTGACTGTTTATCTCTGGTCAACTGTTGACTTATAACAGCTACATGCAGTGCACAGGTTGGGGCACCGCAGAGTTTTTGATAATCTTATTAATATATACCCCAGGTTGTCTCTCTTGGTAGTTTCGGAATGGGTAGTGGCTTCCAGAATAAGAAAACTGCCGGGGAAACAGGAGGGTGTCAGATAAAAATCAAGTATCATTACCTAAATTAATCACTTTCACAGCTAGAGCTAAATAGGACTGTCCCTGTATCAGTGATTGTTTTGCTTTGGTAAAACAACCATTTATTTATGCCTAAATTGATCGGGAAGATAAATTTTTGGGCCTAAGATCATGCAGAACAAACATGAAACAGAAGATATCTGTTAGAAAGTGTATGGGCTGTTGAGCAATGGTTATCATTCTCGTCTCACAAACTAAAAGATTGTCCTTCGAAGTGGAAACCATGCAACTTGCACGGGAGAAGACCATGATCAACCTCACGTGGAGTGATTCAAAGACGGCACAAAGAAAAGACAGGCGTCCAAGATATCGTGGAAACCATTAGAAAACTCAAGTGGCAATAGATACCCAGAGATCACATGAGAAATTGTGGACGACGAAAAGGAAGATGGTCTGACGATCTAGAACAATCCAGAAAGCACTGTAGCGGGTATAATCTTCAGTGAGCGTTCCACTGTAATGGCCATGTGCCGGACTAAGCTAAGCCGAATAGATTATCACATTATGGAGGAATATTCAGCAATCTAGTTTCATTGACTACTATCATGTTACTGGATTTGATCCTCTGTGAGCGCTGCACAGATTGTGCCTTGTGCCAAACTGAGATGAATTTAGTAAATAAGATGGATTGTTGTGGAGCAATGGTTTGTAATTCAGCCATGCAGACAATTACTACCGTAGTGGGTTCGATCCCCAGTTGGCGCTTCACAATTTGGGCCATGTACCAGACTAAGCTGGGTTTAGTAAATCAAATCCAAGGATGTAAAGCAATGGGTTGCAATCTAATCCTGCAGACCATTATTATTGTAGTGGGTTCGATCCTCATCTGAGCAAATGTCATTGGTTTGGAAAGCTTATTTCACAGAGCAAGAGACAGCTAACTACAGATCTGGCCAGCCACCATTATTTGATATGTGATATTGCTTCCTTTCTCTATCTTTGGCTATTAAACAGTGAATTTCAATATCGAAAAATTGCACAAAAGACTTGAGTCTTGTCGTGGCTACAAACGAATCTATAACTAAGAATGTTTTAACACTATACATTCCTGCAGTTCTATCAATATTACACAAAATTCGAACGCAAATTTGACAATATTTTGTCCCCCTTCTAAAAAGATAATTTCATAGTTTTCATTGATTGATAGTACATGGAATCTTATATCGGTATATATTCGAATAAAAAAAAAACATTGAAGAACTTAAAAGAAGAACCAGATATTCAGCAATATGCCCACCATCTTCACGTCCATATCAGTGTTTTTTTCGATTTCAAAACGGTTTTAAATAATGTAGTAGTAGCATAACTAGTCGTGGTTATAGCAGCAAGAGTGGAAGGAAAAATAGAGTGAAGCTGATTTACCAGAAAATCTTTTTATTAATAAAAAAAAGACAATTAGTAAGTTTGAATCAGAGAAGTTGTACAATTTTTATCAATAATTTGTTCTAGAGTTTTAGTGTTATTTGATAAGTGGGCTTTAAATATATAACATATATATATAACATTTTTAGCAATAAGATTGACTGGAAATTTAAAGGTTTAGCTGATTTAGCCATTTTTAAGATAGTTCTAGCTACTGATAACAGGTGATATTCAGCAACACAGTAGGAAGTATCTTTAATCACGTTACACCTTTTTATGACATTACACCTCTTCTGAAATAATTGCAGCTGGCAAGTAAAAACGTTACTCGAATGGGTCGACTAACCAACCGACCAATGTGTGGACACATCTGAAAGAAAAAGCTGTTTCCACGGCCTTGTATGAGCATTGTTTCGATCTTTTTTATCTAGGCTTTGGCCCATAAGACAAAAAAAAACATTTCTCATCAAGCCCGCCTCCAATGAAGGTTTTCCAACCCCTATCATAGACCTTTGCTTCTGTATTCAGTTCTCATTTTTCAGTGGGTGTTTCATACTCGTGTCCATTGCCAACAAAGATAAGTAAGATAAATAACACTACCTACCATATATCTATCATGCTCCTAAATCCAGGTGTCATCTTGCACTGACTTATCATGTAAGTTTCGCCCTGAACAATCACGAGGTTTATTTGATATATATTGTTATAAACAAATAATTTAAAACGGTTAAAGAAATCAGCAAAATGTCAACTCCCATATCAGAAAACATATTGCACTGAATTCAACTTTAACCTTGAACTTAGTTTATCTTTAAAAAGGTGTTACTGTATAATCTATTAAGGTGTCCGGAAAATAATTGCTAATCGTATTTAGACGTGTTGCATATTATATATACCCAATATTTCTCTTGTGTACATGTGCACCTTTCAGTGGCCACCCCTTCCGGTGATAAAAACGTAGAACAAGGTTCACAGTCCTATTTGAAAAAAAAACCCTGGGTATTATGAATTCCGAGCGACGTTCATCAGACAATGACATTCTCTCAGAGTCTGTTTTGGACAACAGGAGTTGCCAGTTGAACAACAGTCATCATCATCATCATCATCAGTATTTCAGGGTCCGTCGTTTGACAAAGGCCTTCCCCAAGATTCGCCACACTTCTCTATCATGGGCGTCGCAGAGCCAGTACTTTCTGAATTTGTCTAGCTCGTCTCATCTGACAACTCTCTCAACATCAGTCTTTTAACGTCCGTCGATGGACATAGCCCTTCCCCAGGATTCGTCACACTTCTCTATCATCGGCGTCGCGGAGCCAGTACTTTCTGAATTTGTCTAGCTCGTCTCTCCATCTAATATTCTACCCGCCGCGGTTCCGCATGTGATCTCGAAGGATCCATGTCGAGAATCGTGATGTCCATCGGTAGTTCACCATTCGAGCAACATGGCCAGCGCAGTGCCATTTGAGATTTTTAATGGATTCTATGATATCCCTGACTCCTGTCTTTTCCCGGATGTACTGTGCTGTATTGTGGTCTCTCCATGTGGGGCCCAGCATATTTTTTCCATGTGCACATTGCATAGTTCTCAATTTGCGGATCTGTCTCTTGGTTAGGTGCCATGTTTCAGCTCCATAAGTGACTATTGGGAGAATGCATTGGTTATAGACCCTTCCTTTTAGGATAAATGGTATCTTTTTATTTTTGAAAGTTGAGCTTGCTCTGCCTAAGGCTTGCCATCCTAGTGTGATTCTTCGCTTGAATACCTCTTCTTTGAAGGACTCATGGAGATCTGTTGCCCTAGGTAGTGATCTACTTTCTCCAATTCTGTGTCTCCAATTTTGATCTTAGTGTTTTTATCTCCGATAAGGTTGTTGCACATGATCTTCGTCTTGCTGAAGTTCATGTGTAGGCCGACTTTCTTGCTCTCTCCAATTAATTCATCTATCATTAGTTAGAGGTCGTGCAGCTTCCCTGCGAAAAGGGCAAATCGGAGGTTGCTCAGATACTTGCCGTCTATTTTGATTTCGGTACTCTCCCAGTCTAGTCTTCTGAAGATCATCTCGAGGCAGGCTGTGAAGAGTTGAGCTGTAGTATTTCCACATAAAAAATGAAGTGTAGATTTTCAAACATCCAAGTGGGAATTCCAACAGATAATAGTGAATTCTTCTGCTTATAGATTTCAAAAACGATGTTTCTTTTCCGTCTCTGAGCGATTCTACACTCCGTTTTCTATATATGCGTACGTAGAATGAAACATGTCCGTTGAATCGTACGTTGGATAAGTTATTTTTTTTTTATATTACAATTTCTTTTGCATTCCATTCGAAAAACAAACAACCTAAGGAATGAATTGCAAAGGTCGAGTTTACGCATCTTGATAGAATCCAGGCAGGAATTGTTCACAACTATGACTTTGTGTCACATACAACTTACTCCCATATTATGGCAAACTCAGGTAAGTCTTTTCTTCCCTCTCACGATCCATTTTTATCCGAGGAACGCTTTTTTCGCTTCGATCCATATAGAACAAGTTCATTCTTCTTTTTATGGGATACAATTTAGAATCCTTCAGCAGATTGTACGATTCATATTGAGTCTGTAAAAAATATCATTCTTTTATATTTATCGGGGTCATCAGTTTGTAAAATCTATTCACGTTGGACGGCCAACAGTTCGTAGAATTGATTTTATAGAGTACTAGATACTTTTTGTTAAAGAATGGGTGCCTGCTGTATTTTTTGGCCCACGTGGGTGTCAGTGGAAACGTTGAGGGAGGAAGGAAAATGCGTGAAGAATATGCACGCCAACCACGAATATGGATGCAAGTATCATTCGGGGTAAAGAAGACACATACAAGTGTTTACATGAGCAAATGATAGGTACATTTAATTCGCAACATTTATGACAAATGAAGAATATAAATGAAATACATTGAATGGAAATGTTAATGTGATTGATCATGTAAAGATAAAAGGCCTGATTTGATTAGAGGCTTATTACTATACGTAAGAATGATATATAAGAAAGAATAAGTATTTAGAGGACACGTGGCAAAGGAGTCTAATGTCTTTTGGCTTATCCATCGAAAGGAGCCTGATGAATCGTGCCTGTTTCAATGAGTGATATAGTTGATCAAGGTAGATTATAAAAAGGTGGTTAGTCCAGGTGCAAGGAGACGCTAAAAGGGTCGAAATAGTGGGCGCAGCGTATGCGTTCTAGCCCCAAATAGTAGTTGCAGTGTTTGCATTTAAGAGGTTTAAAGTTCTTGCGATTTTTCACATCGTGGAAGATAAGTGACAAGACGAAATAGAAGGTAGATAGATAGATAGATAAAAACAGACTGAGATAGATAGATAGTCACGGTCAAAGAATTGAAACTACGCCAGCTACAAGTTTAGAGAGAGGTAAAGGTAGAAATTAACCAAGTCAAAGTATCAGAATAACAAAGGCTATTGAACACGTGCGTTCAGGGCTTTTAGAGGGAGTCATCGAGGGAAGTGATGTTTTAGATATCTAGCTAAAAGAAGGTTTTCGTATCAAATCCCTGATTAGAATATAAGGGCTGTCATAAAACCCATAAACATTCCATTTATTGCAAACCAAGACCGAGTACGGAGTAATATGGGGCACAGGATCTCGTGAAATTCTTGGAAAGTTTAGTATATAGGAATTTGGTTAAAGACTATCCTCGTCTATGAGTTCAATGTTTCGGCTGTGCATCCATTGGTCTTTGTCGGATGGTTTCAGACAAGAACAGTTAAACCCATATTTGTAATGTAATTGTAACGTCAACATCAGTGGGTATGGGGCAATGAAGCTATTAGATGTAACGAACGGATTGTCACACTGATAGCTGAGAAAAGAAGAGAAAGTTGCGCTGAACTACATTGGGACCAGACTCAGATTCTGTCAACTGAGAAGCGTTTTAATTGTAATCAGAGGTGTTCAGGGAAAGAGAACGGGAGGAAATACATTACCCATCTCTATTCTCTCCTTTAATCTGATTGACATTTGCGATAAAGAATAATTGCATTCTTGTGTATTATACCCAGGATAATGGCCCTGAAATGTCTGATTGAAGTTTGAGAACCTGCATACACTTAGTCGTAAAAAAGGGTAATTTGAGAAAAGGGACAAGCCAAAGCGGGAATGAGTAGAAGAAAAATAAATCATCTTTATATGATAACAATTTGTAAAAGGATGTGGCGCCCTCTTTACTTTCAGTTAAGATTAAGTATGAAACCCTATCCTAAATATTCAAAACGTCACATCCGACTTAGACTCCTTATGAAAGCTCTGAATACACGTGTTCACTTGCTCATTTGCCCCGACTTTCTAGCCAGTTACCTTTTGCCTTTCCTTCTCTCTAAACTAGCGACCGGCGTAATTTCTATTCTTTGATCGTGACTAATGAATAATCACTCCAGGATGGCAAGTCTTTGGAAGAGCCAGCTCAACCTCCAAGAACAAGAAAATCAAATTAATTCTAAAATGAAGATTCTACAACTTATGCCTCCTCCCGATGCCCATTTCACCTATGATAGAGAAATTTGGCAAATGCTGGGGAAGGTCTATGTCATACGACAGACAATGAACTGATCTTCATCGATATGAAAATCTGCATAATCTACTAAATTCAAATACTGCAACGATTTCTCTCAACTCTCAAATACAAACACTGAACTTATCAATTTGCCCTTTTTAGCTCTTTCTTGCACCTAACCTGAACTAATGATCTTTTAATTTGGTTAAACACATCACTTATTGTAGTAGGAACGACTAATAAGGGGCGTTTTGATATATAAACCAAATGATATTAGACCCGTTGTGTCACAGGTTACCTAGATACTTATTCTTTCCTATATTTAATTTTTATAGACAGGAATAACCCTCTGAACTAAACAGACCTCTTTTCTTCTCTACACGATTGTATCATTTTTTTCTTACATGTTATCTTTTCAGTCATGTATTGTCATGAATGTGTAAGCATTAAATCAACGTTTGATTTGTTCGTTTAAATATCTGTATGTCTTCTTTATTCAGTTTAATCCTTGAGTCCTCAATCATGATTGGCGTGCATACCCTCGATGCATTCATGGCAACCATACATCTCCCTTACTCCTTCAATATTTTCAGTGACGTCGACGTGCGGCGCTAACAACCAAACCACGTAGAGACAAAATAATTTGTCCTTATCAACAACATCTCGCTATACACACCCAACAGCCATAATTACTCATCCTCACACAACACAGGAACCATCATACCAATGACTTTTGAATTTCTAACTTATGTGAATGCAGTAGTATCTTCACGGAAAACGGATTCTGCTTCCCCTCCGAAATAGATGTAAACCCGTTCAAAAAACTTAACTTTTCCTGAAAAATACGAAGTTGGTTGTTTATCAAATTTAGATACATATTTTGACTTGCTAGGTTGTATCCTTTTCACATATCAAGGTGTGAAAACTCTTCCTTATTGAGAGATTTTGTTCTCGAAATGTCTGTTATTCTGAAGTTTCCACAACAATTTCCACTGGTTTTCTCAAAACTAACTCCAACAGACTCATTAGATTTTTTAGCACGTTGAAGGAGAGCTATAGCCAGTGTAAGGATACGACTTTCTCATTTTGTTCACCCGGAATCTATTAGTGCCATTATGTCTAATCCAAGGCGTGTTGATATCAAGACATTAAGAAGGAAATTAAATCAAGTTTTTACTTCATTGCATCAAATTGGTTCTCCGGAGCTGAAATTTCTTAATCAAATTTGTTGTTTTCATAATTAACCGTCGCTATTTTGTTTATGCTTTTCTCGAAGTTTTGATTTGTCTCAATTTGTCAATTGACTTTATCGTTAGTCCCGCCATGTTGAGTGGCCCCAAGTCTTCGTCTGACCGTGTGTAGGACAAGAAAAGATTTGTTACCATGATGATATTATAAATGACCTTTTTGGTTGAAACAAATAGAGAAAATTATGAGAGGAGATAAACAGGAACAAAATAAATCTTACGTATTGTCAGTTGCTTTGAGAAAATTCATCAACATACCAATTTTCCTGCGAACAATTTCAACTCTTCTTTTCTTCGATATAGTCACACGTTTCGGACGATTCATTTCTACGGCCTTCTTGAGGTGTAAAATGTTAAATCCCCAAGGAAAGAGAGTCTCTTATATCGGTCTGTTCTTCCGGTGGCTCAAAGCAAACAAAAAAAATAGAACGGTATCAAACAGAAGATTTCAACATTAATGCAACTCTTGTGAATATCCTATTTTAGAAACGTTTACAAAAGATATGGAACATCTCGTACTGCAAACTTTCATGAAATGGAATATTTACATGCACTGTAATATCAGTTTACTGTTTGATTCCGTTTTTGCAGGTTTTAGCTGGGTGTTTTTTAGTTTTTGTCTTTGTTTTTTTGCTTTGAACCATAGAATAAAGTTTCCTCGAACACTGTTAATTCAAGTTTTCTTATTAATATCATAAATTTTTCCCTGAATCTAAATTATCACTGGAAACAAAGTTAAAAGTTATATACATGTGTTAACTCGCTTCTGTCCGTCTCTCCACACAATGTTCTCATATTTCTCGATGGATTTAAATTAGATTTGAGTGGAAGTGTGGGCCATGGGCTACAAAAGAAATGCTTGAATTCGGGGCGGATCCAGGAATGTTTTTTCTTGATGGAGAGATTTCGGGATTATTCTGCAGGAAAAGGGGTTCAATACGTAGAGTTGATTAAAAAAAACTAAATTATGATTTCAAGGGAAGTAACACAATATTTATACATTGTACAGTTCTTTTTCTTGTTTTTCAATTTTTTCCATTCTTATATTATGGAGTTGGTATTGAATGCGCTCTCTGAGTGCTTTCTGTCATTAAATTTTATTTCCCTTGCCGCAATTCTAGATCAACTTTACTGGCTTTAACTTCAGATCAAGTTTCCAAACTTTACTTTCCACGAAAGCTATTAAATTGTTATCTTAAATCCAGCTACATAGCTTATTACAAAACAAAAATGAAAGAAAAGACGGCACTATTAAAAAAGAACCATAAGTTCAACGATGTATCCACAATCTGTGGAAGTAGTAGTAGAAGGAAGAGGAAGAAGAAGAGCAAGTAGTCTTTCTCTGAGTCAATTGCTTCTCATACTTGTAAAATATTGCGATATGGAAGTATTCAGCAAGTATGATTTTCATAAATTGGCAATTTTGGCATTTTTTAGCAATTTGTTGGCTTTTTTACAGACATTGGATATTGAATTATGACATCATTAGCAGCTGCTAAAAAATTGATCGGAATAGCTGTTATACCTTTTAATGGCGGCACACGTTTTAATGGCGTAATTCATTTTAATGACGTCATACATTTTAAGGACATTACACATCTTTCTTCCTTCCTATTTCTGTGACATAACTGGAACCGATCGATAGTTCGACAGACAGAACAAAAAACTGACTGACCGTCCGGAAAGTGTCTTACATCTAAAAAGATATTTTTTTTAAAGAGATGTCCATCTAATACCCATATAGGCGGGTTGGTCGAAAATTTTACTGTTTCACTGAAACGAAATTATGAGTTGAGTCTTAAAATGACGTTGCTATGTTCAGTTCTTCAGATCAGGTGTTGGGGAGAGGGGGGGCAAATTACCCTAAATAGAGTAAAAACGAAAATTCAAGCTGTGATAAAGGCGAGAACCACAGGTCTAGTTAGTCACTCAATAGAAACCATAATGAGACTATGTTGTTCGGGGTGATCAACTAAAAAATTGGGAGGAAAACGATCAATAAGAACTTACTTTTGTAGCATTTTGTTGGGCAGTGATCACTGAGAAAAGACAATTTAAAGAAACAAAAAAACAAGAGTGGATGCTGTCGGACGCGAACTAAGAGATCAATTTAGCACACATCTTCATTGCAAATTGAGCCTCCAACTAAAAACCTACTGAGGTAGATTTTTAAAAAAAACAACAAAAACCACTGTTTTCTTCTAAACATGTTAAGGAATAAATTTTCGAATTTTCATCCCTGTAGCTCTAGTGGTGCAACCTGTAAACGTCACAGCCAGCCAGACAGACAAAATTGAAACTAAAGAAACTTATGTCGACGGTTTTAGTGACTGTTTTGGTTACCATGTCTAATATGATTTGACTATTAAAAGATAAAAAAGACATTCAGAGAGCACATATCTCGTCAGGGTGATTAATTGTGAATGGATCCGCCTCAAAATTCAATCAGTTCTCTTGTACCCTATTGTCCACCCTTCCCTAGATCTCATTGACATTCATTGAAAACTGTAGGATATAATGCATGAACAGTCAGGAGCCTATAAATAAATATAATTGAAAAAAAAACGGAAGAGACGTTTCTCAATCAAAAAAAGATACTTTGACACACCTTAGAATCATACCAATTCTTTTTTTAACCAATCCTTACACACATTTTAAATAAAATCTACTCAGTATTTTTCGATAGATCCGGTGGACAAGATATGAAATTATGACGACGTTATGTGGTTTGACTTATCACTACGACGTCGAGGAGATAATTGTGCATTGATCCGCCCGAAAATCTAATCGGTTCTCCGGTGGCATATTGCTGAGCCCCACCCTAAACAGGATTTCGTAGAAATTAATTGAGAACTGTCTGAGTTATCATATAAACAGTCATGAACATATCATCATCATCATCATCATCATTCTTTTAGAGTAGACCTTCCCCAAGATTTACCAGACCTCTCTATCATCGATATTGCAAAGCCAGTAATTTCAGAATTTATCTAGCTCGTCACGCAATCTTACTCTCTGTCGGCCACAATGTCGCATATGATCTTTAAGGATCCACGTTATGAGTTGAGATGTCCAGCGGTTATTTGACATTCTTGCTAAATGTCCAGCCCATTCCCATTTGATTTTGCAACTATTTCTATGATTTATCAGATTCCTGTATTTCCTCCAATATACTGTGTTGTCTCTATATGAGGTTGAGCATGATTCTCCCATGTGCACCTTGCATTGTTCTCAGTGAGTGTCAATCTTTTGGTTAAGTCCCATATTTCAGCTCCATGAGTGACTTTCGGAGGGTGCATTGGTTGTATACCTTTCTTCTTAGGATCAATGGGATTTTTTGTGTTCTTGAAGATTGAGCTTGCTCTACCAAAAGCTTGCCAACCTGGTGTGATTCTTCGCTTTATTCTTTCTTCTATTGAGAAGAGAATCGTTGTCCTAGGTAGATGCAGTGGTCTTCTTTTATCATCTCAGCATTTTCGATTTTGATCATTGTGTTTTTTATCCCAATATGTTTCTAAGCTCAAAAAAGTTTTTTACCACAAACATGTTAAGGACAAAGACACAACGACGAGTGAATGCATTAATGTAATTGGAAAAAAAAGGGAAAATATCTCTTAATCAGAAAATTAATTACCTTATCCCTACGACTTCTTTTCACGCCATCCTCAAAATCTCTTTGAAAATGTTTTCAGAACTTCCAGAGGTATTGTATGGATAGATTAACGAGAAGACGTTAAGAAACGACTGAATTTACATACTTCTTTTTAACTTCCTAGACAGAGGTAAATCCCATTGCCCTATTCAGTACTTTAGATCAGGTTTTGGGGCACAAGAATAGATTACCTCAAAAGGAGTACTTATGGAAATTCAGGATAATAGAGGCTAAAACATATGAATATAGTTCACGCGTTATTTCAAGTATAATTTCTATTCGCCCGTGTTCTTTATGATATTGGTACTGAACAAGACTGTCTAAACGTACTTAAATCATGTTATACTACAATGCCATAAGCCTCTGCAATGTATTTCAAAACATATTAAAACAACAAACCAAAGTTGTCACCAAAACGGTCAAAACAGGTTTCTTCAGTTCTAAAGTTGGCTCGGCTAGTTGGTTGGCTATGTATGTACGTATCACGCGTACAGGTTGCGCAACACAGCTAGAAGGGCTGAGAATTGAAACATTTACTCCTTATCATATCTACATTAAAACATGGTTTGTTCTCTGAATTTTTGAGATGAGGTATTATTATTATCTCTATTATTGTTCAGACTATCCTCAACTTGGTTGTTTTCCATACAACGTTCCGGCTGTTGTACTCTACGGCCTTCATCAGGTATCATCTGGTAGGTGTTAGAGAAGTAACGAACCGAACCCTTCATTTAACCGACGGGGGTATATAGACCGCACTCCCCTATTAGCAGTAGAAATATTTTCGAAATAATAATAAATTCGAAAATACTACTACTGCTAAGAAGGGATGTGGTCTATATACCCCTGTCGGTTAAATGAAGGGTTCGGTTCGTTACTTCTCCCACACCTACGAGATGATACCTGATGAAGGCCGTAGAGTACAACGGCCGAAACGTTGTATGGAAAACAACCAAGATAAGGATAGTCCGAACAATAATAGAGATAATGGTTTGTTCCTTTAAAAAATTTCCTTTCTATATACGCTTTTAGTAGGGGATAGATTAACTATGTAAGTTTATGCTAAATTGGTCCCTGACTTTTTGTCCGGCAGTGTTCACTTTTTTTCTTTAAATTCAGACTTTTATTGTGAACACTGTCCAACGAAATGGGAGAGAAGTGACTTATTCTCTAATTTTTCTAATTGATCATCCCCAGCATGCTATGCTGCCAAAAGACATTGTTTACGTGGCGGTTTCTATTGAATAATCAATCAAACTTGTTTTTGCTTTGATTTGGACAGGTTAGGATAATTCAATTTTGATTTCTTGCTTTACAGCTAAGATTCAAAACCACTGACTTTCAAATATTAACTACTTTTTCCCTGGAAATGTAGGAAATCACTCGAAATCACTTCGTGTGTTGAAAAATAACGATTTTAAGAACCCTTTTACGGCTTTATATTTTACAGTGATGCTAGTAAAATTTATTTTCTAAATGCAAGTTAAATTTTCTAAAGTGTGTCTTGCGGCTAAGACCGCGTAAAAGTCATTATTTTATCAATTCTTTAGAAAAATCTTCTTTCTTTTTTTTCGATTTTAATTTGGGAGCAATTGACTTGTTTTGTTTACTTTTAAACCGGAGAAGTGGGGGGAATAATATTTAACCCAAATATATTTTGAGTAATAACCAAAATAGCTCCACGGCACCTGCTTTTGATGTGTAGCACGATATACTAGTTTCCTTGGTTTGGCACATCACAAAAGGATTATATAGCGCCATTTTACTCAAATGTGACAATGCCTCCCTTTCAAGAATATCGGGGACTTGAAAGAAATCTTAGTAATAATAATTACAAGTACTGAAGTCGTATAGTGATTGTACCCTGATATATTTGGGGTTAGTGCAGTTATTCAAAAGTTTACTTTCTTACGTGAGTTCGATTCTCCGAGGGTTGTCCACGTAAAACACAGATTTGAACTAGACAAAACTTATCATCATCATCATCATCATCAGTCTTTTAACGTCCGATGTTCGACATAGACCTTCCCCAGAATTCGCCACAATTCTTTATCATAGGCGTTGCAGAGTCAGTATTCCCTAAATCTGTCCGGTTCATCTCTCCTTGTGTTCTGTCGGCCTCGGTTTCTGTGATTTCTTGGGATCCATGTTGTGAGACGTGATGTCCATCGGTTGTCTTTCATTCTTGCAACATGGCCTGCCCATTGCCATTTGAGTTTTTAATAGTTTCTATGATGTCACAGACTTTCGTTTTCTTCCTTATATACTCTACTGCCTTGTGATCTCTCCATGTAAGGTTGAGCATGATTCTCTCATGCACACGTTGTATGCTTCTCAGTTTGCAGGCCTGTCTCTTAGTTAGGTTCCATGTTTCAGCTCCATAAGTGACTATCGGGAGAATGCATTGGTTGTATACTCTTCTTTTTAGGATTATTGGGATCATCTGGTAGTTGAAAGTTGAGCTTGCTCTGCCGAAGGCTTGCCATCCCAAAGTGATTCTTCGCTTGATTTCTTCCTCTTTTGAGGGTCTCATGGAGATTCATTGTCCTAGGTAGATGTAGTGGTCTACCTTGCCGAGTTTTGCATCTCTCCATGTAAGGTTGAGCATGATTCTCTCATGCACACGTTGCATGCTTCTCAGTGTGCAGGTCTGTCTCTTGGTTAGGTTCCATGTTTCAGCTCCATAGGTGACTATCGAGAAAATGCATTGGTTGTATACATCAATCTTGACCTAAAACTAATAAATTAGTTTTGATATTACTGATCACGCTCCACGTAACACTTAAATGCATATTCGTTTCTCTAAACACAACACTCTTGTTGTTGGCATTTCTATATTGAAAGGAAGACATTTTTTTTAATTTGGTCATGAAGCACGGTATAGATGAACGCGCGGGTCATTGACAGAGCATGTTAAAATAATGTTTCCGCTGTTACTATTTTATACGCTTTTGATAAATAGAGTCTATTCTGTGGGAAAATTTTGTTCTCTCAGTTCACAAACGCTTTGCAAAAATAGATTTGCTTTCCTCATTGTAAGTGGCGAAAGCATCGTATTACCTAGAAAATAGAATTCAAATGGTTATAATTGTCGTGTAAACAACTGATATTTTAAAGCCAGCCAAGTGGAGAAAAAAAGCCAAGATGTGGGCAAAAGGCCTCGCTTAAATTACGAAAAGGCCAAATATCCCGAATTTGGCTTTTTTCAACCACGTTGGCTACATAATTTGAGCTCATCTTTTTGACCTGATAAAACAAGCTAGCAACTCTAAACAGAAGCTTATTAGTCGTGGTTCAGAAGCAAAAAAATGACCCTGGTCGGAGTCCTCTTCAAATAGGTAGCAGAACTCTACAATTTACTTCACTTCTACCTAAGTGGAAAAAAAATGGGAAACATACGATTCCAGGGTCTCGATCTCATCGTTACACTTCAGTGGGCCACAATATGCGATTAATGTGAAAACGGCAGCCCGGATAAATGATATCTCAAAAGTGAGGATAAAAAGCCATTTCAAGTCCAGCAGTCAAAGAGTGTGACTTGAGTGGGGCTACACTCTAATCGAGCACTCGATAGGGATTGAATTCCTCTTTTATTGTATTCATGATCCCCTGAAGTTGAATACTATGCGAATGGAAACCCCTGAATCTTAGACTAAAATGAAATGAAGTGGAATGTTTTCCTAAAAAAAACTCTAGTGGGCTGGCTGTCTACTGTTTGACTGGCTGTCTGGCTACTTATGCGTGGGTGGGGATGGGTTCAATTTGAAGTATGAATGTATGCTGAATTGATCCTTGAATTGTGCCTGTCAGTATTCAAGCTTGTTTAAATTTATTTTATTTCAAATTCAGTCTTTCCTAGCGATCACTGACCAACAAAAGTCCAGAAAAGAAATCTATTCATCGATATTGCCCCTTTCCAATTTTTTAATTGATCACCCAAACATGGTATGCTGCCAAAAGACAATGACGTTTTCTACTGAGTCACTAACCATACCACACCTGTTTTGGGTGATATTTAAGTGCATCTATTTTTATCATACCTGAATTAGGCAACAAGTATATGAATATTTAGAAGAATTCTCTTCAACAAAGGTTAGGGAGGGGCAAGGTCTTAGGGAGGGGTAAGGTCAGAGGGAGTTTCACCGAAGCTCTGCCCAGGGAGCCGGGTTGTAGATAATGTTAGATAGATTGTTTTGTTTTTTTCACATAATGTCACGTTGGTTTGTAGATAATGTCACAAATAAGTAACCCGACTGCCTATCGAATTAAAAAGAAAGTTTATTCGCTCCAAAATTATTTCTCAACCGGAATGCTCATGCAAAAAAAATTGACATAAAAAGAAAAGAAGAGAATCATATATAATCTATTGAACTATGATGACTTTGATCGCATTGTTTTACCTTTCCTGTTTCTAGATGGACACATTTTGAAGAAAAAAAGGTTGCTTGGGAGGTAGACGTTAATATGGTCGTTTTTGAAACAGTACGACGAGAAATTTATAGGTATGTTTATTTCTGCACTGTCAAGAAAGTTTATGATTTTTCATGCCGGGGTTGACTCGACTGAGTCTAATGATTAAGTTTAATCTTACGTGATAAAAAAAAACCCTGCGGATAATTTTGATTGTAAGTTCCATAGATACAGATTCCCATTCCAATAGACTCTTTTAATGCAATTCGTAGTTAGTAAGGCAATTGGGAAAAACGTTCTCAGTTTCCGATAGAAAAGTATCAAATATACTAAAGTATTTTGTGCTGAGAAAATTTTCACAAGATAAGGAATGCAGCTTGTAACCTACATCTTAGCCTTTCCTATTAATTCGAGATCAGGATTAAACTACAAAAATAGAGGTAGGCAGGACACATAGCCAGAGGGCGGATAACAGATGTTGCAAAAATTTGGTTGAATGGTGCCCAAAGGATAATAACAATAACAGCAAATTCACGATGGTTATGGAAGGAATTAGGCAAGGCCTTTGTCCAGCAGTTGGCCCAAAACAGATAATCATAATCATGATCCTTAGAATGATGATGATGATGATGATGATGATGATGATGATGATGATGATGATGAAATGCAATGGGCGGTTTTCCTTTCGGAGGGACAGTATGCTCGTCGGTTCGGGGTAAATTCACCCGTAGGAACAATGAAAGTGTCATATATCATTGACATAAGTATAAACCTTTGATTGTTGGATAATAAAGTATCTTACGTAATATAAAACATTAAGCGTAGGAATTGTTAACTTTGAAGTGTATGAAATGTTCCTGCCCTCCTTGTTTGAAGACATGTCTTGAAAGTCATTAAGCTGTCATTTCTCAGTATTTTAATTTGGGGATCGATGTGACTCAAGAATTCCTGATGGGACGTTCGTAGTTGAGTAGGATATATCAAAAGGATAAGAGGTTATTTAATGCTTATCTGATAATAAGATTATAAATATATCACTGTCCGTTGTCTACAATGTTAAGGCAGGTACTGACAGTTTAAGTGAGTCCCAATAAAATCTAAGTCAATAATTATGAACCAATGCTCTTTGTCTAAACTGCCAAGATACTGTGGATGCGCGCCAGTCACAGATCAGAGTTGCTAATTTAGAGGTTTTTTGTCTGTTTTTGTTGTTGTTGTTGTTTTCGAATTTGCGAGTCCAGAGTTGGCATTATTTCGATGTTTTTTTATTCTATATTGTTGTCCTGTTTCGAAATTCAATTTCCAATTGAGATGTTTTTTTTCTTTTTAATTTTCCGAATTGGAGAGTGACTTCCAGACTCGAAAAAATGAAAATCAATTATAAATAGGCAATCGGTAGAGACAAAGTTGTTTCCACGTATCAGCTGTCCAGGGCACCAAATGCTAGGGTGCGTCTGTTATGTGTCTAAGACAGTATTACTTTCTAAGTTCAAACGGGAAAATATTTTTTTAAATAAATGAAAACAGTTAAAATAGGAAAATTCCTTGATGTCGAATCAGATTTTTAGGAATATTTACAGTTGATCTCTTATCCCTTGGGCACCAATCAACCAACTATTTGCACCATTTATTATGTGTCCTGCCCGCCACCATTTTTGTTGTTTAATCTTGGCTAAATTTTTTGAGTGCCTATGCAATGTAGGGGGCTCTGAACCTCACAGGAAGGACCACACACTGAAGCACTTGATTTACTGTATGTTGTTCCTATTTATCCGAACCAGCACAAGAACAGGGGGATGGTTTAATATGGGATAACATACACGTGAACGTGTGGGTAGGGAACCTCAAAATTTCTTTTTGGATATTATCTACTATTGTCACTGGGTTAGAAGTCTCAGGGCGAATCCTGAGCCTCTATGACTTGACTATACAGAGCAGTACCACGTCTTGTGAAATAAAATTTCACTGGCTATGATATCACGTCTACGTGCATCTGATCAAAAATAGTCAAGAACCTGAAAACCCAGGACGAATCAGTGTTTCAATGTTCCTATTTTCTTCTACGAAAACATGCTTTTCGTTTTGTTTACCTTAAAAGGGTGTGATACAAGGTTGATTTAATGCAGGGAACTTCACAGGCAAACGTGTAGGGTAGAAACAACCCCAAAAATTATCTTTGGTCCTCGCAACTGTTGTAGCAAGAACATCAGCGCTCTCGACTTGAGGTCTCAGGACGAATCCTGACACTACTTGACTTAACCATATGAAGCAGTTACCATCCCTCATGAAGTATAATTCCATTGGCCATGGTATCAGATCTGTATCAAAAATATTCAGAAAGCAGACACTCAACGGATCCAGGATTTTTCCGTTCTTATTTCCCCCCACGGTGTTTTTTGTTGGGTGCAGAGCGCATGGTGATGCTACGGCAAGTTTGACTAATTGGTATGTCAGTATATTTCGAGGTAATGGTCATCCTTACTATGAGGCCTATACAAGAGAGACACTTCTTGTTATCGGCTACGATGAAGCCCTTTATTCGTAAAAGTTATTTTTCCATTTTCCTATGAGAAACTGTCAACCAAAACTGTCACCTAAACTGTCAACGTAGATTTCTTCAGTTTCTAAGTTGGCTTAGCTGGATGGCTATGTATGTACCTATGTTTTTTTCAAGGGTACAGGCCACACCAATAGAGCTAGAGGATAGAAATTTGAACATTTACTCTTTCTGTTTTTGTTTTTTTTTAATTCCCTCTAAATAGTCTTTTAGTGAGAGTTCAATCTACAATGTAAGTTCATGCTAAATTGTTGGTTTTTTAAAATTAAAACTTCTTAGTGATCCAACAAAAAGCAACGAAATCAACTCATTCATTGATCACCGCTTAATCCATTTTTTTTACCCCCAACATGGCATGCTGTCCGTAGACGTTGGTCAGTCGACGGTTATTAATGAGTGATTAACCAGACCCGCAGCTTTCTTTTATCATTTCTTTTGATTTGCTGCTAAATGCTTATTCCCCCTTCTTCTCGCATGTAATTATGAGAAACCATATTCCAAAAATGTAACCAAAACAGTGGACATTGGTCTCTTCAGTTTTCACGTTGATCTGGCTGTCCGGATCTCTGCGTACAGGTCGCACCAACGGAGGTAAAGGGCTGAACTTTTAAACATTTACCCTTTGTGTGTGGGGAAAAATGTCTACTTTTTAAATACCCCTGCATAGATTTTTTTCATTCGATGAGTTCAATTTTCAATGTGTGATAATAACCCCGCTGGCTGGCTATGAACGTATCACACATAAAGACCGTACACGCGTACAATGGAGGTAGATGACAGAACAGTTGACATTTACTCCTTATTACGTCTATAAATAACAAATCTTTTGTTTTATCAGAATCTCCTCTAAATGAGTTTTGTTGTTATAAATTTTAGTGTGGAGTGGGTTCAATGCAATGTAAATACATGCTAAATTGGATCCTTAGTTTTTTTCCATGTTTTCTTTTCGAAATACGGGTTTTTTCAATGATCATTATCCAATAAAAGATGAGAAACTAACATATCAATTGATCACCACCTTTCCTAATTTTTTAATTGATCATCACAAAAACATGTCATGCAGCCAAAAAATGTCTATTGAGCGACTAACCAGGCCAGTTTCTTTTCATTTTCGTTCAAACTGTCTTATTTTTTCTTCCTTTTTTTTCTTCTCAATTTTCCTAGATATTGTTCTTTAGACTTTTCTTTCTTTTTCTTTCTCTTACTTGCGACTTTCAGAAACAATTAGTTTTCCAGGAGCAATTAACCCCAGAGAAGAATTCGATTAGGAATTATGGAACAATAAAACTCTTGCGCCTTAAATGACTTCCAAGATCTTTAGAATTGAATTAATTTGAAAATGAGATTAATTAATGCAAACACATCCAATGCAAGGTTGCCAAAAAGTTTTCACAGGAAACTCCATCGTCATCATCATCATCAGTCTCTTAGTGTCAATCGTTGGGTATAGACCTTCCTCAAGATTTGCCACACCTCTCTATCGTGGGCATTGCGGAGCCAGTACTTTCTGAATTTATCTAGTTCATCACGCAATCTCACTTTCTGTCAACCACAGCTTCACACCTGATCTATGGGGATCTACGTCGTGATTCATACTGTCCAGCTGTTGTCTGACATTCTTGCAACATGTCCAGCCCATTGCCATTTGAGTTTTCTAACAGTTTATATGATGTCTCGGACTCCCGTCTTTTTTTCTGATATACTTTGCTGTCTTATGATTTCTCCATGTGAGGTTGAGCATGATTCTCTCATGTCCTCGTTGTATGGTTCTCAGTTTGAGGGTTAATCCAGAGCCCTCCCTTCAACTTTGAATAAAGAAAAGTCCAGTTAGTCGCTAAATAGAAACCGTCACGTGATCTATGTCTTTTGGCAGCAAGCCGTCTTGGGAGAGATCAATTTCAACATCGGAATAAGGGGTGATCAATGAATCAGTTACTTTTTTCGCCATTAGTTACTTTTTTTGTTGGATCCCTGAAAAGTGAACTAGTGATCATATAAGCATAAACTTACATTGTAAATTGAACTGATTTTAATTGAGATAAAAAGCAATTAATTAATCTTTTCCTGATCAATCCTGGTCGTTTCAAATTTGCTTTGTTAACAGTAATATTAGCTTGTTTTTTTTGCTTTTGTTTTGTTTGATTTTTTGAATATTCAGACTTTTTCAGGGATCACTATCCAACAAAAGGTAAAAGGGGTAACACATCCATTGACCATCGGATTTTTTTTTCATTTTTTTAATTGATTACCCACAACACGGTATGCTGTTAAAAGACGTTGGTCTCATGACAGTTTCTTCTGAGTACCTAACAAAACCTGTCATTGACCTTTTCACATTGTCTTTCTGGCAAACCTTCCGCAGTTTTTATAATAATCCTATTTGAAAAGCGATTACTCGTACAGCATCCAATCTGAACAAAGAATAAACAACTCTCCTATGGATGCACGAGAGGTGTGAAATATTTATGAAAATGCTGATTGCTTTCCAAACATACGACGTAGAATATCCTCAACTTATTAATTGCTCCGGAACTTGGCTTTGGGACCAAAATCTTGAATCCTCTAAACCCTAAGTACAATAAGTTCGATCTGTCTAGCGAAATAATCCCAGCAGTTTTTGATCTGTTCATCTCTCTCTCTCTCTCTCTCTCTCTCTCTCTCTCTCTCTCTCTCTCTCTCTCTCTCTCTCTCTCTCTCTGTTATACAATCTTTTCATAATGTAAATCTGTGGATAGGAAGCCAAGCATTAGATATTTACACAAGGAGCTCTGTCATAATGCCAAAAACATGTCCGTCAGTGTCACTTGAGTCCTGATACCTAATCACCGTCGGCCGTTTATTAGCGTACGGGGATGCAGGGTTTCTGTTTTATGAATCAAGACAGTTTGGACATTAAAGCCGGATGTCACCATCTCTTGTAGATTTCATTACTGGAGACATAGTTTCGGTAAATTCGCCAAAACTCGATTCCCTTGGGATTGGATTGATTCTGAGTCTCTCAGCAGAGATCAATTGTCTAAGCCATATATACAGTGTCGCCCATAAATGATTACCCTCCAACGACTTTTTTGTATAGAAAGTTAATTTTCTTTCCAACCAAGCATAGCAGGATTTTATTACTTCTAGTAGAGCATTATATAACTGAAACGTGTATCATCAGGTATTATTTATAACCAAACTTAACAGGATCAGAAATCAGTTGCCTGAATATTGAACATTTTGCCGTACAAAAATAAGTACACACCAATAGAAATATGTTTTACTCCTTATTATGTCTAAAAACGTTTAGGATTTTTTTTTGGGGGGGGGTGATTATTCTTATTTCTTGGGGTTTTGGGGGGGGTCAATTTACAATGTAAGTTTATGCAACATTGATATCCTATATCTATGTTTGACAGCATTCACACTCGTTTTCTTTTCAAATTAGGCATTTTAGCGATCCAGTAAAAGGTGAGAGAAGTAACTTATTCATTGATCACAGCTTTTTTCCAATTTTTTAATTGATCATCCCGACTACGGCATGATGCCAGAAAAGTTGGCGGCATGACGGTCCCTACTGAAGGACTAACCAAACCTATGTTTTCATTTATTAATCTCTCTCTTTTCTCTTAGCATTTGAAAACATTTTATCTGTATCTTATATCCCTAATGTCTAAAAGCTTCGTCAACAATGGAGTCGTTTTACTTGTTCAAATGCAAAATTCAAACATATTTCTATATGAGATTGATGTTTTTAATTTTTTACAGATGTATCCACACATCCTTAGCCGACGCTACTCGGTCGCCCATTCATCTTATACAACAGAAATAGGAAGGAAAGAAGAGGTGTGATATCATTAAAATATAAGATGTCATCAAAAGATGGGACTTCATTAAAAGTTATGATGCATTAAAAGAAAATCTTTTCCGATCAATTTTGTTTTACCAGCTACTAATCATATCATAGTATAAAAGAGCCCCAAATCACCAAAAACCGGCAAAAATGGCCATTTACGATTCTTGTTGAAAATATTTGTAGAATATTTCATATTACAATGTTTTGCAAGTATAGGAATCAATTGACTCATAGAAAGACAACTTGCTCTTCCCTTTCTCCTTCTGATACTGCTACTACGGATGGTGGACGCATCATTGAACTTATGGTTCTTCTTTTCATTCATATAACTCCATTGCATTATCATCAAATCATCAAAGTATTTGCCTAGGATTTCCAGAATTTTAGGCTATCTCCCTAGTAAATTGTGAATCTCGTTACGGAAAAAAACGATTCTGATTCAGGCTCTGATTCGATTGATTAGAAAACACCAACTAAAACTTTCAGCATAGGTTTCTTCAATCTTTAAGCAAGTCTAGATAGATATGTGTCGCGTACACAAGCTGGCTGAAATTTCAACATTTACTCCTAATCATGTCTAAAAAAAATTTTTTAAGTTTTTTAAATACCCTATAATTTTTTTTCCAGTGGGCTTTCCATTTACAATGTAAGTTTATATTGAATAAGTCCCTTAGTTAATGTCCAGCTGCCTTTGTGCTTAATTTCTTCTTTTTTTTTAACTCAGACTCTTTATCCTACTAATGGTGAAAGAATTAACTGATCCATTGATCACCCCTTTTTCTTATAGTTTCATCTTCCCAAACACGGCATGCTATCAAGAGACACTGGTCGTGAGATGGTTTCTATTGACCAACCAGACCCATTTTTTAATGATTTTTAGATATCAAAAACCGTCAACCTAAACTGTTACCAACGCTGCCAATAAAAGTGCATCCAGCTTTCAGGTTGGTCTGTCTGGCTACCTGTGTATTCATGTATGTATCACGTAGACAAGTTGCACCATTGGAGCTAGAGGGCTGAAATTTTCAACCTTTACATCTTTTTATATCTAGAAAGAATGTCAATAGGTTTCCAGGGTCAAATTGATCCCTTAGTTTATATCCAGCAGCTTTCAAGTTTGTTTTTTGAAAAATCAGAGTTTTTTCTAGTGATCACTAATAAACAAAAGGCAAGAAAACAAGCTAATTTATTGATCACCCCTTTTTCCCAATTGTTTAATTGATCACCCCTATCACAGCATGCTTCCAAAAGACATTGATCCTGTAACAGTTTCTATTGAGTGACTAACCAAACCTGTCTTGGATTTGTTGGAAACTCTGAGCAAGCGAGGAGTATTGCATGGTGCGAGACAGTCTGAGGATAACGAGAAAAATACACTGCTTGTGCGGGCATAGATTGGGTTAATATTCACGTATTTATTTGAGGAGAATATTTTTTCTATTGGACCCCGACCCCTGCTCCACGTCTTAGATCCGCCCTGATGTGAAAGAATTTCCCATCCCAGCATTGTGATCATTTGTTGCATCATATTTGCAACATGAGTATTAGGAGAGACCACAAGACAGCACAGTACCTCTGAGAAAAGACAAGAGTCAGGGACATCATAGAATCTATTTAAAATCTCAAATGGCGGTGGGCTGGCCATGTTGCAAGAATGGCAGACAACTTATGGACATCACGACTCACGACATGGATCCCTCGATATCACATGCGCAACCGAGGCCGGCAGAATATTAGATGGAGAGACGAGCTAGACAAGTTCAGGAAGTACTGGCTCTGCGACGTCCATTATAAAGAAATATGGCAAATCCTGGGGAAGGTCTATGTCCAACGATAGACGGTAAAGGACTGATGATGATGATGATGATGATGATGATATATTTTTTAAAAATATCTGTTTAATTGAGTTTCTCAGACCTACTGAACTCATTCTTGTTGTTTGTGCAGCGTTTCGGTTCACTCATTCTATGACCTTCTTCAGCAGTATCATCCGAATGTGATGGTGGTAAATAGGACTTCCTTCCAATTGTAGCAACGCTTATAACGTAGGATTCGGATGATATCTTTCCTTTTCTTTATTTGGCCTGGATTTCCATACCGTGTCCCCGTTGAGTTGTCCATTACTTGTCAATCGGGTTGAACTCTTCACTTGTTTGAATCATTCATTCAGTTGACATGTTGATTTGTGGTGCTGCTTGAATGTTTTTCGTTTCCATGTCTATAAACCGGACTTCTTCTGGGAGAGAATCGTGTTCGCCTTTCCAAGACTTCTATTTCGCCTTGGATTATGGCCTTTTTATGCTCATCAAGTCGGACTTTTAGAATCCTATCTATTTCACCTGTTGGTCCGTCTGGACAGGACGACCAATGTAGCTTGAGGGCTTTTCACATTCACTGGGAATCACGTAAATAGGGTTATTGGTCAGACTCTTAGTGGCAGACTCACTCTGGCAAATTTCGGAAGGTGTGAGGACTGCTAAAAGCAAACCGTGTTTTGGCTCGGACAGGCGTGGTGCGTCTTCCCAGTTTATTCAAGTTCCTACAGTTCGTGATTTTTTTTAAACCGCATCTTCCTTCCTTTCATATTCTCGTAATTCACTTCCCATAACTTATCTAGAAATGACTATTTTTTAAGATGCGCGTGCATCCCTGGCATCGATTGCAGTCACTGATTCATATATACCAAAATGTCAGTTACCATGCGTCACCAATTAAGATATAGCTGAGTTACTCCCTTTCATCAATGTTGATTTAAATGTGTTTCACTGACATTGGGATGTTTGTGGTTACATCTACATGTCGGCATTTTCTATTTAGATGAGATTTTAATGAAATAAGTGATATCTTATTTAATCTACAGTAATGAGATAAGTAATATTTTTATTAAATTTATAGTAATGAAATAAGTAATATTTTCATTCATCTTATAGTAATAAAATTGGTAATATTTCTATTTAATTTATAGTAATAAAGTAAGTAATATTTCTATTTAATTCATAGTAACAAAATACGTAATATTTTTATTTAATCTATAATAATGAAATAAGTAATATTCCTAATGAATCAAGTCACATATAATTTATCAATGTGTAATATATTCCCTAGATTTTAAACATGTATCTGAGGAAAATAGATGTTTCCAGGTGTTTGGGGCCCAATTTTAAACGTAAAATAGAAAATAAAGTTAGCAACACTGCTCTTACCAAATCTTCACACAAGAAAATCTCGACTGCCGGACTTGTTTGAATTAAACAAAGACGGACAGAGGAGTGTTTAAATTTCAACCAGTGTCTGTTTCTGCAAGCTTGTGTACATCCAAATTTCCTAGCTTATGCTTTTTTTTTCTTAAGATTATTAAATGACATTCTACACTCAGGTGTATGATTAACGTCCCGTCCCGTCCCGCTTATTACTTTTGAAAAATTTCCCACCTTTCGCTAATTATTTTTTAGAACCAGTTACTACTCTTTCCTCCCGTATAGTTTCTTTAAATCTCCAATTTGATCCACTTCAACAATACATATTTCAAATAACACTGATCGCATTCTGGGACCACACTCTCAAAGTGTTTCTTCTTTGCACCCAGTGAACCGGTGTGTGAGTATAGTTACTCTTTAACGGTGTTCCGACATTTCCCAATGACATTCTCCTGGTGGCACTTCACCAACGGTAATATCCCTGCCTTCCTTTTCTCGGCTGAACAATCTATCAGCCGACGACGATTCCCTGTCGCATTTTCCCGGTCAAACAATTTTCCAGCAGACAACATATCCAGCTCGCATTTTCCAGTTGCATCTTCCTGATAAAACAATGTCGTCTGCTGATAAATCATATATACGTATTTACAGCAGAATCCACGATAACGATAGGTTTTATATATTTTAGAAACGTTTTCAAAAATTTTCAATCAGAGCATCATAGATATGACTTTTTATTCACTGTGAGATTAGCGAAATCTGTACATATGTGCTTATGGTTATTAGTTCCTCTGAGTATACATAAACTAGGGTGCATTAGTATTACCAATGAACTGAGAGATAGAAAAAAAGGAGATTGTGTTGACTGATGAATACTTGTTGGGTAAAATAAAGATTTAATGTCATCATTAGTCAATGGACTTATTGATGTATACTATTTATAGTTGTATTAAAAATTCTCAAACCTGAGAAATTTCCAGGAGGTCTGGAGATCTTATAAAATTTAAAGCACTTGAAATTTAAAGAAGAAAATAAAAATTTACAACTTTATATCATATAGACACATCCAAAATGTCATAAGCACTGAGAGACGGGGCGCTGCCTCAGCCGGAGTTTGAACTCAGCGCACCAATTCCATTTTCTGAGACTTTCTCCATTCGGCTAATGAACAGTGATGACATTGAAGCTCTAAATTACAGCCCCAAAACAAAAGGAACGTGAGTCCCCTCTTGTTTTCTGAGAGTGCGAACGGAGACCTCATAGAAAACACCAAATGTGATCAGCCAATTTTCCGAGATTTAACCACTCGGCTATTGACTTTGAAACGGCAAATTATTACCCCAAACCCCAATTTCTTTAAGCCCTTTTACACGTGAGTACGGTCGAACAAATAGATATAATAGATATAACTCTAATAGTTTTTGAGAAAAATTTTAGATGAAAAAAAAACACTAAGAAAAATACTTTTGACGGACTTGTTTTCTGAGAGCGCGAACGCAGACCCCATAGAAATCGTCTTTGTGAAATCTGACCTTGCAATGTGTGCTGTCGGCAAATTGGGAGCTGCCGATATTGTAAATGCCTGAAGTGTGGGCCAAGTTTAGCATTATGACTACATTGTAAATAGAAATAATTCTATCAAAACGGACTAATTTCTGTGTGGTTCAAAGAATATAAAATTTTAAAGAAAAAAAACTTTTTCTGTCGGAGTTTGAACTTGGTCCGCCAATTCTATTTCTCAATGTTCTACCCAATCGACTATTGAACTGCTTGGACTTTGATTCTAAACATTACTACTCGGACAGATATTCATGAAAGATTATTGAAGCCCCCAGCCCTTGAATGTGAATAGGTTCAAATAAATGAAAAAAATAACACCCTGGATTAAGAGACTGATTCAAAGTATACTTATAGTTAGGTTCCATACATCGAACTTTGTTAGGTTTTTTTTTTTTTTTTTTTTTGAAAAACCTAGATGAAAAAAACACGAAGGAAAATATATCTGACAGTCTTGTTTTCTGAGAGCACGACGGAAACCCTGACATAAATATGTATGGTATAGGTGATTATAGACTTGCTGATATCAGACATGCCTTTGTTACTGTTCTGGAATACATAGTTCTCGACAGCTAGAAGTATAAACACACACACGTCTGTGTTTTATAATAGAAATATACCAAGCACTTTTTTATTTTAATTTAATGAAATAATTAAATTCAAAAATTCAACTGGTGTACTTTGTTTTATAAAGTTTTTATCGAATTATTTTTACTGAAAGTTGTATCATTGATATTATATATATATATATATATATATATATATATATATATATATATATATATATATATATATATATATATATATATCTTATAAAGCTGTAGACTTCTTTATGTGTATATATATATATATATATTCGGATGAGTGTGAGAGAGAGGGTGTCGACTTAATAAGACCTTCCTAAATGCATTTTCGGGGTGAAAATTCGTGGAAGAATTAAACACGTTTTAATTAATCACCTTTCGGTCGTCACGATTCTGATTATTTCTAAGACCCACAGGTACGACACAACGATCATGTCTGTCACGAAACACAGAAAAACGAGACCCCGAAACTTTCACGCGATTGGTTGCGAAATACATGATGTCATGAATAAAGTAATTTCATCAGACTCGGTATCTCTTTTTGAAAAATAAATAAATAATGACATAGCGCTTCTTAGGGATTTATTGATACACGTATTAATCACTGCACTCCACGTCAGGCTAGTTTAAACACAGTTGCTGGGTTCAGGTTTTTCATGTGTTCTGACATTTATGTATGTAGTTGATTATCCGGACTTTACCCTTAAGCGTTCGAAGTAGAAACTTAAAATGTAGCACAGGTACTCCCTCAATGAGAAGGGAAAACGTTTAGGGTTTCATTTAGGGGTCTTTTATTTGCTTTTTGAATTCCCTTACCTAAATAGGTATTCAGTTAGGAGACGGTTCATTTTGCAATGTAATTTTATGTCTTATTGGTCCCTCATTTTTGCCCAGCAGCCTTCACGCTTGTTTTTTTTTTAAATTTAGACTTATTACTGATCACAGCCCCCTAAAAGCAAAAAAGTGTTTATTGATCACCCCTTTTTCCATTATTTTATCGTTCATCCCGATACAGAAAGCAGCTTAAAGACGTTGGTCACGTGATGGTTTTTATTGGGTGACTACCCAGACTTGTCTTTTTAATCGTAGATTTGTGGTTCAAACCATCCTGGTGGTATTTTCACCAAGATCTCTCAATTTTACAACCACTGCTTAATTTACGAGGGAATTGCCAATACATACATATATATATATATATATATATATATATATATATATATAGGTGGCGGCGATTCATAATTTCCCTTGGAATGCTTAGAATACATATTCTTCCGTGGAAGTATTGATAAATAGTATATAAGCAATAAACTTGCACAAATTTACTTTCAATTAGCTTCGGTATAAATCTAACAAATCGATTCATATCTGTTTAAATTAGAAACCTTCGGCCAAAACTGTCACTCTTGATTTAGATCCTTAAGAATTGATGAAATGTTTTCGATTTGAGCTGTAAAAGCGAGAAAAAAGCCTCTTTCAATTTAGCCCCCCAAAATGGTAGAAAGTCCAATTCTTTGCCACGATTTCGACTCCTAAAAATAAAAAATCGTCCCCCCTCGATTTTGACCACTGAGAGTTTGATTCCCCCTTGATATTGAATCTTGAAAATAAAAATAAAAAATTACTCTGAATTTTGTCTCCGAGCAGTGAAACAAAGTTTCCCCTAGGTTTTAATCATTGAAAATGAAAAAAGAAATCTTCCCTTTGAAATGCAAAATAAGTTCTCCTTCGAATTATTTTCCACTATCCTTAAATGCACACACACACACACACACACACACACACACAAACACACATAGATAGGTGTACGCAGTTTGGTCGAGCAATAATTTAGTCATCTCTTGATAAAAAACAATATCTCTGCTTTGCTTTGCAAAAAAAGATTTAGTAAGATTTTTCACATCTTCTGCCTTGTCAACTGTGAAAGCAATATAAGAGATGAAGGCCTGTCTCCAACGGTTGCAGGAGAATGCCTAGCAGCCGGTACGATCTCCTGCATTGCGGTACCGCCTTTTTTCCCTTCATCTACGTTTTGTTTTTTGTTTTTTTCGGCAAGGGTCCTCTCTGAACAGTCCTTGTTTCCTTCCCGTAGGACCTCACTTATCTGCCAGCATCTAACTAATCCTCCGGATAGAAGGCTCTTTGGTAGCTCCGACCTCACCACATGTTCAGCCACCGCAGGTGATTTTTTTTTCCGATACGACCTCAATGCTCTTTGTACTGGTTGACCGAAAGAACTCAGTGTTTCTGATGAAATTTCTATGGTTCATATTGAGTATGGTGCAGAAGAAATGATTGTGGAAGCATGCTTGAGTAGACCTATACTGAGAACTAGTTAATGGCCGGTAGAGAAGTGGGGTGCCCCGGAATCTCTTCTTTTATTCATGTCTCTTTTCCCAATCTTTACCCCCTCCTCTCTCTCCCCCTCCTATCCCCTCTCTCTCTCTCTCTCTCTCTCTCTCTCTCTCTCTCTCTCTCTCTCTCTCTTACTTGTTCTGTAAATATGGCATACATATCAGAATAAGAAAATATTCTTTGATTCAAAACAGCAGAGGTCTGGCACACGGGAACAGTTATTGAGTGTTTCTTTATAAATGAATATGTATCAATATATGTCACGGTTTAAAATCTATCATTAATGAATTCTTTCGGTTTACAACTGGATACCGACTCATATCGTTCTATGGTTCACCGGGTAGAACTTATTCACGCACTGACTCAAACCCCTTAAATAGTGCATATCTAATTTGCATATATATATAGAGAGATATAGATATAGATATATGCATGTATATATTGTCATTATTTTTTGTAGGTTGTGTTATCTATGCATGAAGAGTGCTCGATATCAGTAATGGAGCATATGTTAATTGGTGTACATAGAACATTCAGTTCTTCGCGGAGATTCTGAATTTCATTCCATTGGTGCTAATATCAGACTGCTAATATATATATATATATATATATATATATATATATATATATATATATATATATATATATATATGTACATATATATATATATATATATATATATGTACATATATATATATATATATATATATATATGTACATATATATATATATATATATATATATGTACATATATATATATATATATATATATGTACATATATATATATATATATATGTACATATATATATATATATACATATATATTTATATACATATACATATATATGTACATATATATATATATATATATATGTACATATATATATATATATACTCACATATATATATATATACTCACATATATATATATATATATATATATATATATATATATATTATACTATATACTATACTATATACTATACTATATATCCTAGAATATTGCCCATCATATGACTGTGTTTCAATATAATCAAGTCTGGTTTTTCTTTTAATTGTACTCTTACTCTATGATGAAGTTGTCTGAGCAATTGTGTTGTGTGTAAGACCTGGTGGAAGAAGGTCGAAGGGATTTTATCATTTGAAATAGTGAAAGTTAAAATGTTTCACAGGAAAGGGTTAAGTGCATTACATAATAGCAATAGAAAAACCGATTCCTCTACTTATTGATCCCTCACTTCATGTACAGAGGTTTAGAACCATTAAAACTACGGATTTTCTCTACTTTTACCCTACTACTTGAACATATCTGCTGATCATGGATGCAAAAAATAAAGGTGTAGCTGGTCTACACACTTAGGACAAAAAATAGAGTCACTATTTTAGCGTTATACTTACACATTTAAACAGATTTGTTTATAATTACACAAGTTGAAAAAAAAGACAGCATTCAAAATATAAGAATAGAATTACAATAAAAAAACAATACTACTTAGTCTTTGAATACACACACACACACATATATATATATATAGGCATTCATATGTATTAATATTTCATATATACCTTAATGTATACATATATATATATGAATATTTGTATATATTCATATATGTATGTCCATATATATATATATATATATATATATATATATATATACATATATATATATATATATATGCTTATTTGTATATTTGTTCATATATATAGAGAGAGAGATAAATAGATCTATATTGATCTATATTGAAATAGAAAGGTATCAATATTCTACAAGAGAGTTCCAATAAGAAGTAAGAAATAGTCACATCGGTAAGAAATAGAGTTGTATTTAATAAATTGGATATTCAGTAAAAAAAAAAATAGTGTTCACTATTGTATCTTTCAGCTCACTGGAAAAATTCCCTTGATTTATATATGTTTATATGTTTATTCATATATATATATATATATATATATATATATATATATATATATATATATATATAACAATCAAATAATTGAGTCATCCGCAGACAGCTGTTTTGTTGTATAACAACTTTTCAGTGTGGCTATTAACAATCCATTATCCCACGCAGTATCACGAGGTAGGACCGAAACCTCTGCTTCAGACCCAGGGGCTGGCATTTTGTCTCTGTCCTACGTAGAACAGGACGATCAATAAGGTTGAATTTAAGCGATATATTTACTTAGGCACAATTCCCCATTCACCGGAGAGCTCTATTCCTGAGTTGGAGGAGCATTGCATAAGCTTATAATGAACGAATTGCTTCACTTAAAGAATGCTCAACCCTGAATAACGGAGCAGTAATTATGATAATAAATGATGAATTATAATATAATGAATATAAATAATTAAATATAATAAATATAGATAAATATGAATAATTGAATATGATAAATATAAATAAATAATAAATGAATAAATATAAATGAATAATAAATTATTTATGAATAAATGAATAAATATATAATTATATATATAGATATATAGAGATATATATAGATATATATATATATATGTATATAATCATATTTATAATAATATATAAATATTTCTATATATGTATATATGCATATTTAGATATGAATAAATTTTCATATATATATATATATATATATATATATATATATATATATATATAGGGAAGTTGAGCGTGTGCATGTATGTGATCAGTGTATAGATATGGATTATCTGACAGAATATTAATAGTAGATGACAATATGGAAATTTTTAAAAAAAACAACAGATTCCTGTGTGTATTTTTGTAGCCATCTTTGAAAGCACGTTTTGGTTATTAATCAAAAAGGAATTAAACAATGACAAGCCTGGCTGTGCTAAGGTCAAACCCACTTGCTAATGTAAAAAGAAAACAAAACAGAATTAATTTCTCCGTACAATATTATTCCAAAACTACGTGTCCCATGTCAACTCCCGAATTAGTAGTCCCTGCAAATGGGAATTGCCAACTTTAGCAAAACAAGTCAACTCGAGTTTGGTTTTAGAAGTGGAAGTTAATTTGGTATAAGTTTTTTCGTCATTCATGGTGTCACAGCTATTCTTGCATGACGTCACTGGTTATTGTCATCTGCCATTGTTTGTACGTAGGAAAATTAAGTTAGAACTCTGTTGAAACAGTTTGACAGAAAGAGAAAAAACCTGTATGATTCCTGTAAGTTTCTATTCTCTGTTTGCTGTTCAAAACGTTTTGTTAAAATGAGCTTGAAGGAAAATCAAAAGAAATAAAGTGAAAGAACATATCAATAGAAAAGAAAATAAATTAGAAAAAATATGTTAATAATGATAAATATTTAAGAAAAAAAAACACGAATACATACATAGAGAAAGTGGGGAAAAGATAAGAAAAGAAGATAAGAATACAAGCCTGACTGCTCCAGGATCAAACTCAACACTTAACGCAACTATTTCAACCACTGAACCGAATTGGAAGAAAAAAACGTTCTTCTTACTTATTGAGGGGAGTGTGTGTGCCAAGTTTCAAGTTTCTACAATGGACAGTTGGGACTGAGAAGAGTAGAGAAGAAAGAAAAGAAGGGAAAATAAAAGAGAAAGAACATAAAACGCAAATTGACTCATGACATCACAGAATTCTTCCTTTTTCACTTCTCTCTCTCTCTCTCTCACTCTCTCTCTCTCTCTCTCTCTCTCTCTCATATGTCTAATTGCGATAATAAAATCAACCCTCTAGGAGTTTGACAAAAGAAAGGAAGAAAGAAAGAGAAAAAGAATAAATGATTGTGAAATGTTATACAAGTCCAGAGAAAGAAAGAGATAAACTTGTAGAAAAGAGAAACAAACTGATTATGAATTAGGAGGAGACAAACGAATGGAAAATGAAAATAGATGGATAGATAGGTGTCAACTCACTGCAATAGATAGATAGATAGATAGATAGATAGATAGATATTAACAGTTTGGGATTGATTGATAGATAGATCGATAGATATGAACAAGCAGTGAATAGATAGATAGAATTCATAAATAATAGGACATATACAGAAATGAAATGAACAAAGAATGATAGAAAGAATTATTGTTTAAACTGTGTGAAGTAAAGAGAAAGAAAGAAACAATGCTTGAAAAATTATGCAAGTGCATAGAAAGAAAGAGAAGATGAATTAATGCTTGAAGTGAGAAAATTGCAAACAAATAACGAAAGGAATTAGAGATGGGTATAAGAGGAAAAAAAGGAAGAAATGAATCAAACGAGGGACGCGTCGAGAAAGGTAACAAGAAAGCAAATAAGACAAAAGAAACAAAGTCATTGAGGATTAAGAAAGAGGTTAGCTTAAAACAAATGAAAAAGAAAAAAGTCACATTACCATTACAATCTTAATAAAAAACAAATCGCCGCTGAAACACAATAGTAATATAACACATACAGGTAACTCCTTGACCGAATTTGTGCCTCGTAAAATCGACATATTAATATTAACACAATCAGAATTAATGATCAACTTATAAACAAAATGAAACGACCGACAAGTTTCATTAGATTTTTATTATTCCAATTTTGTTTTCCTTTTTTTAAGAGCTCCACCTTTTCAGAACACTTTTTGGACGGGTAGGTATGACTCAACAGAACATATTTTTAATAACTTAATCACCTAACAATCACATGAAAGTAAAAGTTGATATTGTCGTTTCATGTGCATCGTGACTTTTCTGAGTAAATCAGTAAATAATGATTTGTGACTAATCAACTCATTTTCTAAAAAAAACTTCTGAAAAAGGTCCAAGTGTAATACATTCCTTTAGTTTTTAAGAGAAGGGTTTACTACCAATGCATGGATCTGAAACATGGAACCTGACGGCAACCTTGACCGTCAAACTGAGAAACATGCAACGTGGACGGAAGAGAATCGTGCTCAGCATCACATATCAATCAATCAACAGTACGTATCAAAACGTGGATCCCCAGTGATCATATGCGAAACTGTGGCCAGTGAAAAAAAGATGGTATGATGAACTGGACAATTTCAGAAATTATGGGCTCCACGAAGCCCATAATAGAGAAGTTTGGTGACTCTTCGGGAAGGTCTATACCGAACGACGGGCGCTAAAAGAATGATGATGATTATGATATGGACAGACTTGCGAACTGAAAAGCATGCAATGCGCACATGAAATAATCATGCTCAGACTCACATGGAGATCACAACACAGCATAGTATATAAGGAAGAAAACGGGAGTCAGAGACATCATAGAATCTATAAGAAAACTTAAATGGCAATGGGCAGGTCATGTTGCAAGAATAACAGACAATCGATGGACATCACGACTCAAAACATGGATCCCATGCGAAACCGAGGCCGACAGACTACAAGATGGAGAGATGAACTGGCCAAATTTAGAAAATACTGGCTCCACGACGCCCATGATAGAGAAAGTGGCAAATCCTGGGGAAGGTCTATATCTAACGACGGACGTTAAGAGACTTATGATGATAATGAATGTTCAAAAAGTGCATGCTTTGTCTCGACGTGTAAATATTGTCCAAACACACTTGATCAAGGGCTTTCAAACATCATCATCATCATCAGTAGTAGCAGCAGCAGCAACGGCAACAGTAGCCCACCAACGTCCGACGTTGGACAGATCACAAGTCAGCGCAGTATATAAGAGAAAAAAGAGGAATCAGAAGTACCGTAGAATCCAGTTTCAAAACTCAAATGGCAATGAGGCTGACATATAGCAATGATATAAGACAATCGCTGGACATCACAATTCACAACGTGGAGGATCCCCAGTGATCATATGCAAAACTGTGACCGACAAAAATACAACCCCACGCTATTACGCACCCCACAAATGTGCGCAGAAACAGACAATGTGAGACGCAATTACATCAAGAAATTGTGATATCACGTGCTTTGCAGACGATACAGCAGTGGTTCTCCTAGCTAATCAAATGAATGATACAATGACCTAACGCTGACATGAGCTCATGCGAGTCTATGTAACGTGTTCCCGCTTTTACTTAGATAATTAACTGTAAACGCAAAAGAGGTTACGACGAAAAGAGGAAAAGGAATCAATGTACGATTTTAAGCCAAGTTTCAGTCGATGCCTTCTATGGCTTTTTTCAGGTGCATCTAGTCCCCAAAAAGCACAAGTTGGAGTTGACTTGACACCCGTAACAACAAGAACAATCCTCATCAAATTTAAGGGAGTAAACTAATCTCTCTTTCTCTATCCTTTACGTTAAACCAAACAGATATCTGAAATTATCATTTCTCTGCCGTGATTTTGAGTCACGTCTTAATGATTGCTCTTGCCAAACTAACAAGTCTTAAATTTGAGAATTTATTCATCATCTTTACAATACGAAAGTTGCCGTCATCATCTCCAGTTGGGATAGAAGTAGAAGTGAACCCTGCAACAGCCAGGTTGGTTTCTTTTCTTTTTCTTTTTTTTTTTCTCCAACTTTCACTATCGGTCAAATTAGAACAATTCCTGAATACAAGCGAGCGACAACGATTCATTCTGCATTGAAAATTCGTTCAGATCTTGGAACTGATTCACTGGAGCCATAATGAAATGAAAAGAAACATTCTGATAACCTTGATCTGGGGATTGAAAAATTATATAAAATTTGGCAGTATGCAGTGTTGAGGGCGATCAATTGAAAAAATAGAAAAGGGTGATCAATGAATAAGTCATTTCTCTTATCTTTTGGGTGCAGTGAAGTCTTAATTTTCGACAAAAAATATGAATGCTGTAAGACATAAAATAAGGGATCAATTCAGAAAAAAAATTACATTGCAAATTGACCCCCCCCCCCGCCCTACTCCGGTAAGGAATTAAAAAAAAAAAAACATTTTTACCCATAATAATAACTTCATTGATGGGCCCGTATGCACAATCCATCCAGCGTGCGGGACCAACTTAAAAACTGAATAAATACACGTTGACTGTTTTAGTTGAAGGTTCCTAATACGAGAGTAGATCATTGACTTTCGTAAGTGTCTCTAACTTGATGCTCCAGTTATTAGGAATTCTACCAGAACTGTTATTTTTAAGTCTACGGTGTGATGCATGCATATAATTTGCACATTAACACCTTATTGGACGCGTGTGTAGCCCAACGGTTAGCAATATGGGAAGCAAAATCTGCGAACCGAATTCAAACTGATGCCATCGGGAAATATATGAATCCATCTCTCCAGTGCTTAGTTATGGATAAATAACAGGGTAGGCTTGGATCTCTTGCCAATCATGAAGATGGACAATGCATTACAGAAATTTACTGGTAATAGAGCTCTAGTGAAGCTTCGACTGGCCTAGCTAGCTAAAAGTGGATTATAATACTAAAATAAAGGAGAATAATAATGGTCTGATGATGCATCAAGTGGAAACGAGAGATTCCTTTGATTTTAAGTGAATTATCTGTTGAAGTATATGATAAATAGTTCTGGTTTATCACCCAATAGAAATTACCACGTGATCAACGTCTTTTGGCGGCATGTCGTGTTGGAGGTGATCAGTAAAAAGAAATTGGAAAAAATTGTGATCAACAGTTAAGTTACTTCTAGCGCTATTATCGGGTTGTAATCAGTAAAAAAAAGTATGAATTTTCAATTAAAAACGAAAACAAGGGTGAATACCAGCGGGCACAAACTATGAGATCAATTTAGCATAAATCTACACAGAAAATCGAATCCCCAACATAAAAGCTATAACGGGTGATTTCTTTAAATAACTTTTTGTAGACATGGTAAGGAGTGGATGCTTAGATGTTAAGCCTTCTATCTCCATTGGTGCGGCCTGTACGCGTGATTGATATATAAATAGCCTGCCAGCTAGATCGGCTAAAAAACTAGAGAAACCTATAATGAGAGTTTTAGTGACAGTATTGCTTGACGGTTTCTAATACTGTCATTACGCTGACTACGGCAACAACCGTCGCAGTGTTGGCATCACATTACCACTGTCTCAAAGTTTGAGATATATGAGAATATGTTTAAAGGCGACATGCACCCAAAGCAGCGTCACTCACATCACCTGTTATTTTACTAGTTGCAGGGAGGGGGGATGGATCGGTTCATGATTTTCGCAAATACATTAGTGCGAAGTAAAAAAAATAATCTCTCTCACAGCTTGAAGTCAGCACGCTGATTCTATCATCCGTGATTTTCAATGTGAATGCTAGCGCCACCTGGGGGCGTTGGTTTTTCAAGGTTTCGTTAAGTTGACTTGAGGGGCGTTCGAGCTTCTAGAGAGGGGGTTTGGGACTTTCCAAAGACATCTATGAGTCTGATCTACTAATGGCTATCGTTCTGTAGTATCTGCTTTGAAATTCATTTGTACACTCATCATAACATTTTCCCCAATAAAATCTTGAAATGTTGATGTTGACGTTTTCTTAAAATAACAAACTACTCTGCATCTCTAAAAATCTGAGTTTAGTACTTATATTTTAAGTGCGGGGGCGTTTACAGGTGTCATGGCGTGGCTCTCAAAAAGGTTGGGAAACACTGCATCTCTATTTAGTATAATTGTCTAAAAGTGTGCAAATGAAAGCTTTATAATGATATTATCAAACTCCAGTTTAAGTTGGAGTTGGCTTTCCACCGTAAAAAGGAGAATAAGAACAGGATACAATCCTCACCTAATTAAAGGAAATAAACTCTTCAGTGTCTATCCATCACGTCATGTTTAAACAAACATATATAAACTTAACATTTCCCTACTGTGAAAAGAAATTATGACCAGGTAATCTCTTGACGGCTATCTTAACGAACTAAGGTAAACTGACAAGTGTTATATATCTCTGAATTTATTTGTTATAAACACAATACATAAGTTGTATTAATCATCTTCAATCAGAATAGAAATAAGAATGGAGTTTGTTCCCACAATATCCAGCCTTGTCTTCAAATGTCACCTTTTTCTTGATGATCCTGATTCTGGTTGACGATCTATCAATTAAGAAGATTTGTACACCCCAGCACACAAATAGTTGGATTGGCATAGCGCAAAATGAAGGAAACATCATTGCCTACCCTAAAGGGACATTTAACGTACAAGGGAAATTAGCGATTTATTTATGGGAGGGGAACAAATGGCAACCCAATGGCCCTACTTTCCGATAACCTACATATCCCCTGACCCTTATCCGCTCTCCGGTGTCAAGATGAAGTGAATATTTTGAGCTGCCGTTCTCATTGTGCGAGATCAAGAGAGACATGTGATCAAGGTTGAAGCAAACCAAGGATGAAGGTGTTGATGGCTACTTATGAGTTAGTCAGCAAAATATTAACAATCAATTGAAAGGACAAATGACAACGGGATGTAAGGAGGGAAGGCTTTGCTATCGTGGGCGTATCATTATTCGATTGTAACGTATGAAATGTCGTTTATTTTTAATCGTACGACGAAGTATTACATAAGCAACAAACGTGGCAAATATTTAATCAAAATATGATCCATTCGAAGCAAGAGCCCCTTTCCAACTATCCTCTATTGATAAATGTATATCTTTTTTTTTTTTGAGATGAGGTATTATTATTATTTCTATTGATATTCGGACCATCCTCATCTTTGTTGTTTTTCATACAACGTTTCAGTCGTTGCACTCTACGGCCTTCGTCAGGTATCATCTGGTAGATTTGGGAAGTAACGAACCGAACCCTTTATTTATCCGACGGGGGTATATTGACTGTACTCCCCTCTTTAGCGTTAGTAGTATTGTTATACTGTCTCACACTAGGATCGAACCTAGAACCATCAGATTACTTAACAGAGATTTGTCTGATGCTGTAACCACTGCGCTATGTGTTCACATGGACACATGTGTTTATATGTGTGTTTATGGTCTATATTGTTCCTGGCTATACTGTTTTATTGACTTGAAAATCTGCATCAGTATTCCGCAACACCCATTCTATTCTTTAAGGCTTTTTAACCTTATTAATAAGGGTGAGATTCTCCAGAGTCTTGATATTTCTTGACGTTTTTTACTCTATTTTAGATGTTTCCCAACAGGAAATGCCAGCGCTGTCATTTATAGAATTTATTCTGATCATAATTGTTCTTTGATGGAATTTCTTTTTACCACACGACAAACTTTGACGCTGCGGTTGTTCAATTATTGACTGCAATGCGATGGCGAGTTTCTATAAAATTTCTTTAGGTTTAGTGGTCACAACTTCAGTGAAGGCACTGATTATGACTTCCTTACTGTTGATAATCTGTGGGACCAATCTCAAATGAATATGGAGGATACTGCAGAACGTAATGTCCCTATATATACCTAAGCTAAGACATAGACACTGAGAGGGGTCTGGAACTGTCATGGAGTATTTCATTCTGTTTGTGTGGGACCCTTGACTTTATTTGAGTTGGCTTTATTTTCCTGAACTGACAAAAATGGCAAGTTCAGACTACTGCTTTAGACGAAAAATGAGAAATGTTGTAAAATTTAAATGATGGATAGAAGGAGAAGGGAGCAGAGAAAGACAAATTCCATTCTTACGTCATCAACCAAAAGAAGAGAGGAAGGGGGGAAAAGAAAGGAATAAAGAAAGAAAGAAAAAAGAGAGAGAAAGGAAGATGCAATAGACGCTAGATTGATTTATCTGGTATCGCTAAACCAATTCTTTCAATTAAAATCGATCACTTTTTCTCACTTTTTTATCATCACTATACTGATATACTTTTTCTTCTTCTCAACCCGTCTCAGTCTCAACTGTTTATAGTTTTTTTAAGGGTGAATCTTCTGTTCAAGTTCTATGTTTCAGCTCCATAGGCGATTATCAGGAGAATGTATTGCTTGGTTAACCTTCTTTTTAAAACAAACGTGATATCCTTGCTTAGTTGAGTGAATAAATGTTTGTTGGTCTTGACTAATCTCGGTTGAAATTGTGATGAACAGAGGAGGCTTCATGGTAGTTGAGTTGTAGATATTTGAATAGTTCCACGGATTATTGTTCTAGCTCAAGTAAGCCAGAATTTCAAATACTTATAAAATATGCCGAATTTACAAGTAACAACCCTGCATAATTGCATAAGATTTCGTATGCAGATTTTCAAAGCTAACGGTATATCCTCGCCTGGGGATTGATCCTATTCTCATCTTCTTAAAAGAATTGGCCTTGTGACTGACTAAGCAAAGATGGGTAAATATTTAAAAATCATAGATCATATAGGGATTTTGTCCGGAAAATATCCAGTCATTTTGGATATCCTGAGAACTTTTTGGCAACCAATCAGATTGTCCTTGCTATGCATACTTGAATAGACATCAACCTGTTGGATTGCCCAGTCAGCCGTGAGATGTCATAGAGTGAGCTTGAGTTCACAATGACCATGTAGAGTGTACATCCATTCTTAATGCTCTCCGAAGGGTTTTTGGCAAAATATCGCTCCAGTAGGGTCGGACAGCAACCAACCCACACATTGGCTTCTTCCAACATCTGACTTGAGCCAAAACTAAGATTAAAAGTGGGAAACCTTTCAGATCATGAATGATATTAGGTTGGTGCAGAAATAACAATGCAGTATTTCACCATCAACTCTAAAACAGAATATCTTAGTATAAATACATCATTAATCTAAAAAATATCTACACGTTGTTGCCAACTACAATGCCTTTATTCTGGAAATCCTCGAGTTCTGAAAACAATAAATTCTTCTAAGGCGTTGAGAGCTGCTCTTTGGTTGTTGAAGATATTTGTGCAGGAAGTGGTCCAAATGGTTGAAAAAGTGGGGCTTGGTCAAATAGAGGTCTGGTGAGTAAGCTGGCTGAGGTAGAGTTTCGTAGCCTAGTTCGTCCAATTTCTACTAAGTCATCTACGCAACAAATCGAGCTTTATTGTTTTTCGATTTTGGTAAACATGTCCAACAACTGTTGAATAGTCAATGTTTAGTTCTTCTGCAACCTTTCGAGTTATTTTGCGTGGATCCGCTTCTTCTCAATTGGATGTCGTCAAACACTGAACGATATCCACATCTTCAAGGTTCTTGTCATCATTTCAAAGTTTTGCGAAAAAATGTTGAGCTATACGTTCGTTGACAGTTTCCAGGCAAAATACAAAAATTGCGATCAGTTTCCGTCACTTCACGTCCCATTCTTTCTATGTTTGATTTGATAACCTCAAATAACACAGAATGAATAGTGAAAAGAAGAAGCTCAACTTCAAAACATAGAGCGGAACTCATGCTTTAAAATGGTATATATATATATATATATATATATATATATATATATATATATATATATATATATATATATATATATATCATGAACATTGTTGAATGATAGTTTCCTCCAAAGTTCAAAGTAACCAATACCGCAATTATTTTAGCACCAACCTCCTTTTCAGCCCCTAGGTATAAGCCTACATAAGCTCCACAAGGTCGTGACCCCGAAAATACTTTTTCCTCTATGTTTCAAGTTGAATCCCGTTGAGACATGAATTGTTGACTGGACGAAGAGTCATCTCCCGTTTTGATCTCATGGATCAAAAAACCTTTCCCATAACCGTCTGTACAGCTTTTTAGATGCCACAAAGTTGTACAAACGGTTCACTTAGGATGAACAAAAGGAAATAAATGCGTCATAGGAGACATTTCTGTGTCTACATTGAATACATGTCCTTCTGAACGAGTTCTTTAAGGAGGTAAATTTTTCATGCATATCTATTGGCCTATTTCTCGAAACTCTACAAATGTATGTGTGCGTGTGTATGTGTGTGTGGTGCATATGTGTAGAGAGAGATCGAGAGATAGAGAGAGAGAGAGAAAGAGAGAGACTTGATAATACGCTATCACGTTGAAACAATAGGCAAGTTGTAGTACGAATCTCATATAATGAAGTTATTAATTTTTATCACCTCTGTTTTATTCAATTATTGTTATTTATCTTTTATGACCCATTTTTAGAATAAGCCACCGTTAAATCTGGGTCGCGTTTGTTTTCATGGGTAAACGATTCCACCGCATAAACATGATACAAGAAAAAACAAAACACGAAGAAAACATTATACCAATTCCTTTTTTGGCAAAGAACGCCGCTTTTCAATGAACCAAAACTGGGAATAAATCAATACGTTCTCCTGTAGAGATATCGCAGACATCAAAATACCGTATTGAGATCTTCCCAAGTTTTTTTTGTTTTTACTATATATATATATATATATATATATATATATATATATATATATATATATATTAGATCTGTTTCATAGGAAATATTGAGCAGTTTTACTGTAAACACAACCCCATATCATTACATTAGAATACATATATATATATATCACTAAGAAATGGATATATATGATCCGATAGAATGATTATGAATTGCGTAATATCATATAGGAGCTCTAATTTTAAATGATCACCCGTTATTACCTGATGATTGTACCATTTGGCCTAGAATTTCTGTATGATATAATGCAATTTATAATTATATATATATATATGTATATATATGGATTATATTATTTATGTCTCTGATTTGCAGGATCGATACCCATGACCAAAAATTCGTTTCAGCTCCTAATGAAATTTTAATCAACTTTCATCAATCCTTCCCAGTTCTAATCCCCTTATTCTATTACACATTTTCTCCTGCTCCCTGACAACCAGTATCTTGGAGACCTAACCCTTGGATGACTCCGGCTCACACAAGCCGTTAACTAATTCTCAAGACTGCCATCGTCATCAGTTCAGTTCGCTGACCCACAGCAACAGGGTGAACTTGTCTCATTTTACAGATGTTTAATTATCATCTAATGTTTTACTAACGGTGAATACGTCAGACCTTCCCGCTGAGCATGAAGCTTTTTCGCCTCGAAATATGCTCTGAGTGACTGTAAATAAACTACTCCATATACACAACATGTTCCAGCTCTGTCTCAACTTTTTACAGTACAACTTTCTCTCTCTCTCCCTCTCCCTATATATATATATATATATATATATGTGTGTGTGTGTGTGTGTGTGTGTGTGTGTGTGTGTGTGTATTTATATATAAATTTAGATAATAATGGCTCAAGTAAGAATGGCACCAGTAAAATGGCCGGGTAAGAATGGCCCAACTAAAATAAATAGTTTATTTTTAGAAAATATCAACTGAAAATCATGTATCAACATTTTTTCGACTTAATTTCGTCAAATCCATGCTGTTCCGACACAGAATTTTCAAATCTTTGACAAACCATTTTAAAACGTAATTGATATTTCAGAACACATTTTTACCGGTACCAATTTTATTTTACCCATGATTACCGAGCACCATGTATGAATAGGGTCTGTCTAGGCACTCAGTACAAACCGTTACGGGACCAACGGCTTTTGGAAGCAACCTGTGTTGAGGGTGATCAATCAAAAATGGGAAAACAAGTGATGAATCAATAAGATATCACCCTTGCCTTTCATTGGATGGTAATCACTAAAAAGGTCCGACTTAAAAGAAAAAAAGACAAGCGCAAACACATCAATTTAGCATAGAATTACTTTTTATAGAAATATAACTCCATTCCAATAGAGGGTTAAAAAAAAGAAAAGTTTTCCTAGACAAGAAAAGGGGTGATTTTTTTCTAATTTCAGCTCCGCTGGTGTCTGGCTCGACAAGTAATATCTGGCGTTCAGTGTGATACATATATATCTTCAACAATAACTTATAAATGCATACAAGTGAATATATATATATATATATATATATATATATATATATATATATATATATATATATATAAGAATAACTTTACATATATATATATATATATACATATATATATGAAATATTCGATTTAAGACATTTGTTTTGCACAAGTCATCCGTTTTTTGTTTGTAAAATTGTAATCTGGCTTATTTCTGCTTTCTCTGTAAATATTATTTCCAATTACTTTGTTGTTATGCTTTGTTGTGAATTCATTAAAGTTACCCTTACAACTATAGCTAATTTTCAGTCTGCTCTTGTTCACTCAGTGGGTTGCTTGTGGGTGGGGTTCTATCAGTTGGATGAATATTTTTCCTAAGTTGGTTTTTACTTGACTAATTGATAACAAGCTCAAACCCACTGTAAAATGGAAAATATTAAGATAAATATATTTATTCAAAAATATTGAAACGCCATCTTACCAATGCTTGAATGAGGAATTTGAAATCCTCACTTTTGCTGATAGACCAAAACGAAAAACAGAATAATCGAAATAAAAAGTGAAGTAGTGTTAACAGCCAGCATTGCTCAAAATTTCTGGCGAAAAAATAACTTAATATCCCACTTATAGATATACTAAAGATTAACCACCATAGATAGCTTATTACCTTGTTATTACTTTGATCATTATCATTATCTTATACACCCTGCCACTTTAAAGTCATATCATAATATCAATCAACATAATTATCTTGGACATGTAGAAACAGATCAAAACCAGAATGATTAAACTTACAACTAAGATCATTTAAAAGGAAACCCTAATCCCGAGAAACAGATTTAAGAGAGAATAAAATACTCTCAGAGAGAAAACATACCTCAAGAGCTGATGGTTTATCAACATACTAACAACGAAATTGACTATACCATATTCTCCTAATTCATAATTGATAAGCATCAACAAGCAAGGTATCCCTACTAAATAAAACAGAAAAACATAACAAGCAATTACCAACCACTAAGCAAAAAAAAAAGAAAAGATATATAAATAGAATTAAAGGAAGATCCCACAACCTAGCAAAATAGACCTCCCTAAAAAGTGTCCTAAATAGGAATCTAAAATAAACCAAATCATGTTTTAAGCTCTAAATCAACTTGATGTATATCGTATTGTATTTTAAGGGTCACAATCGAGGAGGAACTTTCTTCACATTTTTTTTCTATTCAGGTTTCTAAAGCAAGGAGAAACAGTAAGCGTATTTGCAGTTATTTGTTCTCCAGTTAACGCCAGGTATTATTGCTAGTAACTTATAAAAAATATCTATGGCAACAGCTCAAATGTGTACATATATATAAGAATAGCAATCTATGAAGAGAGAGGGGGAGCTTGGGAGAGTGGGACAGCTAAGTAGTAGGTTGATAGTAAGAGGTAGTAATGTTTCCCTTAGTAGAATATGCACAAAATTTCTAATCACTGGTATACCACGATGGTTGACAGAGAAGAGGGTGGGTAAGTGAGTTATTGTGGAAAGGCCTTCCCCATAGCTGTTTTGTCTGTCCATTCAAGTAGAGTGATGGGGGGTGCTGCGTGTGTGTACATGTAATATGTTTTCACTTGGATACTTCTCTCTCTCTCTCTCTCTCTCTCTCTATATATATATATATATATATATATATATATATATATACATATATATATATCTTCAAATCGATATATAGCTTGCTTCTTTCTATGTCTTTTGTCTCGTAGAAGCATGTATCAGCCTCATCTGCCTTTCCCCAATATTTTAAGCGCAGATGTCACAATACCTATCCTGTGTTCTCTGATTTGGGGCCGGGAGGCATTTTGAAAACCTTCCTCGCAAATGGATGCCAAACATACCATTCTTGTTCCGGCAAGCTAAGAAAATCTGTAAGACGCTTATTTTCTTGAATTCGTCACAGCTGTTCCGATCTATCGAAGATCAATTTCTGAGAAACTGACGTACATAATCCATTGGCAAACGAGCGGCCTTATTTCCTGCTTTAACGTTGTTATCGATATCTTCATATCCTCTCCCCTTTTCTCTTTCTTTTGTCTTTTCTTTCTATTTCTTCGTTTTTCTTTTACTTTTTTTCTTTCTTTCTTTTCTTTGTTTTTTTTTTTTTGTCTTTTATCCTGTTTTCACTTTCTTTATTTGTTCCCTTTTGTCCTTGGTTTTTTTTTTTCATTTTTCTTTATGTCTATCTTTTTTTTTTTTCTTCTAATTCTTTCTTCGTTTTTTTTTCATTTTTCTCTCTTTTCTTTTTTCTTTTCTTCGTGTTCTCTTCTTTTTTATTTTTCTCTTTTTTGATTTTTTTCTCACTTCATCTTATTCTTTCCACCCGACTTGAAGTTTATTTTTTTAATTTTTCTCCTCTTTCTTACTTCGTTTTTTATTTCTATTTTTTGCTCTTGCGTCTTTTCTTATTGTTTTTTCTTTTCTTTTACTTCTTCATCGTTTTGTTTTCTTTCCTTTGTCCTTTTATTTTTCTTTCTCTGTCTCATATTTCTTATTTCTTTATTCGTTTTTTGCTTATATCATTACCTTTATTCCCCCCCCCTGTTTTTCTGCCATCCCATTCTTCTTCATACCATTCTTCCCTTTTTCTCTCCTTTCCATTTTGATTTCTTCTTTTCCTTCCTTTCATTATCTTTTCTCTTTCATTTCTATTCCCTTTTCTCTTTCTTTCATTTCATTTCCTTTTTTTTTCGGGTGGAACGGATACCTTTTAAAGAGCATCCATTATTGTTGAATCTGAGCTGAACAAACACACACACACACATATATATATATATATATATATATATATATATATATATATATATATATATATATATATATATATATATAATGCTCCCTTATTCAGGGTTGAACACTCTCTAAGTTAGGTAACTCGTTCATTGTAAGCTTATGCAATGCTCTTCCAACATGGACTGGAGCACTCTGGTGGATGAGGAATATACATGATAAATAAATATATCGCTAAAATTCAACCTCACTGACCGTCCAGTTTCGTGGAGTGGAGAGGATACCAGCCTCTAGGTCTGAAGCTGAGGTTTCGATCCTGACTCGTGGTATTGGATGGAATAATGGAGAGTCTATAGCCACACTGAAGAGTTGTAATACAACGAAACAGCTGTCTGTGGATGACACAACAATATATATATATATATATATATATATATATATATATATATATATATATATATATATATATACCGAGGAAGAGAAATGAAGTTAGAGAAGGAATATGGAAGCGAAATAAACCGATGCATGACGATTGTCTGGAACTCATTTGGTACGAATAGAGATTTATTGAAGAGCAATACATTAATGTGCTTGAAGCATGAAATACATGATAAATGCATGACCAGCATAACGAATTGAAAACCAATTTCAATCATGTAGAGAGTCATAGAAAAAGCAATGCCAGGGATAACCAGATAACTAGAAATAGAAAGAGATCAATATGGATCAGAGGAACGACTTGGATAGAGGATATTATACAAATAATTAGGCAACAAAAATGGAGATGAGCTTGACACTTAGTAAGATGAAACGACAAAAGAAAGGTTTCCCTACAAGAAATGGAAGGATTTAGTGCAACCGCCTTCGTCATGGAATGAAACGGGAAAAGCGTTGTGGACATAATGGATGATGATGATGATGATGATGATATTTGTGTGTATGTGAGAGGATGTATGTGTGTATGTATATGTGTGTGCCAGTATATGTGTGTATGTGTCAGTTCTTGTCTGTTCGCAAATATGCGTGTGTGTGTCGTCATCATCATCATCAGTCTTTTAACGTCTGTCGTTGGACATAGACCTTCCCCAGGATTCGCCACAATTCTCTATCATGGGCATCGCGGAGCTAGTATTTCCTGAATCTGTCAAGTTCTTCCCTCCATCTTGTGTTCTGTCGGCCTCAGTTTCTATGTTGCGATTCGTGATGTCCATCGGTTGTCTTTCATTTTTGCAACATGGCCTGCCCATTGCCATTTGAGTTTTTTTAATAGTTTCTATGATGTCACGGACACCTGTTTTCTTCCTTATATACTGTGCTGTCTTGCGATCTCTCCATGTAAGGTTGAGCATGATTTTTTCATGCACACATTGCATACTTCTCAGTTTGTAGGTCTGTCTCTTGTTTAGGTTCCATGTTTCAGCTCCATAAGTGACTATCGGGAGATGTGTGTGTCAATGAGTAAGATTGCCAATGTGACAGTGCGTTTGAGTGCGAGGGTTTGTGTGATTATGTGTGTCTTTGAATGTGTCTGTATATGTACCTGTATGATAGAGCGTGTGTGCGTGAGTGTGTGTGAGCGTGAGCACATGTGTGAGAGAGAGAGAGAGAGAGAGAGAGAGAGAGAGAGAGAGAGATTTTATGTGAATCCACGGGTATGCATGCAACACGAGAAATATCTCTGGTCTCGCTCGGATAATCATTCTTTCCTTGAAACAATGTCACATAGCTATAATAATACGTCAAGTGTATTTGTTTCGTCCGTAATAAACCACAGTTTATTTCATGACGGCACGCCGAGAAATGTATTAACCCATGCGGTACACCGACTGTAAAGATAAAAATGAATTGGACAAAAACATTCCAGTAGTCAAGAAACGATACCATTTTATCAGTATACTGATATATTTACTAAGTACACTTTTCTTTCTTTTATCAGTTGAAATCTTCCAGCAATAGTAAAGATCTATTTCATATATGCCGTCATTTTTTAAAACATTTCAAACTTTTGTGAATCAACTTCTCCTGTAACTCAATCAAGCCTGGTATTTTAAAAGTTACTAAGCTACAATAACACGGATGTAATGAATGAGAAGTCATATATCATTTCGAAGGTTATAAGTTATGGATTTATGGGAAAGTTATCTATACATCAGAAAGCAATGTATGCAAATTAGTATGATTAATTGAACGATTGTATGGTTTCATCTATCTCTGTTTTGTCCGATTTCTGTTATGTGTTATAACGTAAAAGTTATAATTGATTGATCCATGTGAGATAGATTAATAGAACTTTTTTTTTTAAATCATAGGATTGTATTAGAATAGGTAAGTAGATAGGCTGTCATGACATAATTATTGATACGCCACAGATTGCTGGACATTTAAAACTAAAGGGGAAAAAGTGTACATAAGTGAATAAAAGAGATTTTTAATGTTAAGTTGAGACTTTTGAAATAAAATAAAATTAAGATACTTGAAATATTAGGAATAAATTAACTATTAGGATAGCTTGAGGCTCCTTAGTGCTGATCTATATACAAATAAACAACGTCTTTTTTACGATTATATGCTAATAAAAGTATAATGGTAATGTGACTGCATTATGTATTCAAAATGGCGGCCATATTCAGGCACTTCATTCATGTGTCACGAAATTCGCTTACGTGCGCTCCAAACCTAGATAAATTTAGATAAGCCCCTATGGCTCACACTCCTTAGAAGTGAATCGTTGCGATTCCCACCCCGGCTAATTTCAGTCCACCTTTCAAATCCTTCCAAGGAAAGGTTTCACCCACCCGTTCAAAATATTCAGCCAGAATTTCCCACGTACTATTAACCTAATCTATTCATTCATTCATTTTCTTCTTTCACGCTTCAACCGATCTGAAAGGGGTCGACGGTATCCCTGTGGTCGGGATTCATGGTGGAATTTAGGGGGAGACGCGTTGCTTTTCAAGTCAATCAGTTTATGAATAGGTTGACGAAGGTTTTAGATATGTGTTCCCTAAAGTGGGTTCTGTGGGAACCCAGGGCTCCACAAAAAAAAATTGGGGTTACCCTCGATAGGTGTCTATTTTGATAGGAAAGAATGCACTTTTAATAATTGTTTTGTTGCAACAATTACAAAGTTATAACAATTGAAAACAGAAATGAGTTTCATCTGTATGTTTCACTTATTATGTTCTTTTATAGAAATAAATTTTCTCTCTGGTTAGTCACACAATACAAACTGTTACGTAACCAACGTCTTTTGACTGCAGGATATGCCAGGGTGATCAATCGGATGAGTTACTTCTTTCGCTTTTTGTTGGACAGTGATCACTAAAGAAAGGACTGAATTTTCAATGAAACAAATTGACACAATGTCTTATTAAAATTAAGGCTGTCTGTAAAATATAGGTATGGGTTCCACGATCTGGTGGAAAATCATATAGGGGTTCACTAACAAAAAAGGTTTGGGACCTATCGTTTCAAAATGACTGACGAAGGATTTGACACAAGACACGTACAATCCTAAGCGTGTAGGTAATATATTCACCGCTTTGACAGAAGTTGGAAGTTGTACTTACTCGCCTGTCTCGTTCTCGTTCTCTCTCTCTCTCTCTCTCTCTCTCTCTCTCTCTCTCTCTCTCTCTCTCTCTCTCTAGACACAATATCTCCGAGAGTTCTCAAAGAACGCTAATGAAATTTAGCAGGGGTTGGATCATATGCTCGATTGAAAGATACTTTTTTTTTCATTTTTTCGTCATAGATTTCTATATTCACTCGAATTTGCCAATGCAATATCTAAAAAGAAAAATTCTCAATATGATTTCAATGACATTTTGCTAGAACGTGTGACATGAACTACGGAAGAAGTGATCATATTTGGGGATAGATCCATAAAATTATCTTCCATTGAAATATATATGTTTTCATATATTAGAATAAGTCAACAGTAGTCCGGAACAGGTATGGTTAGTCACTTGAAAACAAAAGAAACTAATTTTGACAGCTTTGGTGACAGTTTTGATTAACGGTTTCTAATATGGAGAATCGAAATACGAATACATCTTTTTCATCGTCGTTATACAAGAACTGATTTTCAATCTGTTTACTCTATTTTTTCATATTTACTAATCCTTTTGATGAAACTCTGTTTTTATTCGAAGTTTTCTGGGCGAGGGACGATAATATCGGCGAAAAATCAGAGATTCCGGACTCAACCACCTTATATCGCAACCCATACGATGGGAAAATTGGTAACTGTAACATTTCCGTTTCAAAATGGCCACTGCTCTAATTGCCGAATGGAAGGGAGTGACGGCAAATTTAACGTCAAGTGGGCAAAGGACAATATCCTAAAATCAAATTCTAACCTCCCAAAATACAACCCCTAATCTTAATAATACAGACTATATTCTTAACCTCAAGAGTACGAACCCTAAAAGCATTAACCCTAAAAAACACTAACCCAGCAATCGGAGCAAGGGCCATTTTTAAACCGGAAAGGTAACAAAAACCAACGAATTTTGCTATACCGAGGGGAACCAGGATTTAGCTCCTTTTTAGCTCCCTTTTCTCGAAGATCTAGCTCTAAAAATTATAGTCGAGTTGGCAACTGTGTTTCGGAAATATTTCCCCAGAGATGGCATGCTACCAAAGACGTTGGTTGCCCGACAGTCTCTATGAAGAGTTTAACAAGACCTGTTTTTCTCTCAGATTATGTGGTTTATTAGATACCTTACGACATTCATTGAAACCAGGGCCGAAAGTAAACAAGAAAACTTTGAAAAATGGAGAAAAATATGTTGACAGTTCTGGTTGACGGTTACGTAATAAATAATTGAGCCCAGCATTGAAAATGTATTTGAAATTTCATTGAAAAGCCGTACAAGAAATGTTAATGGTGGACTACAGAAGGAAGTTAATACGAACACAGAAGGAAAGACAGCATCTTAAAAAGGCGTGCTGTGTACATGTTTGTAGTTTAGATAGGGTTTGAACAAGAAAGGAGTCGATTTTGCTCAATACTTTTACAGTATTATAATGAGGTCTGGTTAGTCACTCTATAGAAACTGTCATATGACCAACGTCTTTCAGCAGCATGCAGTGTTTGGTATGATCAATTAAAAACATGGAAGAAGGAACTGACCAATTAGAATACTGGGAAAAGGGTGATAAGTTACTTCTCTCACCTTTTGTTGGGCGTTGGTTACTAAAGAAGTCTGAATTAAATCCAAAGGAACTAGCGTGAATGCTGCTGGACGCAAACCAAAAGGTCAATTTAGCATGAACTTACATAGTAAATTGAGCCCCCCAAATATGTATGTTAATAAAATGTAGAAATTTTCAATCTTTTAGCTTCATTGGAGTGGCTTATACGCGTGATTCATCCATACATAGCTAGCCAGCCAACCTGAACAACTTGAAGACTGGTGAAACCTTTGTAGACAGTTTTGGTTGACGGTTTCTAATTTGTGAGCTGTCAGTTCATTGTCACCAAAACTGCCAGCGTAATTTTTTTCAGTTTTCACGTTGGTCTGGCTGGCTGGCTATGTATGTAATCACACGTACAGGCTGCACAAACGGACGGAAAGGGCTGGAAATTTCAACATTTACTCTTTATGATATCTACCTCACCCACCCAAATTCAATATGGGGTTCTATTTGTTATGTAATTTTATGCTAAATTAGTTCCAAGTCTGAGTTCATGCTTGTTCATGCTTTTTTTTTTAAATTCAAACTTGTTAGTAGTCTAACAAAAGACATGAGAAGTAACATTCATTGATCACCCCTTTTTTGCTACCAAAAGCCATTGGTCATACGAAAGTTACTATTGAGTGACTAACCAGACCTGTTGATATCGAAAAACAAGTCAGCTTTTGGAACCGAATTCAATTGGACACAAATTGATCTTATTATGATCGAATGTTATTCAATGACCCCTATGCTGTTGTGACCTTTTCTTTCGCTGAGCTTTTGAATTGATTCTCGATTTAGAGGAAATCAAATTGATCCTCGATTTGATCCGCCCGCAGTGGATTCCTCCGAGACGGATCGCTGACAAAGCTATTTTGATTGCAGACATTGGCCAACAAATATCCGGTTCTATTACTGATTGAATACAGAAATAAAAAGAGGGAAAAAAAGGCAGATTGATGCGTACAAAAATCAAAATAGGTAGAAAAAGAAAGGAGTTAGTATAGGTTTTAGTTTAATACGAGTTGACCTGCGATTTTTATTCTTTTTTAATCGTACAAACTTACTTTCCGACTGCTACAAGTGTAGGGCATACAAATATTTACACGCATTGGAAGGATGTAAATAGATGAATGAGCTTATATTGCTGTTTTATGTACACTGGTAAATATTCAAATCGAAAACTACATCATATAAACACCTACTGATGAATACATAGATAGATAGATAGCTTTGAATACACTGATAGAGAAATAGATATGAATGAATACTCTGAGATAGATGGATAAATAGACTGAGCTAGATAGATAGATAGATTAACAGATAGATAGATATGAATAGAAAAATCAGTAGTTTCGAGACGGGGTTCCTAGGACCCATACTGGCCCAACCAATGGTGACTGGGGTTCCACAGCTATGTTCTCTCTGGCGTTCCAAACTTTATAAGGGAGAAAGCTATCGATGATTATTGTACAGAGACCTGTACCTAATTAGCATTCAAATGCAGTATAAATATATTCAAAGGTCAAAGTGGCTTATTATTGTTCATCAATTAGTGTTTGAGAACTCAATTCGAAAAATTGGGGTCTGCAGGAATATTTCCTTTATAGAATGGACCCTTGAGCTTTCAAAGTTTCGAAACAACTGACAGATGGATAGATAGATAGGAACAGAAAGAAAAACAGATAGATAGATAGATAGATAGATAATGATGACAGACATGAACAGACATGAACAGACATGAACAGACAGATAGATATGAATTCAATGAGATAGATAGATACATGCATACATAGATAGATAGATAAAATAATCCTATGCCATGTAAAAAATCTCAACATTCCTCGTCCTTTCAGTGAATGGAGGAAATTTTTACCGGCCAGAAAGGTCAACGGAATCGACCATCGGATGGTGTTTCTTCCCTCTCTGGCATAACATGGGTGCAAATAAAATGAGACTTCATTGATACAGCATGATCACCATTCCCCAATGACCAATGGCAAGTCAGCCTACTCTAAAATCTGTCCAGGTGGTGCAATTATTTGCACGAAGACTAGGATCAACAAGTTCAAACTCTTACTGAGACAACTGGTCTTCATCATCGTCATCATCATCAGCAGCAGCAGCTTTTTATCTTCCATTGTTGGACATAAACCTTATTCAAGATTCGCCAGACCTTTCTATCATAGGCGTTGCGGAGCAAATATTTTCTGAACTTGTCTAGTTTGACACACGTTGTCACTTGTCTTCTGTCAGGCACAGTTTCGATTATGATAGGGAGCCACGTTGTGAGTCGTGATTTTTAGTGGTTCTCTGACATTCTTGCAACATGGCCAGCCCATTGGCATTTTAATTTTCAAATAAATTTTATGATCTCATTGACTTTTTTTATATATATATAATACTATGCTGTCTTGCGATGCCCTCCAAAAAGATATGTACCAGGCATCGTTCTGCCCCCCAGCCAACGTTTCAATGGCCAAGATAGCTTTGTAAGGCCAATAACTACCCTCTTAATTCTTACTAGGGGAAAGCCTATGGCTGATAATGGCCCTTATTGGTAATTGGATCAAGTGCTAAATACCCAACATTTTTTCCATAAATTCAAAACAAATCAAATATACATTCGAATAAATCTTTCAATATCAACATAATGGAGTTACAAAGTCAAAAGAAAATGCTGTGATGTATACTATAAAAATGTTTCGTACACTAAATTGGTTGATAAGGAGTTGATATCAAAATTTTTATCTTACAAATGAAGAAATGAAAAGATGATGAAATCGTCTTAACCTTTACATCTTTAAATTCAAATATGAATATATTTTTCGACTTTAAAGTCTCAATTATCACACCTCAAATGATAGGATAACATGCTTTGCAACAAATGGTGTTCGATGTGCTCTATTTCTCTTGAAAGCTTAAGCAAAATCCTAAATTATTTTCTACAAGCTCAGCGTATAAAATACATCAGTGAATTAACTGCAAACGAGAAGAAAAGGACCCTCAAAAGACAAAGAAACGCAAAATTTCTCGTTAGCATTTTCCGAAACTGAAAAAACGTTCAAAATTCAGCATTTTTGTCTAAAATTCAAAATAAGTGAAGTTTTATGTACTCTTGATTTCAGTGGGAGAGTTGAATGAAACTTTGTTTCAGTTCATAGATACTTCTTACCCATGTTGTTTCATGTGAACATTCTGCATTTGTGATCTGACGTAAAGAACAAGAACAAATAACTAACACAAGAACATAAAAGAGGTAAAACAAGTAAAAATGTTTTTTTTGTTTTGTCTTTGTCTCATGATTTCATGACTTTTTGGCAGTCCGTGAATCGGATGTTTGTTCCATCAAGTATGAGGGGACAAAGGTTTGCATAAAATAAGGTCACATGCAGCACACTAGGACATGTAGTGGTTATGAGCTTGTAAAGCTGTTTCAATAATTGAAGCAAGGAATTTGATATTGAAGCTTCACCATAATGAGTTGGCATTTGTATAGAGGAATCAAAAGATTCTGGCCAGCTGACGTCTGTGTGAGGATTTGGTTTACCCTATATCTTCGAGCTTCCCATCTCCAGTGCAGACATGATATGGATTTCAATGGATGCTGCATTTTGAAGGTATATTTCTGCTACTTGCAGTTGTGTTGTACCGGGGATTGATGTTCAACATGTTTAGACAAAATCGTTCTGTTTAAGATCCTAGAAACGCACGGCTAGTAACTTTACGCCATCAATTCAAGCAGTGTAGGCAGCCTATTCTCCTCAATTCAATGTTGTTGTTTTTTTCATTCAGCAATTCACGTGGCTAATCCTTTTGGGTAGTTTCTATCCTTATGTTACAATGCAGACCATGTTTCCGTGAAGTTGCACACTTGATTGATCCGAACCAAGAATCTCCAAAGAATTTAAGACTTGTTTCATTGATATTCTCTTCAAGTCGCAAGGTTGTCGCTGGTGTCGCCCTGAGCTCCTTTACAAAGGGTTAATGAGCCATTACATCTTCACTTTCATAAAGCCTGAGAAAGATAACAATGTTTGGAGCATCATCAATGTTCTTTACTTTATTGGCAATGGACTTTGGCTTCCTGAAGAAATTCATCTTTCCTTTGAGAGGCTTTGATCATGCTCCGATTTATAAATACAATTCTCCTGGGTGTAAGTCCTGTTCTGAGCTGCTGAGAAAGTCAGGTATTTTCTGATCACTATTCGGACTATCTGATAACTGAAGTCAGTTTACGATAGCTTGAAATCTTTAGTGGAATATTATACTCCCGAAATTCAGGGCTTGAAAGATGCCGTTGTCATGATCCAAACAGTATTTATTTTTATTTATTTTTTTTTTTGCTTTAGAATATGATAGACTTTCATAGAAAGGAAAAGACCAATAACATGAATCATTTCTTCATGTGTCACGTTACACCAGCCCTGAACTTTTTGTTTTTCATATTTATTGGTGACAATCATCATGGTCTTATCAATGTAGGGCATGTAGAAAAATCACTTTCCCTCTTGATTTCAAAAGACTCTAGGTTGGCTTTTGGTTCAAGTAGATGGCAGCCCCAACGATCTCCATTCCAATCTGGAGAATTGTAAATTAGAAATTTGTTCAGTTTATTTCGTTCGGTAATTCTATGCTTATTGAACTTTTTTCCAAATTTGACTGAATTTCAAGTGAGTCTAAAAGACCAAATTTCTATATTGTGTTTCAATAAAGAACGATCAGATCGCTAGACAGCATGAAACAAAACAAACCCTGATCAAAAAGTTATTTAATGGGATGATGGACGAATATAATGATAAAGCTACGATTATTTAATCAAAATTTAAACAGTGAGCATATCTGGCCTCCTTTCATCCATATCCGCCTCTCTTCTTCGCGTTTCTCGCTCCGTGAACCAGAACATGTTCATCACTTTCTCCGCTAGAGAAATCTAGCTTATTCAGCTCCTCTTCCTCTTTTTCAGCCGTCATCCTTCACCTCCTCTCTTTACAGTTTTTTTTGGTTCGCTTTTGAGCTGTCAGAATAGACATTCTGCCCACCTTCATATCTGTTATTCTCTTCTCTTTTTTTTTGTTGTTGCTTTGTGAAGTCAGTCAATAAATCATACTGTCGATAATATATATATATAACATGGTTTACTGCAAAAGACCAAGAAATGTCTTCTACGCTATCCTGGTTGATCCCAAAAGTGAGGTTGATACTGAGATCGAGACGGATCAGCTGAATGTTCGGTAGATAGAGTGGCTGAGATGGATAGCGCATGTGCAACCGAAAGCAGCGTTGGTATTTAGTGCAAGTAAAACTCGCGAACCTAACCAAGAGACAGATCCGCAGATTGAGAACCATGCAACGTGCACTTGAAAGAATTATGCTGGGCCTCACATGGAGAGACCACAAGATAGCACAGTACATCTGAGAAAAGACAAGAGTCAGGGACATCGTAGAATCCATTAAAAATCTCAAATAGCAGTGGGCTGGCCATGTTGCAAAAATGGCGGACAACCGATGGACATCACGACTCACGACATGGATCCCCCGAGATCACATGTGCAACCGAGGCCAGCAGAATATTAGATGGAGAGACGAGCTAGACAAATTCAGAAAGTACTGGCTCCGCGACGCCCATGATAGAGAAGTGTGGCGAATCCTGGGGAAGGTCTATGTCCAACAACGGACGTTGAAAGACTGATGTTGATGATGATGATGATGATGATACCCCAGTGCCTGATATTTACTTGATTTCAGGCTCTAATTTAGTTACCTATAGCCATACGTTTCATCGTTTTAAGACATCTGGTCGGTTTCTTGCCTTCTGTACGGCTCAGTTTTGAGCCAGGGAACGCTCTCCTCTCTTCACCCCCAAATTCCTAGTTCCTCTCCCCCCCCCCAATATATCTAAAATGTGCTCTGCGTTCAGGACGACTGATCTAGATCAAAAGCTGACCGGTTGAAAAAATCTGAGGCCGGCAGAATATTAGATGGAGAGATGAGCTAGAAAAGTTTAGGAAGTACTGACTCCGCGATGCCCATAATAGAAAAGTGTGGCAAATCCTGGGGAAGGTCTATGTCCATCGACAGACGTTAAAAGACTGATGATGAATACTCGAGAGGAAATTAAACTTAATTCTCTCCCATTGAGATCATAGTAGACTCGCTAGGATCTTTGGTGGAGCCAGGTTCGAATCTACATAGCCATAGTCTGCCTTATAGACCAACTTCCTGACAAAGTGCCATTCCACATTACCCTATAATACCATGGTTGGGGTCAGTGGTTCATCTCACTCCAATACGAGTGAAAACGCCGAGTATTCGGCATTTTTGTACTCTGTTACAATTTACTGGATCATTATGAATGTATATGGACTGGAACCTCTCCTTTTACTCTCTTTTGGCTGGAAGGGAATTTCTTTCAACAATGAAATTTTTGAAAGATTTAAAAACATAGGCTGATCCAGTCAACTTGCTTCTTTTCTGATGGCTGAAGTGTTCACAGTGTGGCAAATCCTGGGAAAGATCTATGTCCAAAGATGGACGTTAAGAGACTGATGATGATGATGATGATGATGATGATGATGAATGTTCAAAAAGTGCAAGCTTTGTTTCAACGAGTAAATATTGTCTAAACACACGTGATCAAGGGCTTTTAAACATCAGCAGCAGCAACAGTAGCTCTTCAGCCTCCATCGTTGGACAGATCATAAGACAGCACAAGTTGGAGTTGACTTGACTCCCGTAACAACAAGAACAATCCTCATCAAATTTAGGGGATTAAACTCTTCAACCTTTGTCTATCCTTTACGTTAAACCAAACAGATATGTAAAATTATCCTTTCCTATATCGTTTGAAGTGGTCTTCTCACCTGATTTCATGTCTGACAAGACTTGGCCGTAATTTATACCCACTTCTGACGAGAGAGCCGGGCTTGGAGGAGGAAGAGTACACACTAGATAAGTTTTGGATAACTTACAAAGTTTGTTTTTTTTTGCATTCAATATTTATTACTTACAAATCATAATAAAAGGCTTTTGTGAACTTTGGTGGGTGAGGAGATAGAGAAAGAGTAATGGAAGCGACGTTTGAAACATAGGCACTCAGCTTGTGCATACTCTAATATGCCATTTCAGTTTATCAGTTCATGATACGTCAAACATTAGTTTTAAATGTAAAGTTATGGATATAAATACCATTAGATCGATATCCCTATATTGTGTAAAAATCAGCAAGAAAAAATAGGGTTGAATTTTTTTAGTTCGGGTTTAAATTTTGATAAAAATGCCAAGCCAAATAAGTCTGTTTTCTTGTTAACATTATGGAACACCTTTTAAAAATGCATAGGTTATAAGTCAACCTGATGAAACATTTACTAATAAATGCTCTTGAAGTAAAAAAAAAAAATTTTTAAAAAGGTGAATACTCAGCACTTTTAAATCTATTTTCCCATTGAAATATCAAAAAAGTACATATAAAATTATGGTTAGTTGAAAATGAAACAGGTAGGAGAGAAGATTCATTGCAAGGTATTTTGGAGGTAGATGAGATTCGAAATAAATAGCACATGAAAATTTGTGAGAGGTGCAACTGGGTTTAGAAAGGTGGAATCGGGAGCAAAAATGTAATTTCACACCCCTTTAATGGATATGCTCTTTTCTGAATTGCACCATCAATTTGCATGGTAGCAAATGTTCAAATGAATAAAAAGCCTGGATGTTCTCTTTTGCTCTTTAAAGGCTTTTTTGAAAGAAGGCGAGAAAAGTACTGATTACTCAGCAATTTTCACGGTCCGATTATCATAAGAAGATTGATATAAAACCACCAACTTCTCTGAATGTCTGCATGCATCGATGGATAAAAATTGATGTGATGGCCTAAAAGATACTGAGGAATATCAATTTATGATATAAGGTCTGTGATGATTTTAAGAATTGAACTCCTGATCAAGTGCAACAACTAGCTAGATAGATAGCCAGATGGATATATACTAAGAGATCGTGGAAAGGAGATTACAATTTTTAAAAAACATTTGTGACCACAAAAAGTGACGTTTCAATGATGCAATGTGCGTCTCTAAACATTTCAAAATGAAATCGATATATATATATATATATATATATATATATATATATATAGAGAGAGAGAGAGAGAGAGAGAGAGAGAGAGAGAGAGAATGTGGATTCAGTACTCTAAAACAACTCAACTTCAAGAGTAAAAAGTTGTATGTATCGAGCTCTCTATGAAATAAATCCATTACATATCAGAAGTGACTTTATACTATTGATATATTATTATATTATGCTATACTGCTAGCCTGATTCGTACCACACACACACACATATATATATATATATATATATATATATATATATATATATATATATATATATATATGTATAACGCAGACAATTATATCATTAAGAAATAGATATATGAACTACTGAATGAATGTGAATTGTGTTATATTATATTGAAACTCTATTTGAAACAATCTCGGTGAATGTCTCATTCGGTCTAAACAACGTAAATGGAATAAACAAATGAAGAAAATGGGGCTCGAAATCGAACTTATGTAGGCACATTAGTAAGAGCATAGCACAAGAATTTTAAAAAATATACACCGTGTAATAGTTTTTTTTAAAAAAGAGAGAACTTTAGCACACATCTAAAATAAATCTGTTTGTCCACGTATCTGTCTCAATTTCGTATCTTCCATAGATGTTTTCAACCAACGTTCAAAAGCAAACACTGAATCTACGTGAGGTAAATTGAATGTATGGAAATTAATTTCTTTAGTACCATACTGTAGACATCATTGGAGTTTTTCATTCATTCATGTCGAAAGAACAACTGAGCCAAGTATAAAAGTAAAACTGTCAACCAGAACTGTCACCAAAAGTGTCAAAATACGTTTCTTCAGTTTTTAGTAGGTCTGCCTGGCTGGCTGGCTATGTAGATATATAGTATACATACAGGCGGCACAAAAACCGGAACACTTAGTTCTCTATGTATCGAGAATTTTTTTTTCAATCTTTTTTTTTTTTCTCAAGTTTCATACGCCTAAGTAGGTTTTTAAGTGGTGTTTCAATTAGCTATGTGAGTTTATACTGAATTTTTCCCTAGTTTTTGTCCGGCAGTGTTTACGCTTGTTTTGTTAGGTTGATATTTTTCTTTATTTTTTTTTTGATTACTCAGATGCATTAAAGAACATTGCTCAACAAAGGGCGAGAAAAGTAACTAATTAATTTATCACTCCTTTTTTTCCAATTTGGCATACTGCTAAAAGACGTTGGTCACGTGACAGTTTTTGTTGTGACTAATCAGACTTGTTATTAATCGCTTTTTATTCTATTCATTCACTAAATGCTTACATAAGCCATGAGATTGAAGGAGTTCTTACCAAACAAACACGACAAAACTTTCATTTACACTCAAGATATTATTCACACAGCAAATACTGATAGTATATTTAGGATATAAACAGATTTCAGATTTTCCAAAGTACATTTAGCGAATGAGTACCTATACTTGAACCAATCGACACAGACAGCCGTACTGTCGGCTTATTCTTCAAAAGGTGCAGCAGACCTCTACGGCCAGCTTAGGCCCCAGCTTCAGCAGTGTGTGAAACTAGCACTTCGATATATACATGCTATTACTATTGAAGTAAACAGTCGCTGGTAGGTTAGATTCCTGCAGCGTTCCTATTTTCTCTAGCTGTTTATTCTATCTACATCAACCATGTAAACGGGATTTCAAATAAGTTTATATATAATATAACGCAATTTATAATTCATTCTGTCGGAGCACATCCATTTCTTTATATATATATATATATATATATATATATATATATATATATATATATATATATATATATATATTATTGTATCATCCACAGACAGCTGTTTCGATGTATGAAATTTCTTCAGTGTGGCTATATACTTTCCATTATCCCATCCAGTACCACGAGGCAGGATTGACTTCAGACCCGCAGGCCGATACCCTACCTCTGGACTACGGAACTGTAAGGCTGAATTCAAGCGATATATTTGTTTTACACAGAAATCCCTCATCCACCAGAGTGCTCTATTCCTATGGAAGAGCATTGCATAAGCTTACAATGGATGAGTTACCTCACTTAAAGAGTGTTCAACCCTGGATAGAGGAGCATTAATAATTGTGTCATCCACAGACAGCTGTTTCGATGTATTACATCTCTTCAGTGTGGCTATAGACTTTCCATTATCCCATCCAGTACCATGAGGCCTGATTGGTGCCCGTTGTGGAGTAAATGTAGTAGGGAAACCAGACACAAGATGAAGAGATGAAATAGAAAGAGATCAACGAAATCACGCTCGTCGTGAAAGTAGAAGGCCTTTTTCCAGCAGTGGATTTATAACGGTGAGCGATGATTATGATAATGTAAAGGCATGGCTAATGATTTTACTATAGTCTAATTAATGCAGAATAGAACTATAATAACATATGTATGATGTTATTACATTGTAAATGATTACATCATAGACGAGCATTAGAAATAATATTGTTATAGATAAGCATGGGAAATAAGATTACTATAGATAAGAATTGAAATACGAGAAGAAAGCAATTGTCAGCGATTGGGAATTAGGGCAAGACTAACTGACTTACAAGGACTTTAATCTAACTATGATTTAAAACATTGTAGGTAGGTGTGTGTGCGTGTATGTATGCAACCAGATAACTCAAAAACTACCCATTGTACAAAGTTGATAATCGCTATATATATTAATCAGAACACTAGATATAAAATATATGTTTTAAAAGTTTATCTGGTATAGCAGTGTCGAGTTTGAAGTTGCTTAGATCAGTGGTTCTCCAGTGATCTGATGATTAAATTTAGATATGGAAAATCTAAACGAGCAGCATTGAACGAAGTAACCGATATAATTAGAAGCCGTGGTTTCCAACGTCGGACAGAAAATTATCTTAAATTATTATGACAGGTTGCTCCACACACTATGGAGTCCAGTCCCTTCTAAAGATGCACAATTGGAACGGACACTGCTGTAGCATATATGATTCAATTTTGTTTTATTTTTATCAGAAATATGCAGTCGGGGAAAAAATTATTTTTTGAACGAAATAAATCGGCACGGACCCGAGAAAGGATTAAGGATTACATCCTCCTCAGGCATATTACTTTTTTATGATCTAAATTATTCCGATTAATTCAAATAGATAATTGTTATATATGAAAACTAAACTAACCTTAAGTAATCATAAATTAAGCTTCATCAAAAACGAGAAGAAATATTCTATTTTTCATCTGATATAGCTTATATCTTCCGTTTTATTCTCTATTGTTTTTACTTATCGTTTGTGATAAATTTCTTAGAATAATTCTTTTTTACTTTCCTCCTTCTTTCTCGTTCATAATTCTAAAAAGCTACGACTCAAATGTAAGTGAAAAATGCCGGATCAAATATTTCTTTGTTGATGTCGTGTTTTAATTCATTTTCTCTTCAATGTATTTTTCTGTTTGATCCCACTGATTCGAATTTGAACCCATCCCCGCTGAAAACCCTGGATCATCTCCTTTAATTTCTCCTAGAAACAGGGATATGTCGTTAATGAGAGCCATTATAGTAGATGACAGGTCTCTCTGCTAAGAACAAAATTAAAAAGAAAGCTCTTAGTCATGTTTTAGGTACTTGCATTGATTCAGGTAACAAAGGCAAAGTTATTGAAAAAAAGCCGACCATGAGATATTTGTAGGTTGGGTGTCATTCCAAACTCAAAATCCACAAAATATTTTTTTTGAAACCAAGTTAAGTATGAAATGTGGATTGCCCACGCAATTCTTCTTGCTTCGTCTCACATGGTTAAAACCTGGTCTTCTAATTAAATCCATGTTACACCCAAAGCGACAGCTTTCTCAAACTATTGTCCGGGAAAAAGAATGAAAACCATTCGTGACTACTCTTCATAAGGGGGGATATCTTCCTGGATAGGATTTTTTTTCCAGAAACAACAGACAAAAACTTTCGAAAACTGAAACTTTTCCTGGGTAAATCAGTAAGTAAAACAAGCAAATTTAAAAGACGCAGCTACAAAGTTTTGAAATACACCAAGCAAATTAAAAGCAACATTACTCAAATAGAGAATGCAATCAAATTTTAAAATACACCAAGCAAATTAAAAGCAACATTTTCTCAAAAAAAAGAAGGCAATCAAATTTTAAAATACACCAAGCAAATTAAAAGCAACATTACCCAGATGAAGAATGCAATCAAATTTTAAAATTCACCGAGCAAATTAAAAGCAACATTACTCAAATGAAGATGGCAATCAAATTTAAGAATGCATCAAGCAAATTAAAAGCAACTTTACTCAAATGAAGAAGGCAATCAAATTTTAAAATACACCAAGCAAATTAAAAGTAACATTACTCAAATGAAGAAGGCAATCATATTTAAAAATGCATCAAGCAAATTAAAAGCAACATCAATCAAGCAAACAAATCTTAAAATACACCATTCAAATTAAAAGCAAGGTCGATCAAATAAAAAAGGCAATCAAAATAAAGAACACTCCAAGCATATTGAGAGCAACGTCAGTCAAATGAAAAAGGTGACTCAATTTAAAAATACACCGAGCAAATTAAAAAAACAATGACATTAAAATGAAAAGAGAAAATCAAATTTTAAAATACACCAAGCAAATTAAAAACAACGACAATCAAATAAAAAAGATAATCAAAGGTAAGAATACTTCTAGAAAATTATAAATTACGACAATCAAATAAAAAAAGACAATCAAATTTTAAAATACACCAAGCAAATTAAAAACTACAGCAAACAAAATTGAAAAGTAAGGCAACGAAATTTTAAAATACACCGTGCAAATTGAAATCTACCTCCATCAAATACAAAAAAGGCAACATAATTTTTTTGTCAAATACACCATGCAAGTCAAAAATCCGGGCAGCGATTCATTAGGCTTGTCTTCTTAATTTTCTCGGCGTATTTCTTTTAAATTCCTCAACGGATATTTAAATTTGGTTGCCGTAGTTTTTAACTTGTTTGCCGTATTTTCAAATTTGCTTGTCATGTTTTTGAATTTACTCACTTCACTTGGTTACACCACAAGTGGGAAAATCTCTCCAGGGTCAGGACGTTGATCAGATTGTTCTGGACACCCAAACCGCACGAACTGTTTGGGTTGCGCAATGATTCGTACTGAATTGCTTATATTCACATAAACTGCATCTACCTGCTCACTGAAGAGCTTTCCGGTTAAGTTTAAAATCAATCTTTTTTTTTTCTTAACGCAAGAACATTTGGTTGGTCAATTACAAGAAAAAACTCGACAGTCTGCAATCCTTTATTTGAAGATTCGAATTTAATCCGGATTATGTTAATTCAAAATGATGATTCATATGATTCAATTTCAGATACTCGAATATCTCTAGCATCTATTGCCGTCACTGACTGACATACCGAAAAGTCAGTCACGTCCCTTTCTCGGTGTTGCAAATTTAGATACTTTTTATCTGAATATAAATGTCTTTGGTTGAGTTAAAATGATTCATGAAAGAATAAGTAATATTTCTAATTAGTCAAGTAATATCTCCACCGAAAACATGTTGAAAATTCAAGTCATGTCTAATGTATCAATTATAAGTAATACATTTCCTAGATTTTAGATGTATATCTTGTGAATAAAGATGTTTTGTGGGTGATTTAAGATAGTTTTTTTGATGAAGAATATTTTGATATCCCCCCCCTTTTTTCAACGCCATGCGTGGAGTGATTTAATTTTTAGAAAGGTGTTTCTTAACTATTAAAAAATCTTCCACTTAGAGTCACCAAGATTGTCATCATAGGTCTCGTGAGTTTTGAAGCTATTTTGGCTGGCTGGGTTTGTTATGGATCACACGCACAGGCCGCACCAATTGAGCTAAAGTGCTGAAAATTTGAATATATATTTCGTATAATGTCTGGGGAGTACTTTTTTTAAAATTCCTGTCAAAATAGGTTTTTAGTATCCAGTAGTATTCATGCATTTTTTTTCTTTTTAAAATGTTAAGAGTTACTTTCCCAACAAAAGCGAAAGAAGTAACTTATTCATTGATGACCCCTTATTCCAGGGTGTTGATTGATCATCCTGAAGTCAGCATTTGGCCAAGACACGCTGATCACCTGATTGTTTCCAAAAACTAACTAGACCTGTTATTATCATCCTTTTTTTTTTCATTATTAATATAATTGACACGTATAAGAAATATGCCCTGAACAATTGATGCAAACATACAATGAATCAACGGGGATTGTGACCTTTCCCGTTTCAATATGGCCACTGCTAGGAAGTGGAATTTTCGGGTGGCGATCTTGAAGTCAAAGTAGCAGGCACCACTAACCCTACAACTAATACTATCCCTAAAAATATTAATCGTAAAACCTAAAAACGCTAATCCCCAAAACACTAACCATAGAAAGCACTAATTATGCAGCGGGAGAACCGACGATTTTAAAACGAAAAAGATAACAACAGCCGAATAGACAATTGCTCAAAGTTATCGACTCATCATCATGATCAGTCTTTTATTGTCCATCGTTGGACATAGACATTCCCCAGGATTCGCCCCGATTCTCTATCATGGGCATCACAGAGCCAGTATTTTCTAAATTCGTCTAGTTCATATCTCCATCTTGTATTTTGTCGGCCTTGGTTTTGCATCTGGTCCCTGGGGATTCATGTTGTGAGTCGTAATGTCCATCGGTTGTCTTTCATTCTTGCAACATGACCAGTCCATTGCCATCTAAGTTTCCAAATAGATTCTATGATGTCTCGGACTCCCATTTTCTTCCTGATATACTGTGCTGTCTAATCTCTCCATGTGAAGTTGAGATGATTCTTTCATGTGCACGTTGCATGGTAATCAGTATGTAGGTCTGTCTCTTAGTTAGGTTCCATGTTTCAGCTCCATAGGTGACTATCAGGAGGGTGCATTGGCTGTATACTCTTCTTTTTAGGATTATTGGGATCGTCTTGTTTTTGAAGGTTGAGCTGGCTCTGCCAAAGGCTTGCCATTCTAGGGTGATTCTCCGCTTGATTTCTTCTTCTTTTGTGGGTTTCATAGAGATTCGTAGTCCTAGGTAGATGTAGTGGTTTACTTTGCCGAGTTTTGCATCTTATATCTTGACAGTTATGTTCTTATTCTTGATGTGATTGTTGAACATGATTTTTGTTTTACTGAAGTCCAAGTGTTGGCCAACATTTTTGCTTCTTTCATTTACTTAATCTAGCATTAGTTGTAGGTCATGTAAGGAAACAGAAGCATCAAAAGAAAAGTGGGCATTTCATGAAGCAAGTGTACGGTACATACACTGATGGGATAGAAGGTACATATACATGTGCAGGTTTTGACTTACAGAAGAAAGTTGAGCAACTTTGCTTTTGTGGTGAAATCTGATATACATTCAGGAAAAGTTATATAAATGCAAGTGCAGAATTGACAGGATCATCCATGTCTTTATCTTCAAACGTAAGTGGTCAAAAGTGTGCGTTTACTCAGGAACAGGTTTGGTTAAACCAAAAAAATGCTCTGCTGATTGGTGGATTACTTCGGGAAATTTGGAATCAGAATGGCCCGAAAATCAGTTCCGAATTAATGAAGGAAGTGGGTCCCAGAAAACCGTATTAGTGAAAGTCTATTGTATAGAGACTTCGATATTCTCATGAATTATTCCATCGATTTGATGCCTCAATTTGATTGCACCCATTTCTTTCTTTGGTGTGGGTGGATAATAGCTCAGCATAAACATCCGCTGTGACAAATGAAGTTATGAAGTAAACAAGAAGAGACTTCTGTGCAAAACCTACGCCGTTCTTGTAATCCGGATAAGTTATCCTCTGACATCACAGCGTTCGATTCCGACATCATGAAACATAGGTCAGAAATATAGATCTCTCTCTCTCTATCTATCTATCTATCTATCTATCTATCTATCTCTTGACTTACTCCTGTCTCTATGTATGCTTTCAATCTTTTTTCAGTTTGGTCTGGAAATGGATGATTGTGGCTTACATAGACCTTGCAACGTTCGTTATCGAGATGTCATTACCATCATCACTATGAAAAACCGTTTTTGCTATTGAGTTGATAGCAAAGCGCCGTTTTTGCAAAATCACTCTAGAATGGCAAAATTTCGGCGGAGCAAACGTAAGATACGAGCAAATGAAATAATCATGCTCAACCTCACAAGGTAAGATCACGAGACAGCATTATATACGAGTCCAAAACCTCATAGAACCCAATAGAAAACTTTTATAGCAATTGGCTCATCAGATTGCAAGAATAACTGACAGCTGGTGGACATTCCAACTCGCAACATGGATTCCCAGAGATTGCAGGCGGAACCAGAGCCGACAGAATACAGGATGGAGAGACAAACCAGACAAGTTTAGAAAGTATTGACTCCGTGACGCCCATGACATAGAGATGTGACGAATCCTGAAGAAGGACTATGTCCAATGACTGACGATAAAAGACTGATGATGATGAAGCTGATGGAAATCTTGGAGGTCTTTTTTAAGTTAACCCACTTCTTAATTGTTTCTGCAAACAATTAAATGTAGTGCGCCGATTGAATAGTTCTAGTAGCAATCTCAACCTTCAAGAACAAGAAAATCCCATTGGCCTTAAAAAGAATGATATACAACTAATGCATCCTCCCGATAGTCACCTATGGAGCTGAAATATGGAACCTGACCACAACATTGGCCCTCAAACTGACACGGATGCAACGAGCACAAGAAAGGATCATGCTTAAGATCACAATCACAAGACGACACATGATATTAGAGAAAAAAACACAGGTCGAAAATGCCATAGGATTTATAAAAAAACGCAAATGGCTATGGGTGGGACATGTTGCAAGAATATCAGACAACCATTGGACATCATGATTTGTAAATCTGCAGACTAAACCCCGACAAAAAACCTATTTGGAGGAATTTTAAAAAATAACAAAAAAACTTTTTTGCTGACAAAATTGTATGTAAAAGGTTAATTTTTCCGCTATATCCGTTAATGTAGCCTGGGCATGGGATAATTACATGCATACATACATAGCCAGCCAGGTCGACTGGAAAACTGAAGAATTATATGCTGACCGTTTTTAGTTTCAGTTTTGATGACAGTCTTGGTTTACGGTTTTTAATATATAATAAATATAGTTCATACGGTGCAGGAGTTGGGTTTGCCTAGAACTCCAGAAACACAAAGGTCTGAGAGTTCGATATTTAAACGGGTCGCCAAATTCAGGCCAACTAAAACTAAATTCTTTTTAGAACTGAATAACCTGCAAAGCATTTTCTTAAGGATCATTTAAATCGTTACTTGAACTGTGAAACTAATCAATAAGTGTCCCAACTTGATGTTTACGTCTTGCTTGGCTGACCTTCTTAGTTAAAACCACGCAGTGTATTCGCGCCCATATCCAAGGACACTCTCAAGTAGAAACACCCACGTGCGTGAAAAGGCGCATAAAACATGCTTATATCGATAAACAAGCTGATATGTTCGGCGTAGTTTTCAAGGTATACTAATATGGAGATACATTTACAAGCGTTGAATCAAATATTCACTAATGCTAAGCACGCATTGTTTCCTACATTCATGCATACAAATATAGTTGTCAACGGGGAAAAATTTTACATGAATGGGTCCCAGTGAATGACATTTGGGGGAAGACTTAACAAATAAAAACAAAATGAAATATCCACAAAATTCATGACATTTGATTTAATCAGATTGAATTAATCATGCCATTTACCTATCTCTGGGTAGCATGAATCCTCTAACAAGTTTCGTTGAAACATTCTGCTTTTTTACCTGCAAAAAAAATATGAAACTTTTTTTGCAACATATTTCTTTCAAGGGCCCTATAATCTTATCACCTTGTGCGACTGTGTTGATTGCATTTCCTTAAAATGGCCCTGTTCGTCCACCCAACGATCAACACATACAAGACAGAGATGTATTCACATGTTGGTAGTATATGTTGCTTTTTAGACCTATTCGAGTAAACTACATATATTGAAAGAATAAGTTGGCCTAGCAAATGCATAGAAACTGTTTAAAATTCAAAGGAATTAAACTGGAAACAAC
>OY735233.1:33131784-33139284 GCA_963457665.1 Thysanoteuthis rhombus | reverse complement strand
TATCCCAATGGAAGAGAATTATATATATGTGTGTGTGTATACACACACTTAAACAGAGGTAGCTAACTGGCTGGACCAACTTGAAAACTGAAGCAACCTATGTGGATTTTTTTTTTCTGCTTCGAATTCTCTCAATGGTCAGATTGTACAGGAAAGTTAAAATGAACTTTTTGAAACGTATCGGATAAATTTTGCGCTCTGTTAATAGATAAGTTTCCAGTTTATTGCACAATTAAAGCACTAGCTGACCTCTGACCATTTAATTAGGTCGACCTTTCGGCTCTCCCGTCGAGTATCGATGTGTGGGCGTCACTGGCTTCTGAGCAGTTTAATAAGCAAACTTCAACATTCAATTACATCTCGGAATGTTTGGCGAATTACAGGAGAGGTTCGATGTTTTAAGAATTTACATAAAATGCTACTAGGGAGTGAATAGAAGGAAATACTTGGAATATATTTCAGGAATGTTTCGTTAAGTTTTCAATACATCATATTATATACATTATAAATATGTCATAATATCAATAACCACATATCATGATACTGGGAACCTTTAACATTATTAACTTCGTATCATAATACCATCAACTTCAAAAAACATTAATAACTTCTGATCATTACAGAATCTCACTTGAGGCTTTTACTTTTTTTCCGATCAAAGCTATTTGCTCACTGCCGAAAGGGTAATCGGTCTTAGCAAAAAGTTGCAATTAAAAGTAACTATGAAACTACGATGAAGGTGCAAAGAAGCCATAAAAATTCAACGATTGATATCAATAATCACCCCTTATCATAACATTATCAACTTCATATCATAACATGAATAGCATCATATTATAACAATAACATGTTCATATTATAACTATAATAACATCTTATAACATTATTAACAACATATTACATCATATTGTAACAATAATAAACACATGTTAAAACAATATCAAGCACATACTATCTTATTAATATCCAAAACTTCGTTCTTAATTACATCATAAAAGAGGTGAACATTTGATAAATTCCAATTAAAAATTCGATGTCTGAAATGTATATATAAAACACAAGGAAGGTGTAACCGGAAGGAAGTATTTTTCATCTATTTTAAGAATATTTGGTTAGGATTTACCACACCTTACATCATAACAGTATTCAATATCCGTTTGCAAGTCTATTGACTGACAGTCTTAATTACATCGTAAAATATTTGATAAATTCCTAGTAAAATTTCGGTAATTGAAAAAGTTTATATATATAACAAGGTAGGTGTGACCAAATGGAATCATATTATTTGATAATGTTCCCGCGCCTCATAGTATGTCAGTAGATCAATTACCGTGATTATGAATAGATCTTTCTGTATCTCAACAGACATACATGTTTTTATCAGTTAGTTTTATTTGAAAATGTTGGGTAAATTCTGTGTAAAGGTCTGATATTTCAAGTTACCGGGAGAAATCATTTTTTTAACTATTTCAATGATATTTTGTTGGTTTTTTTGTTGTTGTTTTTTGCTTTCTTCTTTCGCTATCTATAATGTTATTCTGCTTGCTCTTGTCTCCATTCAGCTGATATGCTCTCAATAATAACATGAGATGAATTATGCGGTAGTTTCCTTGGAGAGTAGAAAGAGAGAGGATAGCGGTAGATAGGTAGTTTAATAAAAGAGTAGGAAGACAGGGGTATGAAAGGAAGTTATGTAGGAAGAGAGAGGGCTGAAAATAAAGTTACATAGTTTTATAAGAGGGTAAAAAGGGAGCCTGGAGAAAATAAAGTTAGATAGTTTACAGAGATCTTCACGTATGAAACTAATCAATGTTTGTTAAATTCAAATAAAACTATGAACGTGCAACGAAGAGAGAGAATGATAAGATACAGCCGAAAGGTAGGCAGGAGCAAAGCCCTGAGATAATTTTAGTTGTCAAAACCCGTGGAATTTCTACGGGTTCAGCTACTCTTATATTATCAGAGTAAATCTATCTGCGTGTACATGCAAATATATCAATGTGCATTGACAAACAATGTCTTTGTCATGCCTGTCAGTGGATATAGTTATCGTTTCCTTGATCTAATTGTTCAGGCTTCGGATTTCTTCTTTACTTGATAAATCTATTTTAGTATTAATGAGATTATAACATATGAAATTTTTTTCGATATTGAGATGAAGGGCGATACGAACTGCAAGCAAAAATTATAAGTATGCTAAATTATCAACTTGATTATGCAGGATTATTATCTTAGCACAATCATACGGAAAAATTCTGAAATTTAGAGAGGAAACTTTTTTTACGAAAAATTTTTCATTTCTCACATGAGTACATAAAATTCTATCGAAATCAAATTAATGGGTAATTTTTTATAAAACAATGAAATATAGGTGTTTACTGCAAAAAGTTTTGAGCATATTTTTTTAACATAACTAAATGGGAATAATGAAGAAAATGGGGAAATAACGTAAAATATTGTGGTTCTTGATAAATTTTCAATTTTATTTATTTACTATTTTTCACTATCTTCCGTGAAGAGAAAAAATAGAACACTAAGTGAAATGATGTTTTTGTTAAATTGTACAATGAAAAGTTTATGGGTTTTTTTTAAATTCGTCATCAAATTATCCGCAGAGAAATATTGATCGCTACTGAAGTGAAGGTAATTAAATAAAGAGACACGTCAACCCAACAAAAAAGAAATCATGGGTTGAAGTAAGCTCCCCCGACCCAAACCCTGAACAAATGATGAGACCACATAAGATTTTGAAATATTTTATGGATATTTTTTTTAATATTTCAAAGAATTCGAAATTTTTTTTAAATTTTCTATTCCTTCAAAATTCGGACCATTATGGAAAATTAGTAATGAAATAAACCGATGATTAATAATTGAATAAATGATATTATAGAAAACATTGGTGGGCCAGTGTTTTTATAATTTTTTTGTTTTTTGATTATTTTTCATCTGAAGTTTACGGTATTACGATGGTAGTCCAGTCGAGTCAAAATAGGCCTTGCATTTTTGTTTGTTTAAAATTCAACTAATTGAATGGGTCATAATTATCTACGTTACAAAGTCTTTCAGGGATGTGTCCCTGTTATTTATTCTGCAAAAAAAATCAATTACGTTTAAAAATTATTACTTTTCTGGTTGCCGTAGACAGTAGTCAAAACGAAGCCGTTGATTAATTGACAGCACTAGTCAACACTTTATTGCCATGTATTAATTGATATTTCGCTTTAGAATAGTCTAATTCACGTTGTAATTAATGAAAATTTGTTTTTCTGTTTTTTTTTTAATTTTCGTACTTTTCTTTCCAGCAAAACCAACAAAAACTCCAGGCAAACGCTTTATCAGTTATTTGCTAACGTTATTGAGCTTTCCAAATAATATCAACTGCCACCCACTACAGGAGTTAATATGATTTAAATAGATGAGAGCAAAATAAAATTACTCTATAGAGTGTAGAGCTATGAAGATCCAGAAAATGGCCCTGCGTCTTATATTCTGTGATATACGGTATATCCTTCACAGTTAAATTTAATAAAACGTGTTCTGAATTTATTTTTTGGAAAATAAATTCACAAGTAAGGTTAAGAGAATAGGTGGGAAAATAGTGACCAGAGGAAATTTCTGAATTTTTCTGTTGGAAAAATGCCGCCCAGAGGTCCCTAGATATACATAATGCAATGCACGTAGTTGGTAAATAGGTCGAAACGTGCGTTATAATGAATAAATAGATACTTCTTTACAGGACACGGTATACCTCTCTACAAACACAGAGGCCTCGGGAATACGTGGCGAAAGAGTTACAACATTTGATCATTTATCTTATTATGTAATGAAAGAAGAAAAAGAAGAAGGAGAAGAAGAAAAAGAAGAAGAAGAAGAGGAAGAAGAAGAAGAATAGGAAGAATAGGAAGAAGAACAAGAAGAACAAGAAGAACAAGAACAAGAAAGGAAGAAGAAGAAGAGGAAGAAGAAGAAGAATAGGAAGAATAGGAAGAAGACCAAGAAGAACAAGAAGAACAAGAACAAGAACAAGAACAAGAAAGGAAGAAGAAGAAGAAGAAGAGGAAGAAGAGGAAGAAGAAGAAGAAGAAGAAGAAGAAGAAGAAGAAGAAGAAGAAGAAGAATAGGAAGAATAGGAAGAAGAACAAGAAGAACAAAATGAACAAGAAGAACAAAATGAACAAGAAGAACAAGAACAAGAACAAGAAAGGAAGAAGAAGAAGAAAAAGAAGAAGAAGAAGAAGAATAGGAAGAATAGGAAGAAGAACAAGAAGAACAAGAACAAGAACAAGAAAGGAAGAAGAAGAAGAAGAAATGAAGAAGAAAAAGAAGAAGAAGAAAAAGAAGAAAAAAAAGAAAGAAAGGAAGAAGAAGAAGAAAGGAAGAAGAAGAAGAGAGGAAGAAGAAGAAGAAGAAGAAGAAAGGGAAAAGAAGAAGAAAGGAAGAAGAAAAAGAAAGGAAGAAGAAAAAGAAGAAGAAAAAGAAGAAGAAGAAAAAGAAAGGAAGAAGAAGAAGAAGAAAAAGAAAGGAAGAAGAAGATGAAAGAGAAAGAGAAGAAGAAGAGAAAGAAAACGCCTTTATGTGAGAAAATAACATAGATAAAAAAACGTGCATTGTAAGAGGTGCTTGGTCTTACCTAAAAGGTATTCTCCCGCCCACTCAATCCTAAAAATATTACAAGTAGAAACCAACTTTTTTTATTAAAAAAATAATCAGATAAAAAAAGAATCAGAGAAAAAAATTATTACCTTAAAATAAAAGGCAATTAGCTTCAGTCTGTGGTATGAAGTCTCTCACTACAAACATTATTCCACAAATAGCTGATTGATTAACACACTAAATCAGAATAAGAAACAATAACAGGAAGATTAAAGTTATATTAATATAGCAACTATGACGTTACAGACACCATCGTTGAAATATACACAATACTTATGACCTAGAACATGTGCAACAATAGATAAATAGATACATATCTACAGAACATGAAATAGCTAACACTAACACACAGGTTTCCTCTGAAATAGGGACAATATGAATAATTCATCTTATGTAATACTTAAACTATGACGTCACAGACGCCATTGCTCAGGAAGACATAATACTTATGACGTAATTATGACCATTACTATTTTATGCATTGGTAGACACCATTGTTGTGAAAGGCCCGAAAGCTTCCAATATTACCGAATTATGTCTCTATTTACTTTGAATCTATAGATGAGTAACGAATACATTCGTCCATCTTTCACTTGAAGCATTATTCTCTGTAAAAACCAACAATTCATGTGTAACAACTTGATGGGTAGCTTGGTGGGTAAACGGGTTTGAACATGTGTGTTAGTAGATAAAGAAAAGGTCCAATTAGTCACTCAATAGAAACCGTACGCAACTGATGTCTTTTAGCAGCGTGTCGTGTTGGGGGTGATCAATTGAAAAATTGGAGAAAGGGGCATTTCAATGAATATTACATCTCTCGCATTCTGTTGAGGAGTGATCACTAAAAAAAGTCCGAATTACATGAATGAAAAAAAACAAGCGTAAATGTTATAGAGCACAAACTGAGGGATTCATTTAGCATAAACTTGTATTGAAAATTTAATCCCCTCACCAATTTAAAGGGATTTCAAATAATTAAAAAAGATTCTAGACTTAAGGAGTAAACGTTCAAATTCTCAGCGCTCTTGCGCGATGCATGCTTAGCCAGCCAGTCAGCCAGTCAGCCAGCCAGCCAGACCAGCTTGAAGATTGAAGAAACCTATGCTGACAGTTTTAGTAACAGTTTCTAATACATCTCCGGAATATGGAATGGCCAGCCGCAACACCAAGAAAACATTTTGGAAAAGAGACAACAAAATCATCTACCCAGACATTCATACAAATAAGTATGTTTAATATTTCTATTATTATTCGGACAGTCCTCATCTTGGCTGTTTTTCATACAACGTTTCGGTTCGTTACTTCCCCACACCTACCAGATGATACTTGATGAAGGCTGTAGAGTACAACAGCCGAAACGTTGTATGAAAAACAACCAAGATGAGGATGGTCCGAATAATGATAGTAATAAAAATAATACCTCATCTCAAAAATTCAGAGATATACTAAGTATGTTTAATTATATCATTGTCTGTAGTGTCCTGTCTTGTTATACCCTAAAACTCATGATGGATTGGTCCATGTTAGAGAGATTCATCATCATCATCATCATCATCAGTCGTTCAATGCCCGTCGTTGGACATAGACCTTCTCCAGGATTCGCCAAACTTCTCCATCATGGACGTCGCAGAGCCATTACTTTCTGAATTTGTCTAGCGCGTCTCTCCGTCTAATATTCTGCCAGCCTCGGTTGCGCATGCGATCACGAGGGATCCATGCCGTGAGTCACGATGTCCATCGGTTGTCTGCCATTCTTGCAACGTGGCCAGCCCACTGCCATTTGAGATTTTTTAATGGATTCTATGATGTCCCTGACTCCTGAATACTGCCAAGAAACAATTAAAAGATTTTAAAATGAGACAGTCTGTGAACAGTGACGAATATGTCACATAGGCGCTGGTCGTTTGAAACTAAAAGAAAAGAAAAAAGAATATTAGATCATCAGCAGCAGCAGCTTTTTAATAGACCTTCCCCAAGATTCGCCAGACCTCGCTGTAGTTGGCGTCACGGAGCCAGTACTTTCTAGACTTAAATAGCTCTTCACGCCATCTTATGTTTTGTCGTCTCCAGTTTCGCAAGTGATCTCTGAGGATCAACGTTGTGAGTCGTGATGTCCATCAATTGTCTCGCATTGTAGCAACATAATCAACCCTTTCCTCTGGTATATTGTGCTGTCATGTGATCATATGAGGTTTGAGCATGATTATCTCTTATGCACGTTGCATGGTCCTCAGTTTAAGGATCAGTCTTTTGGTAAGGGTTCATGTTTCTGCTCGAAAGGGACTATCGTGAGAATATATTGGTTGTATAACTTTCTTTCTAGAACTAGCAGAATTTTCATATTCTTAAAGATTGAGCTTGACTTGCCGTCTCCGAGATATCTTCAAAAGAAAGAAAATCAAGCGGAGAGTAAGTGTATGAATGTTTTTAGGAATGCCAGATTTGTCAAATTTGACCATAACATTTTTTCCTATTTTCAAATGAAAAAAAAGTCAACTTCTTTTGTGATGAAATAAAATATATTTTTGACTAAACGACTTTCTTTCTATGACTTTTTTTATAACACACGACTTTTTTTTTATAACGCTCGATAGCGATAGTATTTTTCCTAACATAACACTTTGCCTTAAGTCTTTATGTCTGATCACCGTTTAAAATAGCTTGAGTTTACTTTTCGAGACAAACTTAAAATTAGAACATCTGGATTATTAAGAATTAATTACTTAATAATAAAAGCTTTACACGCCGATCCATACTTGAAAAACATCGTCATTTTCTACGGATATAAACTAGTCTTTGTAATAATCAAACTATGACGTTACAGACACCAAGAGACACAATACC
>OY735233.1:33044284-33129284 GCA_963457665.1 Thysanoteuthis rhombus | reverse complement strand
TCAAATGGCGGTGGGCTGGCCATGTTGCAAGAATGGCTGACAATCGATGGACATCACGACTCACAACATGGATTCCCCGAGACCATATGCGCAACCGAGGCCGGCAAAATATTAGATGGAGAGATGAACTAGACAAGTTCAGGAAGTACTGGCTCCGTGACGCCCATGATAGAGAAGTGTGGCAAATCCTGGGGAAGGTCTATGTCCAATGACGGACGCTAAAAGACTGATGATGATGATGATGATGATATATATATATATTGTCACTTATTTCTCAATATCTGTTAATGTGATTTTCTCCAATGTTTTTCTACATATATATATATATACATATACATATACATCAATCCCCTCCTCTCTCTCTCTCTCCATATATATATATATATATATATATGTATATATATATATATATATATATATATATATATATATATATATATATATATATATATGGAGAGAGAGGGGGGTGATGTAAATAGACGTGATCTACGAAAATAAAACGCCCTGTAGTGTATATCTATTTTTTGTCTGTGACAACTTCGAATCAATTGCATAAACATTGTTACTAACCAAGTTGCTACTTAACTACAATGTAGAGGACTTGCGTATTTTTATCTGTTATCAGCATTTATGAAAAGCTATGTGTATCTATATATTCCGTACATAGCGTTATCTCGAATCGCACTTGGGACACTGATCAAATATACATAGATCGATAGGTAAATGCCAACAATCTGATAGATAGATAGATAGATAGATAGATAGATAGACAGACGGATAGATAGATGAAACTGATAGAATCGTAGAGATAGGCATAGAGAAGAACTGAGATCGATAAAAGTAGACACAAGATAGAAATAAACAATTCGATAGATAGAAACAGGTAGAGAGAAATAAACAGATAGAATGATAGATAAAAGATTGAAATGGACTGATAGATATAGAAACAGAGAGATAGAAACAGAGAGATAGACAGATATGAAAAGTCTGAGATAGAGAGATAGAAACCAACTGAGATAGATGGATAGATAGAAGGTTGGCATAGATAGATAGATAGATAGATAGATAGATAGATAGATAGATAGATAGATAGATAGAAGCAGACTGACATAGATAGATAGATATGAACAGACTTGGATATATATAACTTGTCTGGAATTTATGTTTCAAAAGATAGACATTATATGTATGTACGTGGGCGAGCAATTACATTTATTCATGTGTCTACAGGGTATAAATTACTTTCATTTACTAGAAAATATTTTATTAGTCCTTTTTGATATTAGAGGTATTTGTTAGACAACTCCAACTTGGGCGCCTACACACATTTATGTTGCACTCCATTGAAAGCAAACTCACTGTCAATTTCCTTCGATGCTAACTAGCTTCATTGTGCCTATTACTCCATCACAGAGGAATAAGTATACAGAGATTAGGACTGGCGTTGTAAGTAAGTAGTACTCAAACGCTGGATACGGCTTCAGCTATCCCTTTCTAAACTCTACATTGTCTGGCAAAATTTTGAAAAATCCCACTTAAAAATCAAAGAAGTAAGATTTTTTTTCTAATTTAGAAGTATTGCATTCTTTTACTGTGTGCAAGAAAACTTACTCGATTAGAAATATGTATTAACTTTAGTTGAAAAGTTAGTATTTACAAGGAAAGAATTGATTTTTTTATTGCTGTCTTGACTAGAAGACATTGATGCTACGGGGATGTTACATAGATCATTGTTCTTTTTGTGATCAAATTGTTTCTGTTACTTCTTTCAGATGATCTATGAGGGTGCAATCATTCTTTTTTCATAATTTTCAACTGATTCTCTCTCGGATTGAGGTCCACTGAATTTGACGACCGAGAAACCTCAGATTTGCAGACGACATCATGCTTTTCGTAGAGAACCTACGCGACCTCCAACTAATGTTTAATGAACTAAACGAAGAAAGCAAAAAAGTTGGCCTATTTCAGTAAAATGAAAGTCATGTGCAACAATCGCATCGAGAACAAGAATATAACTGTCAAAATCGAAGATGCAGAACAGGGGAAAGTAGACCACTACATCTACCTAAGACAACGAATCTCTATGAAACCCACAAAAGAAGAAATCAAGCAAAGAATCACCTTAAGATGGCGAGTGTTTAGCAGAGCAAGCTCAACCTTCATAAACAAGACGATCCAAATAATCCTAAAAAGAAGAATATACAACCAATGCATCCTCCCAGTTGTCACTTATGAAACTGGAACATGGAACCTAACCAAGAGACAGAACCCAAAAATGAGAAGCATGCAACGCACGCATGAGAAAATCATGCTCAACCTCACATGGAGAGATCACAAGACAGCATACTATGTCAAGAAGAGAACGGGAGTCCAAGACATCATAGAATCTATTAGGAAACTTAAATGGCAATGGGCAGATCATGTTGCGAGAATGGCAGACAACTGATGGACATCCCGACTCACAACATGGATCCGCAGAGATCACATGCAATACCAAGGGCGACAAAATACAAAATGGAGAGTTGAAACGAGACAAATTCAGAAAATATTGGCTCCGTGGCACCCATGATAGAGAAATGTGGCGGATCTCGGGGAAGGTCTATGTCCAACGACGGATGTTAAAAGACTGATGATGATGATGATGATGATGATGATGATCCCATTTCCTGCGCTGACAACAGCTCGGCCAACAGCGTCTCTACTTATGCATATATCTACAAAATGTAAGTTATTCTCAAGAAGGTAGAAATATTTGGCAATTGTTACCTTTTCCGCGTTATGTTCAAAAGATATGCGCGTTAGATTTCGATGCACAATCTTTAGTTTGGGGACTTAGAAACAATATTCATCTTTTTATCCACAATTTTTGAAATTTTCTCAAATCAGTCTTTCACTTTTTTAACTTTGACTGCATCATTTATTTTTCAAGAATTTCATTAACAGAAAAATTGACCCAGTAAAAATGTATTTTATTAAATTTAACTACAAATGATACAAATTAGATTTAGTGTTTAGTGTTAAAGTTTTTGTGTGAGTGTTAGGATTAGTATAAAGGTTAGGGTTCAGACTTAATCTCGGGTTGGTGTTCAGGTTTAGTTTTAAGGGTTAGGTTTAGGGTTCAGGTCATATATAAGTCAATTACGGTACAAATGAAAGCAGTAAATTTGTCTTCATGACGATGGTTGTTCCACCATTGAAAATAGTTTACGCTGTCCATTTGTTTTGAATTCAACGCGGAAAAGGTGACAATTGCCAAATATTTTGTTTGTCCCTTTTGATATTGGAGGTATTTATTGGATAACTTTGCAGCCAACTCATATCCACTACAAATACATTAAAGAATATTGTGAAGAAATAGTAGGGGAGACTTGGGACGGTTGTAACAAGGGACGGTTGCAATTAGTATTATTACTCCAATTAGAAACATGCTAGAGTGATGACACACACATTGCACATACATAGTTTGACCCTCAACGGAGAGCAGAAGATATATTTAACATCTGCTGTGTAATTTATTGAAGTACATGTGTTTTGGGGTATGAAAGTGATTGTTTTCATGGGCCATATATTGTCAATTTATCCTGACCAATTGCATGAATTAATCAAAACTTACCTGGTTTGAATCATTGTTCGGTTGACTTCTGAGAGACATAGCATATTTCAAAGTCGGTGTGTCTAGCGAACATATGGTGTCCTGTTATGACCTGTAAGTTTGGGGTCGGTTGCAACAATCTTTTCGAATTTTTAAAAAGTCCATGTGTAATTTTTGGACTAACATGTTATTCAAAATCATTTTTCTGAAAAAGATAGAAAGCTTATCAAGTGTTTCATTTTTGGATGTCTGTACACTTGTCGGGAAACCCAATGTCACAGTTTGCACTCTCTGGAGTGTGACAAAAATCAGTTCTTTTAAAAGAGTTGTAATTTTGTACTATCAATGATTTTTTTATAAAAAATTCGTCACATTGTAAATGGTTCTATTCTTTCTGTGTAACAAATGAGATCTGTAACATCTGAACATTGACTCAAGGTATGCTTATCTTCTATGCGTAAACAAATAAATTGAAAATCAGTTATTTGATAAACAAATAAATAATACTATATTATTGTGTATTAATTGAAAATACTGTATTCATAAAACAATTCATATTTTCAGAATTCTTTACTCATTGAGACATAACACAAAAGTAAATTAGAGAAATTTAATGTATTTTTACGAGTAGCAACCGTCCCTGGTTAGTATTACAATCATCACAAGGTTTGGGATCCGTTGCATCATCTGACTTTCTCCATTCAAATAAATATTGTGAACGATGGGTTATATTTAGTAATCATTAGATGATATGGATAATTAACAGAGAGGCGTAAGTTTAATATAGAAAAATAAAAGATTAGTTTGTTGAGTCCAAACAGTATCTGATTAACAGAGAGGAATATAAAATGTTTTGCGAACGCTACCAATCTTCTCTAAAACAAAGTTTGAATGATCTATTTACGGTGTAGTCTGAAAATCTAAATTTTAATCTGTTTTTTGCTTTGTTTTGTGTTTCTTAAATATTTAGGCATTCAACAATGCAGTCTACGAATGTTTGATGTTTGTTTTCACTAATATTTAGAAGCAAACAGGCGTAAAAAAATGATTTGGCATCAAAACAATGGCGCTATTTCCTCGAACATAGAGTTCTTATTATCGATTTTAAATCGTGCAATAGATGTACACGCGAGAATATAAACAGAACAAGTCTGGTTCGTCACTCAATAGTAACTGTCATGTGATCAACATCTCTTTGGCAGCATGCCTTGTTGAGGGTAATCAATTAAAAACTTAAAATTCTGATAAAGACGTGACCGATGAGTAACCTACTCCTGTTGCATTATGTTGGGTAGCGATCACTAAAAAAAATCCGGATTTAAAAAAATAAGCGAACTCAAAATAAATTATGAAATTTAGCATAAATTTTCATTGCAAATTGAACCCTCCACTAATACCTATTTAGAGGGGGTTAAAGAAAAATACGTTTTTCGGAAGATAATGAGGAGTTAATGTTAAAATTATCAGCCCTCTAGCTCCATTGGTGCGGCCAGTACGCGTTATATACACATACATAGCCAGCCGGACCAAGATAGAAACTGAAGAAACCTATGTTGACAGTTTGGGTTGACGGTTTCTAATGATAGATGTTAACACAATGACTCCAAACATGAGGAGACCGAACTGAATTTTGTTCTGCATCATTCTTAAACTTTTAGCAAAACCAGAGCGACGCACCTCCATTTATGAAGATTGGTGTAGTTGGTAATGGACCAGCTAATGGAATCGGCGGCCCGAGTTCAAGCTCCAATCGGGGTTGTTCACGTTATGTTCATTTCGTACTATGTCCCCTATTCCTGGCTACGGCTGAAATAGTAGGGCTCTCTAACTTTGATTAAGCAACCAGAATAGAGGGGAGACAACTGATTCCAGAGCAGGGAGCCCCCGTTAAAGTGATTTGACGTCCTACCAGGCTGATGCTAGATGCCCTCTACTTCAATATGGACTGCAATATGATGACTTGGCATCTCATGATCTCCATACGTTTTGCCCCGGAATGCACCCCTGAGGGGGCGTTCCATTGACTGTAGAGACAGAACAGGGGTCATTCAAGATTTAGAAACCGACATGAGCTATCTGGGGTGCCGGTTATGGTGCATGTTAGAAACCATTGACAAAAACTGTCAACATTGCTCTCTTCAGTTTTAAAGTGGTTCTGCCAGTCTAGTACCGGCTGTACCAACTGAGATAGATCGCTGAAAATTAATATATGTATTTTGCATTATGTCTGGAGAAACTATTTTGTTTGTTCTTGAATTTTCCAGCAAAATAGGCTTATACAATACAAAGTTATGCTATATGGTGTCTGGTCTGGCAGCGTTCACTTTTATTTTTTGAAAGTTTGGATTTTTGGTCATTCAAAAAAGCGATGGAAATAACTCATTCATTGATCGCCCTCTTTTCCGAATTAATTGATCATCCAAAGTACGACATGCAGCCAAATGACATCGGTCACGTGACGATAACTACTCGGTGACTAATCAGGCCTCTTTAATGAATAACTGGTTATCAACCATTAAAGAAATTCACGGTTATATTTGAATTTATACGTGACCATCTTTTTAGAAAAGAAATATATATATATGGTTATAGATTGCATCATATCATATTGAAACTTATTTGAAATGATCTCCCGTTATTATAAGGTGAATATATCATTTGGACTTGACAATGCAAATAGAAGTAATAATTAAAGAAAATGAGGCTGCTGCAGGAATCAAATCTGCGAACAATAGGTTAGCTGCTTCAACGAGCGATGCTCTTACCTTTACACACTAACATATATATATGTGTGTGTGTGTGTGTGTGTGTGTGCTTTAACGTAGCGATGCTCTTACCATTGTGTATATATATATATATATATATATATATATATATATATATATATATATTATATATATATATATATATATATATATATATATATATATATATATATATATATATATATATGTGTGTGTATATATATATAATGGAAAGAGCATCGCAGCAATGGAGCGGTTACCCTATCGGTAGCAGGTTCGATTCCTACAGCAACCCCATTTTCTTTGATTGTTTATTCTATTTACGTTATCAATGGTGAATGATACATTAACAGTGTTATGACGGGATTCATTTCAAATAGGTTTCTATATGATATACGCAATTTATCCTTCTGTTGGACCATACATATCTACTTCTTAATACACATATATATATATATATATATATATATATATATATATATAAAGGGGCTAAATATATCGTGACTTACGACTTTAGTACTCTTTATACAAAAGATCCCCATGAATATCTCATAGAATTAAATAGAATAATAGGCTTGTCATTTACAGGAGGAAATAGTAAATATATTGGGTTTATAAACTCTAAAGCTCTAAAATGTAAAACAGAAAAAGGCAAAACTCACTTTAAGTGCTCTACTCTTAAGGCAATCGATAAGTCATCTTATTGAGAAAAGTTACTTAACAATAGGTAATGAATTATTTCATCGGATTATCGGTATTCATAAGGGAATTGATCCTGTGCCCTATTGGACAAATTTGTATTTACATAGATATGAATATATATTCAAGTCTTCTTAAATCAGAACTGATATAAAACGAGTTTAATTATGGGGTAGAATTCAGAAAATTGTATAGTGCTATATTCCCTGAAGATCTTGAATTAACGTGTGAATATAACGGAATGTAATCAACGTTCATAGATGAGGATATCAAAATCGAGAACGGAATGTTTGTCTATATTTTTTCAACAAACGATATTCACTTTCGTTCCATATCATACGTATGACATGCCGATCCCTTCAAAACTTATCAGCTCGGCATTAGTGAAATAATAACGGAAATTAAAGAATATATTAACGAGAGCACAAAATAGAATAGATGAGTACTGTATATTCATTCAAATATTTTTGTATTAATGATAGTGAAATTAGGTAACAAAAAAATGGATTATTCTTTGTCAGTGTGAAAGATCATTGTATTGACTAGAACCAGGGAAAGGGGAAAACATTCAGCTCTGGTCGATTTGTCTTACTGATTGGTATTTGGGTAGGATGGGAGATTGAACGCAAATTGCCAAGTAACGAATTGTCTAGGTATATTAATGGAATAGCCCATTGAGGTGTTACTACCGGTTACAATGTAGTTTGGTTTCGTCTTAACTATGTATACAAGGCTAATTCATTTGATAATTCCCAAATTAAGATATTGATTGGAGTGAGTTGGTGTACGATGTGATGAAAGTAATCCCAAGGTTAATGGAAAAATAATAAAATTCTCCAGTTGAATATGCTGGTAGAAAATCAACTGTGTAATTAGAATTCTTGAAGATGATAGCATACGTTGGTTTGCATGCAGATTAAAATCAACATAACAGGTGAACATGGGTGAACACTCAAAAGAAGTGACACAAAAAACGAGTCACGTCAGTTGTTTTACATATTGATCCCTCATCGTCAAACAGATTTGGGGGTAATCTACGTAAGTAAGCCCTGTATTTAAAGAAGATTAAATGATGTGTAGTATAAAATAACATCATTGTACTGTACATTATAATAATACCCTATATAAAATAAGAAACTTCATATAGTTTCACATAAGCTATATTAAAATTATAACTGAGAGAGGTTATTTGATCAACACTGCCGGGGAGCCATGTTGATATAACTGTTTTTGTTTTTTTTATCCCTGAAACAGTTACATGATAAACAACTGATTATCCCAACAATAGAAATTTAAACAGTACCATAATATCAAATCTGTGTGAAATATGAAAAACATTGAAGATAATTACATAAATTACATTAACACATATTGGGAAATGAGTGATTGAAGTGACATAAAAATCTTTTGAATTTTCTTATATGTATATTGTATTTAATGGTTTAAAGATTTATAGACTCTCTCTCTCTCTCTCTCTCTCTCTCTATATATATATATATATATATATATATATATATATACGTGTGTGTATGCGAGTATGTGAGTCTGTGTGTATATTACTCTTTGTTCTATTACTACATAATAAGGGTGTTATTTCAATCTAGTTACTGTGGAAAAACACTAAACATCAAAAAACTTTTCATAATTCTTTTGTGTCACTTCAGTCATTTATTTCCTTATATCTGTCAACGCAATTAATGTAATTTCTTGTTTTTCCTTGTTTTTCCCTGATTTACTCATATTTTGGTGCAATGTGTACATTTTCTCTTGCTGGGGTCATCAATTGTTTATCATGTAACCGTTTCCAGGATTTTAAAATACAGAATTAAAAAATAAATAAAATACAGTTATATTAACATGGCAGCCCGGCAGTGTTGATCAAACACCACTTTCCTTGCAGATCTTAATATATAGCTTATGTCAAATGTGTAGTTTGTTCTTTTATATAAGGTATTATCATTATATATATATATATATATATATATATATATATATATATATATATATATATATATATATATATATATATATATATATATATATATATCCTTCGTTTGATTTCTTCTTTTTTGAAGGATTTCATCAAGGGCTCTAAATTTTAAAAAAAATCTCAAATATGTGTGACAATTAAGTAATAGTATTTCTTTTGATCTTTAAGCCACGGCTATGACTTCAGTTTCAAATTTACACAACATAAATGTATCACCATTAGTTATATATATATATATATATATATATATATATATATATATATATATATATATTCGCCTACCATATATATATTCCTCCATTGGATATTGTATATGGGATTACTATATTGCTCTCAAATATTTAAACTACTGGGACTCCAAGTTTAGCGATTTTAGCCTCAGACTACTCAGGGTTATCAGAGTAACTAATGGTGATACATTTATGTTGTGTAAATTTGAAACTGAAGTCATAGCCGTGGCTTAAAGATCAAAAGAAATACTATTACTTAATTGTCACACATATTTGAGATTTTTTTTTAAATTTAGAGCACTTGATGAAATCCTTCAAAAAAGAAGTATCAAACGAAGGATCACACGAAGTTGGCAAGCTTTCGGTAGAGAAAGCTCAAATGGAGCTGAAACGTGGAACCTAGCCAAAAGATTGGCCTTCAATCTGAGAACCAATCAGCGTACTCAAGAGAGAATCGTACTTAACATCATATAAAGAGATCACAAGATAGCATAGTATATTAGACAAAAATCAGGAGTCAGAGATATCATAGAATCCATCAGAAATGTCAAATGTCACTGGGCTGGTCATGTTGCAAGAATGAAAGACAACCGATGGACATCATGACTCACAACATGGATCGCGAGAGACCATGTGTGAAACCGAGGCCGATAAAATACAAGATGGAGAGATGAAACGAGACAAATTCAGAAAATACTGGCTCCGTGGCGCCATGATAGAGAAATGTGGAGAATCCTGGGGAAGATTTATGTCCAACGACGGACATTAAAAGACTGCTGCTGTTGCTGATGATGATGATGATGATGATGATGATGATGATGATGATGAGAGAGAGTTTTCAGTTTTCCAGACTCAGCTCGCTATGGCCCTGTCTATAACTCCTTTTTTCGGTTACTCGAACTGTCTTGCTAGGTTGCTTGCAACTCATTACATTTATCGGCGGCAGTAAATCGCATAACCAGCAGGTCTCAAAAAATTTTAGAAGAGATTTGCCAAGGATGATGATGATGATGATGATGATTCTGATTCTGTTGACGACGACGACGACGACGACAACGACTTATGCTACAGGCCTAGCACTCGTTTAATCCGGACTTGTGTTTATTTATTCTTAGATAAAGAGGCAATAAAAAATCGCATTCTTTCATTCGGTTTTATTTAGAATTCTGGTTAAGGTGTTTTCTGGTCACACCAAAATAATAAAGAAGTGAATAGAATAGTGTTTGTTTGTATCCGATGTATTCTAAAGAAGCTTATATTTGTTTACGTGAGAACATTTCGCCTGAATATGAAAGGAGGCTTCTTTTTTTCATTGCATTCATTGCATGTCAATCGGAGGAGTAAAGCTCTTAAAGATACGAAAGGAAATAACAAAAATAGTGTTTTGATTTGTGTAATTCACTACGTGGGAGTATGCACGCATGTGCACGCGTGTATGTGTGAGGGTATGTGTGTGTGTGTGTGTGTGTGCGTGTGCGCGTGTGTGTGTAAATCAAAATAAAAAAAAGCTTTGTTTTCATGCGTTTTACCACGAAAGTGTTTCGTTTTTCTTTCCTTTCAAACGTTCAAAATATAGATTTATTTCTTTAATATGTATATGTTTGTTGTGTGGCTCTAAGGTAATCCGACAGAACAGCGGAATAAATTTGACATGAATTCGGTATGGATCAATATATACGATGCAGGGGTGGGTTTCCTGGATCCATCCAAGAATTTGATCACTTCTGAACCTGCTGTTCTCCTTTCCACAAAATTTCATTTAAATTCATTGCGAACTTTCGCTTGCATTGTGTGGTATGGATTAATATTTACGATGCATGGTTCAATTTCCCCGATCCAGCGTAAAGTTTCATCTCTTCTCAACTCGTTGTCCATGCTTCCACAAGATTTCATTGAAATTCATTTAGAACTTTTGGATACATTGTGTGGATAAATAGCTATAGAGTCGCTAGTGGCATCGGAGAACAAGATATTTGTGATAAAAACTGAAAGCAAAAATAAGACGAGAAAAAAAGCAATCAAGAAAAACTGTCACCAAAACTATCAAAATAGATTTCTTCAGTTTTTAAATTGGTTTGGCTGAATGGATGGCTAAGATCACATGTAAAGACAACATCAATGGAGCTAGAGGACTGAAAATTTGAGCATTCACTCCTTATTATGTCTATAAAACGTTTTTGTCCTATTTAAATTCCTCTCAAAATAAGTTTTTATTTGAGGGTTGAAACTGCAATATGCCAAATCGATTCACGCTTGTTTTTCCTTTCTTTTATTTTTTTTTTTTCAAAATTCAGACAATCTTAGTGATCACAGTCCCACAAAATGCGAAAGAAGTAAGTAATTCATTGATCGTCCATTTTTCATTTTTAATTGATTACGCCCAACACGCCATGCTGTGAACAGACGTTGATCACGTGACGGTGTCTATTGAGTGACGAACTAGAACTTGCCCTCTATGATTGCAGTGAATTTTACAAAATTATGATTTAAATGCATTTCCTGTTAATGGAAATGTATGTCTTATTGGATGTGATTTATACACACCCTCCCTGAAGGACTTTTTTTTTTAATTATCTTTTTGGTGATGTTATTTGGTGCGTGGAAATTTGGCCTTGGGGTACAGTGGTCTGCCCGAGTTGTATCTCTAACTCAAGCGTGTTCTTCTCTTCTTTCTCGTTTGCCTAAGAGAGGTTAATTTAACTTACACTGAAAAAAGTGTTACACGGTAAAACTTTTCCAAAAATTCCTCTAATTTGTTACACGTAACTTTATCAGTTTATTTCAAAGTAATATTCAACATATCTAATCAGAAATGTACTTCGAGACGAACTAATGAATTTCGGTTAGCATTTTTTTCTTTCAAAAAAGTAATTTTTTCAAGTTGGTCAAAAGAAACACTTTTTTCAGTGTAGTGGAGCTCCCATTTACTCCTGCATGGCAACCTGTAAGCTTTTCCTCCTTCTTTTTTAGATTTTTGTAGATTTGAATCAATCCACTCTAGAATCTCCGGAAAAAAACATTTATATAAGTCCGAAGTCAGAACAGAAACTCTGACAAACAAATCAAACCTGACAGCCCTTTATTTTATATTAAATATCTTCACACACTAGATTACTCTTTTTCCTTAATTATGTATTCCCTATATTTAAAGATATAATCATTACCACCAGTCATTATACGTCAACTGCTACAAAATGTCCTTCTCTACTGACGACCGTAATAGTTATACCCGAAGGCCATGTTTTACCGACAAACCTGTTTACCATACACACTATCTTGTGCCTGAGTTTATAATCCCATTAGCATCAATCAGATATTCTGTTGCTTTATCTGTTGTCATCTCTTTTTGCTAAGTGTCCAGCCCATCTCCATTTTTATGCTTAGTTATTTGTGAAATATCTTTCACTCTAAACTTTCCTCTGATCTATTTTTTATCTCTTAGAATAATTCCCGGCAGTCCTCTTTCCAATCCTCTTTGTGCTATTCTAAGCTGGTTCTCAATTTATTTTGTTAATTTCCATACATTGATCGTAGAATTCACACTTTAGGCACATTGGCAAGTTGCTCTTCATTATGTCTCTAGTAATACCAAATGATTTCCAGCCGATCATTAAGCGTTGTTTCGTTTTGCTTACTTATTATCTTTTTGAGGATTTTATAAACTCTATAGTGCAGACGCATCAAACCTGGGAGAGACTTTTGACCCAGGCACAATGATAGAATGGTTCTCTCAAGAGTGTGAGGTTACATACAGAGTATCTTCAACTCTGAGCACCCACAAATCTTTATATTTCCTTAAAAGAAATAGCATGTCAAGCACAAAAAGACCCCATTAGTTTTGAAAAGAAGGATGAACAACCAATGCCACTTCTCGATAGTCTTCCTTGGAGCGGAAACATACTCAACAAAACATTTACACCTCAAACTAAGAACAATGCAACATGCACAAGAAAGGGTCATGCTTAGCAACATATGTTGACATCACAAGACAGCACATTATATCAGTTGAAAAAAACAAGAGTCAGAGATATGAGAATCGAATAGAAAACTTAAATTGCAATAAACAGGCAACGTTGCAAGATTTTCAGTTAACTGCTTGAAATCACGACCCACTTCAGAGATCATGTGTGAAGTTGTGGCCGTCAAAAGTAAGATGGCGAGACGATTTAGATAGATTCAAGAGGTATTGGCACGGCAACAACCATGATCAAGAGATCAGGCGTCCAACGACGATCAAGTGCAACAACCACATCGGAGATAAAAACACTAAGATCAAAATCGATGGCACAGAACTGGAGAAAGTAGATCACTACATCTACGTAGGACAACGAATCTCCATGAGACCCTCAAAAGAAGAAGAAATCAAGCGAAGAATCACACTAGGATGGCAAGCCTTTGGCAGAGCTATCTCAACCTTCAAAAATAATAAGATCCCATTAATCTTGAAAAGAAGGGTGTATAACCAATGCATTATCCCAATAATCAAGTGACAGATCCGCAAATTGAGAACCATGCAACGTGCACATGAAAGAATTATGCAGGGCCTCACATGGAGAGACCACAAGACAGCACAGTACATCCGAGAAAAGACAAGAATCAGGGACATCATAGAATCCATTAAAAATCTCAAATGGTGGTGGGCTGGCCATGTTGTAAGAATGGCGGACAAGCAATCCATTACATGGATCCCCCGAGATCACATGCTCAACCGAGGCCGACAGAATATTAGATGAAGTTTAGGAAGTACTGGCTCTGCGACGCCCATAATAGAGAAGTGTGGCGAATCCTGGGGAAGGTCTATGTCCAGCGACGGACGTCAAAAAACTGATGATGATGATGATGATGATGATGATGTAAACAGCTAAAAGAAAAAAGTGATCATTTTACTTTCGTATGAACCACAGAAATAATGTTTTAACTTAATCCAAGTCTGAAAACTCCGCCGTGGAAACACATTACATTACCGACTTGGTCACAGAAAAAGTCACCAGAGACTGTTACAGAGAGTAAAGGTGAGTGTTTTAAAAAATCTGTAAAAATGTTGATTCTTATTTTTTGGATTAGGTCTTTGTTATTTTCATTGCAATTTTTCTAATACATTTTTAGAAACTGTCAACCAAAACTGTCACTTAAACGATCAAAACAGGTTTCTCAAGTTTTTAAATGTGTCTGGCTGTGTATATATCGCATATACATGCGGTACCAATAGAGAGCTACACTTACTCCTTTCTATGTCCATAATCAGCGTTTTGTGGTTGATTTTTAAATCATACCCTAGATAGCTTTTTGTGGCGTGTTCAATTTACAATGTAATTTTATGCGAAATTACCGTCTTCGTTTGGTAGTTCATGCTTGTTTTTTTGGTTTTTTTTTGCTTTTTGTTTGTTTTTTTAGGCTCTCGACTAAGTGAGAGAAGAAACATATCCGTTGGTCAAACCTTTTTCTAGTTTCTAATTGATCACCTCCAAAACGGCATACTGCCCAGATGTTGATCACTTGACGGTTTCTATTCATTGACTAACCAGACCTACCTGTTACCTATTTATTTTAGATTATGCATTCCTTGTTAAATCAGTTGCTAAATCTGCATAGAGTCTCGGTGATTTTGATAATAATAATAATAATAATAATAATAATAATAATAATAATAATAATAATAATAATAATAATAATAATAATAATAATAATTTTTGACTGAAGACCTGAGGAGACTTATTGTCACTCAGCCTTCAGCAATGACCATTGGGCAACCGGTGTGAAACTATAAATCGCAGTATTACTGCGACCTATGAGTACTAGGAGAGGAGGGCTGGAGACTGGAGGAGACTTGCTGTCACTCAAACTCCTGCAGTTACCACCAGGCAACTGGTGTTAGATTGCAAATAATAATAATAATCAAAACCAGGGTAGTACCGATCATAGTGGGCGCACTGGGAACTGTCCCCAAAACGCTGAGGGTGAGACTGGAGGAGATCGGGATTAGGGGAAGGGTAGAGACCGTACAGACCACAGCACTACTGGAAACTGCATGGATACTGAGGAAGGTGCTGGAGATATAAGTACTGCAACGAATTGTAGCTCTGTCACGATATGCGAAAGAGAGAGGAGACGTTAGCTGAAAACCTGAGGAGACATTGTCACTCAGCCTTCAGCGATAACCACTGGGCAACCGGTGTGAAACTGTAAATCGCAGAATTACTACGACCTACAAGTACTAGGAGAGGAGGGCTGGAGACTTGAGGAGACTTGCTGTCACTCAAACTCCAGCGGTTACCACCGGATAACTGGTGTGAGATTGCAAATAATAATAATAATAATAATAATAATAATAATAATAATAATAATAATAACCATGGGGAAAAGTGGTATCAGCACAAGCCAGAGGCAGTTTTGGAGAATGACAACCACAAACTACTGTGGGATTTTGACATCCAAACTGACCACCTCATCCAGGCAAGAAGGCCGGACTTAGTAATAGTAGACAAAAAAAAGAAGGCCTGCCAAATAGTAGACGTGGCTGTGCCAGCAGACCATAGAGTAAAAAAGAAGGAGGGTGAAAAAAGGGAAAAATACCAGGACCTAGCAAGGGAGTTAAAGAAAATGTGGAACATGAAAACTAGGGTAGTACCAGTCATAGTGGGAGCACTAGGAACTGTCCCCAGAACGCTGAGGGAGAGACTGGAGGAGATCGGGATTAGGGGGAGGATAGAGACCGTACAGACCACAGCACTACTGGGAACTGCACGGGTACTGAGGAAGGTGCTAGAGATATAAGTACTGCAACGAATTGTAACTCTGTCATGATATGCGAAAGAGGGAGGAGACGTTAGCTGAGGACCTGAGGAGACTTATTGTCACTCAGCCTTCAGCGATAACCACTGGGCAACCGGTGTGAAACTGTAAATCGTAGAATTACTGCGACCTATGAGTACTAGGAGAGGAGGGCTGGAGACTTGAGGAGACTTGCTGTCACTCAAACTCCAGCGGTTACCACCAGGCAACTGGTGTGAGATTCCAAATAATAATAATAATAATAATAATAATAATAATACACATTGCTGGAGGCATTGTGGACATCTTTTGTCACATGTAGCTTCCTCCATGTACACACCTAGAATCTACGAGAAAAATCTATCTGCCTGAAGACATTCTATCACCAACACGGTTGAAAGGAAACTTATAAACCTATCAAAATGAGAGAATTCATTATTCAAATGTTATCATCCTCCTCATCATCATCAGTATTTCATCGTCTGTCATTGGACATAGACGTTCCTCAGGATTCGTTACACCTCTCTACCGTGGGCGTTGCAGAGCAAATGTTTTCTTAACCCGTCCAGTTTGTCTCTCAATCTAATATTCTGCCGGCTCCAGTTCCGCATTTGATCTCAGAGGATCCATATTGTGTGTTTTGGTGTCCATCGGTTGTTTGCCATTTTTGCAACATGTCTAGCTCATTGCCATTTGAGTTTTCTAATAGTTTCTCAGGCTTCTGTTCCCCCTAATATACTGTGCTGTCTTGTGCTTTCTCCATGTAGTGTTGCGTATGCTTCTCTTGTGTGTCTGTTGCATGCCTTTCAGATGAGATCATTCCCTTGGTCAGGTTCCATGTTTTAGCACCATAGTTGAGTATTGGCAGGATACTGAAATCGTTGCTCTTAGAAATATATCATATACGAAAAGTTGTTTGTTTTTTTAACACCTCTTTTCTTCCATAACCACTGTTTCAGCTTCCATATTTCAGATTATTGTCCTTAATACATGAACAAGTATCTCAACAACTATTCGTTTAGAGGGCTACATTCACTCCTTGATCACCCTTCTTTTATGATACCCCCTGCCAACGGAGTTGGAAAGGGTATATGTCAAGTCATTTTCTGTCTGTTCACTCAATAACTCCGAACGTTCTCCGTGAATTTTAATGACATTTTGTTGGTTATGGGCTACGGAGGGATTCATTAAATTTGAAGCGAATCGGAATTTTTTGTCAACTAAAAGATATTTGTACATATGTTAAGGATGATAATTTGAAATATGGAAATCGAAACAGATAACTCCTCTGAATCGTAGCTATATTTGAAAAGATTTTCTCTCAGTCCTTGGTTATTGTATGGCAGATGTATTCGCTCTCAGAAAGCTTTCTAGTCTACTCGTGTATATAAGAGACTATTGGTATATTTGCAACGAAGCATTATTAATTGAACATTCGTTGTAACATCATGATGAATGTCTAATTCAATAATTTTAGATTAAATCATATTTGCATAAGGAAGAAAGAAGGATATCATTTGCTCAAAAACCTTCCCCAGGATTTGCCAGACTTTTCTATTATGGTCATAACTTTTGCTACTCAGTAAACCGCGTAGTCAAAGCAAAAACGGCTCTTACTATCATAGCAGAGAATCGAATGACGTGCTATTTTTGATATAAGCTAAATCATTTATTCCCAGATAAACATTCCATAATGAATAATACATAGACTTGCTATCATTGTCGGTAATTCAACAAACACACAGTCAAAATTTGAAATCATGTGAAAAAGAATTCAATCGAAGAAAAAATATGGTCCAAATAAATTCAACTATAGCGTCAAAATTTGGAGTCATGTAAAAAATATTCCATTAAAGAAAAAATATGGTCCAAATAAATTTCATTTATGACATTGCAGGCGTTATCCACTGGAAAGTGTCTAAGATACAAAATAATAATTTAGAAATATCCAGATTCTAGAAAGATATTTCATCGAAGAATAAATATGGTCTGAATAAATTCTTTCTATGCCATCGTTGGCGTTTTTCTCGGGAGAACATCTAAAAACAAAGAGTTTTGAAAAAAAATCTATGTCTCATCATCACATCCGTCAGAATCATCATCAGTCTTTTAACGTCTGTCGTTGAACATAGACTTTCCCCGGGATCCGCTACATTTCTCTATCATGGGCATCACGGAGCCAGTATTTTCTGAATTTGTCTACTTCATCTCTCCACCTTGTTTCTTGTTAGCCTCGGTTCCACATGCGGTCTCTGGGGATCCATGTTATGAGTCGTGATGTCCATCGGTTGTCTTTCATTCTCGCAACATGACCAGCCCATTGCCATTTGAGTCTTCTTATGGATCCTATGATGTCTCTGACCCCCGTTTTCTTTCTGATATATTATGCTGTCTTGTGATCTCTTCATGTGAGGTTGAGCATGATTCTCTCATGCGCACGTTGCATACTCCTCAGTTTGTAGGTTTGTCTCTTGGTTAGGTTCCATGTTTCAGCTCCATAAGTGTCTATCGGGGGGATACATTGGTTATATAGTTTTCTTTTTAGGATTATTGGTATCGTCTTATTTTTGAAGGTTGAGCTTGCTTTACCGAAAGCTTGCCGTCCAAGGATGATTCTCAGCTTGATTTGTTCTACTTAGTACCTTCAAGAAGTGAAAAAAAGATTTGAACTGATTCCAAGTCTGTAGATAAAACGGTATGGCAAAGAGCGCTGGAATATACAAACAATCACACAAACACACACATGCACTTATAAAATATGAAAAAGGATAGAACCCTTGCCATCTTCCATAGCCGTGGTAGTAAAAAACAGTTACTTAGGGAAATGTTTAGTGTTGAGTTGAGACTTGAAAAAACTGAAAATTGGAATACTTGAATTATCAAATAAAAAATATTCAATAAAATAACTGTATGCTCTCTGGTGCTGGTCCCTACATGAATAACCCCGCCATGTCCTAGTTGTAAAATGATAGCCAAGCGTGGCCTAAAACGCGTACCACATTTTGATTCGGACTGAACTCAAGGATGATTTTCATTCGCCATTAAAAAAAAAAGCTTCAGCTAATTCAGTCTCTTGACAGTCGAGTATTTAAACTTGTTGACAGTAAAATGAGTCTCAAAAACCGTTCATGCGGTCTTAATTTGGAGCTGAGTCTAATTTAGTTTACAGTCGTATTTAGTCAACCAGATATCCACGCCTACCAATTCCCACGCCCACACGTTCACACGCTTTGATATGACTGTCATGACTCTGCAGAAAGGAGGTAATATTTTATCATCACCGACAGACCTCTCTATCATGGGCGTCGCGGAGCCAGTACTTAGTTTTTCAACGTTGTGAGTCGTGATGTCAAGCAGTGGTTTGACGTTCTTACAACATGACCAGTCTGCTGCCATTTGATTTTTCCAATGGATTATATTACATCTTCAACTCCTGTTTTATTCTATACTGTGTTGTCTTGCGATCAAATCTTTTGATTAGATTCCATGTTTCATCTCTATTGGTGACTATCAGGAAGACATTTTGATTGTAGACCCTCATTATTAGAATTAATGGTGTTTCATTATTTTTGAAGGCTGGGCTTGCCATTCCGAAAGTTTGCCAACCTGCATTGATTCTTGGCTTGATCTCTTCTTCTTTTGAAGAAATCGGGCGAAGAATCACTCTAGGTTGTAAGCTTTCACCATAGGTGAATATTTTTTTAAGAAAAATTTCAATGAAAAATATACACAAAATAAGCAGTGCCTGTATGCTGGCTCAGTTGTCACTCCTGGACTCCACATAACATATTATGACCCTTGCTTGACCCTTTTGCGATATGTGAAATATACTTATAGACAAGAAGCACCTGAGGTGGCATCACTCACTATTTTACTCATGGCTCCAGAGAAATGGATTCGCGCCTCTCCTACTCTCCGTGGTTTTAATTGCCTATTTGTATAGCAAAATTGATAATTACAAGCTATGCAAAATTTCTAAAGAAAGAATAGAAAAAAAATTTTAATATCTTTCTTATTAACCGGGTGTAAGCTCATAAAGATCATTAGATTCGCAACTACATACACAAAGAAGTGAAGAGGATAGAGCGTAGTAAATAATTGTTTTTGAATGGTTAGACATCCTCTTTCATTGTGCGGGGAAAGTTGAGAAATTGTAGCAATTAATAAACTGATTTTTGGTTAAAGTGATATTTAACTAAACTGTAAACAGTCGTCATAAGCAAAATAAAATTGAGCTTGTGATCAGCTACCGGCAAATAAACACAAAAAGGTCGATTAAGGATATCGAGTTCAATATTTCTAATCTTACTAGAAGTTTAGAAACACCAAATATGAAAGATTCGATCAAGGAAAGTTCAGTTTAAATGCATGCAGTGTCATCTCGAAATAAGACGAACTGACCTCTAATAAATAAATTTGAATTCTGAATAATTATAAAAATGAGGCCGGTTCCAAAACGGACCTTGGTTGACTGTTTGGACAATGATATTTCTCTGGTCTGTAAGAAGAGTTGAGGGACGAAATCTAAATTTTTATTAGATGTGACCCTATTTTGTATAGAATTTATGCTGGGACTAAAGATAGCGTTACGTTCGTTAGGAATTCATCGGTGATAAGACGTTATCAACCATCTGCTTTCAAACATGAAAGAAAAGTTGTTCTGACTTTTGAAGCAACATATTCTTTCAAAGCACATATCAAGTGGACCCGAATGGCACTGTTTCATTGGAAGTTGGTGTCCGACGCCTGAGTTAGACTTGGTTGCCGAATTTTGTGACGGGTTAGCGGTGAGCATCTCATTGGACGACTAGTGTAACAATCACAGGATACAACTAGCATAACAATCACAGGGCACCACATTCCCTGTGCCAGACTTGACTAAGTCAGTTAGATATTACTCTGTCGTTATAAGTACCATAGGCCGTCGGCAACGCTTCATATGTCTCCTTAACAGATTGTCGATCGAGACAAATTCAGAAAGTATTGGCTTCGCGACGCCCATGATAGAGAGGTCTGGCTAGAGGCTCAATGATGGACGCTAAAAAGATGACAATAACAGTTAAATCCAAGAACTTGGGGGGAGTTTGAAACCTCAAGCCTCCACTTTTAATTGAGTGGCATTTAGTATTAATCTCAAGTCTTTGGTATGATTCGATCCCTGGTAATTCATGGCACCTGGTTCTCTCAGACAGTTACTTATCTAAGCTCGACGTTGCTTAACTTCGGAGATCTTACTAGAAACGACTTGGGTTGCACAAGTTGACCGTCCTGTGAAACAATTTATAATTCGGCTTTTTGATATTGGAATTACCAGATTACTAATAAACAAAACCGTCGCCAAAACAGTCGAAATAGGTTTCTATAGTTTTCAAGTTGGTCCAGCTAACTGGCTTGTAGGTTATCTATGTATGTATTTATGCATGTATGTATCATATTTTTAATTACCCCCTCCGAAATATGTTTTCAGAGGGGGTTCAATTTGCTATGTAAGTTTATATCAAATTGATTTTTTAGTTCAGTAGCATTCGCGTTTGTTGTTTTTTTGTTTTTGTTTTTGTTTCCAGAATTGGGACCTCTTCAGTGATCACTATCTAACAAAAGGCGAGTGAGTAACACTGATCACCCTTTTTTACAACGTTTTAATCGATCACCCCCGAAACAGCATGCTGCCAAAAGACTTTGGTTATATAGTTGAATTGTATTATTCAACTTTGTTAACGTAACCATTATAACAGGAAGTGATTTTTGTTTATTTTAATTTTTTTATACTCAACCGGAACTAGATCCCGGTTCATCGATTTTATTTCACATACCGTCAAACCACTCCTCTAATATCTTAATATCTACTTATCTATAGGCGTTGTCTAAATTCCTATTACATGACTCCCTTGTATTTTTGAATATTCTTTTTATCAATTTCAATACTTTCTAGACTTCCAATTCGTTTCTTGCAAATATTCCCACGACCTGCTTCTTCGTCCAAATTCTTTCACTAAAGACTTATCTGCAAATATCTCGGCTAAACTACCAAAACAAAGTAATCAGAAACAGTGATTTAATTTGACTTACTAAAATTCGAAGCAATATACATACTGCAGTTTATTTCTATTACTAACGTTCGAATCAATTCTTCATCTTTCAATGATCTACAATTTCTATTGTTGAATTATTCTTAAAGCATTTACATTGTACGTATAATATCTATATTCTTCCTTTGTTGAAAGTTGTTAAAGGTTTCTGCATTTTTCTATAAATAATGTTCGATGGATTGAATGAAGAAAGCTAGAAAATAGGTCTCCACATGAATTTCAGTAAAACCAATACAATACGCCACATGTTGAGGACAAAGACACGAAGAGCAAAATCGAAAACTCAAAGCAAAAGAAAGCAGACGATAACATCTACCTGGAACAACAGATCGCCTTAAAATTTCCGGAAAGAGAATACATCAAACGAAGAGTCAACCTAGGTTGACAAGCTTTTGATGAAGCAAGTTCAACAATAGTCCTGAAAGAAAGAATCTATAATCAATACGTCTTCCCAATATCCACGTAGGGAGCTGGCAGATGGAACCGAACCAAAAGTTTGGTTCTCGAACTAAGAATCATGCAACGTGTACTTGAGAGAATCATGCTCAACAGTACGTCGAGAGATCAGAAGAGAGTACAGTATAATAAAGAAAAGAACAGGGGTAAGAGATATCGAAGGATCTTTTTGAAAATTCTATTGGCGATTAGCAGGCCGTGTTGCACGAATATCAGACAACAACTGGACATTACGACTCACAACCAGTATCTCCAGAGATCAAATGTGAAACAGTGACCGGCACAAACTAAGATGGTGTGATGATTGAGCTAGGTTCAGTTGATATTGGCGACACAGTAAAGAGATCTGGCGAATCTCGATGAAAATTTATGTCCAATGACGTACATGTAAAGGATCATCATCATCATCATCATTCTAGTCTTATCCTGCGTTACCTAAAAGTCTATAGATAGTTCTCAATATGAAATAATTCTCTGATTCCAGATGATGCCATTATAGAATTCTTTCATCACATTACTGATCTATTTTGGCAGCATGCCGTGTCAGGGGTGATCAATACATTGGGAAAGTAGGTTATAAATGCATGGGTTGTTTCTGCACATTTTGTTGGGTAGTGATCAGTAAAAAATACTTCATTTTAAAAAAAATAATGGATATGCAAAATCGGTCCCTCAGTTTGTATCCGACAGTGTTCATGCTTGTGTTATGAAAAATCAGCTTTTTTTTTTAAAAAAATTCATGCCCAGCAAAAGGTGAGGGAAGTAACTTATTCATTGTTCACCCCTTTTTTTCAATTTTTTAATTGATTTCTAGCAACACAGCATACTTTTAGAAGACAATGATCACGTGATAGTTTCTATTGAGTGACTAACCAGACCTCAGGGGAAAAATACGTCTAAAAACAAGCTTGGCTGCAGCAGGGTCACACCTCACTCCTACTTCTATGCCGGCTGAAGATGATTACTGCAAATCTTTTATTGTATACATATATTTTCTTGAATATGTAGGACTCGTCAGTTTGGCTCAGGTGGTAAAAGGTCCATCTACCGATCGGTTGATCGAATCCCGGTGAGGAATGTTAATATCATACATCGGTTTGGATTAACGTGAGGAGACAGTGAGACTGTGAAGTGTTTAATCCATTGGATTAGGCGAGGATTACGGAATTGTGACTTTATTTTGCTTGCCTAACAACGATGGCATTTTCAGACCTCTGGTTGAGACTAAATAGTGGAAAGTTTAAAATTAAGGATAGAAAGAGACGGGAGAAAAGAGAGGGACAGATTTTATTCCTACGACATCAATTAACGAAAGAAAGAAGGGAAAAGAGGAAAAGAGAAAGAAAGAAAAGGGAAAGATCAGGAGAGAGAAAGAGAGAAATAGAGACGAAAAGAGAGAATGGAAAACTATGGACGTTAATTTTCAGTTAAGATCTAAACTGCCTCAAATCATACCTAGAATTATCTAGATTTTCATGCCATTTATCTAGAAAAATATCCAGGTCCAATTTTATTAGCTCCCCTTCCATAGCAAAATTAAAAGATCTTTTCTTCGTTTCAAGGAAAAATCATTCAATATAAATCGAAATGTTTTGAAAACTTATAAGCTTCAGTTATAGTGGAGTTTTTCCCTGAAGCAACCATTCTTGTTTTTTCTTGTTCTTGTTCTCATTGTAACGGTGGAAAACGACTTTCACTGAAGTTTGACAAAAAATTGAATCAAAGGTTGTTTCTCATCATAATATCTTGTATGATTTTCATTTTCACCCTCAATTACTAGATGCCAGCTGTTGTCTCTAACACTGAGGTGGACAGCTAGGAAAAATCGGAGAGGAATATTTTGTCGGAATAAAACAACTCGATTTTTTGTCAGAAACCGTCAACTAAAACTTTCAACTTAGGTTTCTTCAATTTTCAAGTTGGTCTGGCTGACTGGTTATCACGAATACAGGCTGTACCAATGGAGCCAAGGAGCTGAAAATTTCAACATTTACTTTTTTCTGAAAATTCCCCCACAATATAGCTTTTAAAAGGGTGGTTCAGTTTGCAATATAAATTTGTGCTAAATTAATCCCTTGGTTATTTTACGTTTTTTCGGTTTTTTATTTTTGTTTTTTTGTATAACTGCCCTACAAAAAGCAACAAAAATAACTTGTTCATTAATCACCCTTTTCCCGAAATTTTTTATTGATCATCCCCAATCGGCAAAAGTTAGTCAAATGACAGTTTCTATTGAGTGACTAACTTGACCAGTTTTTTTTTCTTTCTGACTTTTCTCCCGCTGCCTTTTGCTTTTGGGGCCTTTTTCTGATATTGGACTCCTTTTACAGATGTCGGTGGTCGAGCGGCCAGTATCCAAGAAATTGGAATCCAAGGTGCCCAGTGCACTTGGGAAGGCATGAACCCATCTATTCTTCCCCATCAAGCAATGGTTAAATAGCAGATGAAGTGAGTGACGCCGGGTGTTCATTGCTTCTAATTGTATTTTCTCATATCGCAAAATTCGTAGAACACAGAAGTCTTGCCAAGGAAGATTGGAGAAGAAAAACTATGATTCCCAAGTTGGGATGGTGTCGCCGTAGCCAACGTAAGGGCGATATTTGATTTTTCTTTTCGTCTTTCTCTTCTCTGACTTCAACTTTTTTTTCCTTCACTGGACCGAATCTATAATCCGTACCCCACAAAAAATAATTCAAGCCAAAGGTGAAAATTTTCAGATCACACCGTTATCAAAATTTGATTTGATTTAATCAAAGCAAGGACGAAATGTAAAAGCTGAATACTTTTAACTACATGAAACAATATTGTGGAGAAATAGATTTCATTATTAGTTTTGATTACCGTATTTTATAACATAAAAGAATTGCATCTTTTTTTTTTCTCGAGAGGCAAAAGCTTCATCAGTTGTTCACTAACGTTACTGCGTTATGCAGCGAAAATTGAATAAAAGCAGCCTCGAAGTCGGTCTGCCGATTCCGTTTATTTTTTATATCTACAGAGCACTTTTTGCTGAAAAGGTGTTCATTTTGGTGCAGGAAATTGGGGAAGATTTCAAGCAGATATTTTTTAAATACAAAAAAAATCCAGTGGAAATTAACATCGAAGTAAATTTTCATGCTCTTTCTTATAAAAACACGATACACACGATCTGACAAAAACTGCAGCCGCCATCTTTATTTCAATATACCGCCATAAGAAAAATCGAAATTCGCGATATAGTACAGTAGAATAATTGATATTCCAGCCAGAATCGCTCAAAACAAATGAAGACTAATCTGAACAGATGAATGTGACAGAACTTCAAGACTCCACCATTTCGATTACCCACAGCTTTTTCTATGATATATCAACGAGAAAAATCTTTGGTTAGATGGGTCCACAATACGGTAGCCATTTTCTGGCTTTGAAAATGACTGAAATTGCCTTAATTTTCAAATGACTGGCTTTTAAAATTAGCTAGATTACAATAAAACAATGCTGGAAAACAAATTATTGGCTTTTATTTTTGTTATTGCCAATATTTTATTAATACTTTTCGTAGATTTTATATGAGATTTTTGAGCATATATACAGTGAGAATTTTTGGAGCATATATGTATATGTGCGTGTGTTTTCTTTTGTCCGCATGTATGTATATAACATCTGAGTTATACAGTTATATGAAAAAAGAATCCAGCCATTATAGTCATATTTAGAGTCAGTTATTGAAATATCTAGCCATTTTAAGCCATTTAATGGCTATCATGTTTGGGACCCATCAATCCAAAGATAACATCAAGTAACTCAAGAAGTAGCTTTTCTCTGATTTTTCTGTAATAAAGATACCATATAGCAGTTTTTGGATTTATCTCAACACATTCTGCGACTATTATGCATTGATTCTCCCGAATAGTTCCCTTACCTTGGTTGCCAGGTTACAACGATTCAGCTGTTGTATACTCCGGCCTTCTTCTTCAGCAGTTACCTTACCCAATGATTCTTTTCGGATGGTCAAGCTTCAACTATACGAGGCACCTTGCACTTTATAAGAGTTGTGTTCGTCAGCACCTTGGGTATTGTATATAAGCCTTGTAACTGTAGATAATAAATCTTTTTCGAAATGTCCACAGACGAGCAACTAAGTTAGTACTATAATTAAAAGGTATCAGTCATGAGAATAGGTTTGAGGAGTTGGGGTTTATATCGTTAGAAAATAGGAGAGATCAGGGATTCTTGATAGAAATGTTTGGTTTAGAATTAATAGAGCTTAATTAGCTCAACCTTCAAGAACAAAGACATTCCATTAGTCCAAAAAAGAAGAGTATATAACCAATGCATCCTCACGATAGTACCGATGGAGCTGAAACATAGAACCTAACGAAGAGGCTGCCCCTCAAACTGAAAACCATGCAACATGCTCATGAAAGAATCATGCTCAATATAACACGAAGAGATCATAAGATAGCAGAATATATTAGGAAAAAACAAGAGTCCGGGAAATCATAGAATCCATTTAAAAACTCAAATGGCAATGGGCTGGTCGTGTGGCAAGAATAGCTGACAACCGATGGACAACACGACTCACAACATGGATCCCCATTTGCTAAAACTGAGGCCAGTAGAATACAAGATGGAAAGACAAACAAGTCAAGTTCAGAAAGTACTGGGACCTCGACTCCCATGATAGAGAGGTTTGGCGAATCCAGGGGAAGGTCTATGTCCAACGATTCACAATAAAAGACTGATGCTGATGCTGATGATGATGATGATGATGATGATGATGATGATGATGATGAATTAATTTTTACGAGTAGGGATTAAAAAGGAACTGAGAGGCCACGTATATACTGTAGAAGTAAATAGAAGCAGACTGAATATCAGAAAAATCTTTTTTAGCAATAGAGTGGTAGGACTATCGAATGGATTACTGAAATAGATAGTGCTATCGACTGTTGTAAATGATTTGAAGAAGAATTAAGATGTTCATTGCACCATCACAAATGTATAGAGCCCTTTATATTGTTTAAATATGATTATGATGTGTGCTTGAATTTACAATTTGCACACTTTTTTCACCCAAGAATAAATGTTCTACATTTGGTTCCCTTTCTTTCATTAATAGTTTTCTTTTTACGTAGTTGTTGGTTGAAAGTGAAAGTGCCGATTTTAAAGTTAATTAATGATGGTTCATTATTCTTCTTGATTGGTAATATGGCCTCTTACGAAATCTGATGATTCCCATGCTCCTGGAATACGAGGCATTGTGAGGTGATCGTGCTGTTTTTTGCCTATGAATATATCTTCCCTCCCCACCCTAGCTAAGGTTGAAATAGTGGGACAGAGTTTGCACTCTAGCCTTGGTGGGGGGGGGGCAACCAGTTTAATGGGATCTGACTTTAAAACTTGAGACTTGAGTCCCTAAGACAATACGACGTCGTCTTCAGTCTCGTTGTGTCAATTTTGTATCGGTCCCTGCCTTTCCCTTGGGCAACATCTGTACATTACGACCACTTATCTTTCATACAACCTTGCCCAGGTGTGCACCACGGAGAGACTGAAAGCAATACTTACCAGGAAGATGAAGTAAAAAAAAAACTCTTTATTTGAGAACATTGCATACATAAAAAGGTGTAGCATGATCTTGCCTAAAACATATTCTTCTGCCCCCCCATCCTCTAAAAAAATATTACAAGTACAAACATTTTTTTTTTACTCAAATACTTAATACATATATTTGGGGTGAAAATGCAAAACACACAACCAGACGAAAAGAAAAAGGAAAACTAAATCATGAATTTTAAGTGAAAGGCAATTAGCGTTAGTCTGTAGTATAAAGTTCAGTTTGTAAGTGTCTAAAACACGTACGGTTGAGAATTTCTGAGGATTTCTTTTCAACAGCCTATATTACTGAATATTTATAAAGTAAAAAAAGAAAGAGGAAAAGAATGAAGCAACTGAAGAATTAGAGAAAGAAGATTGTAAAAGAAAGTAGTAACAAAAAAAATGAAGAAAAAGAAAAATGCGTCTCTATTTAAAAAAATAATATACATTATAAATAGGTGTACTTTAAGGGCAGTGCGATCTTACCTTCAAGGCATTTCTCGGAAACATTTTTTACTGCAATGCTATATATATATATATATATATATATATATATATATATATATATATATATATATATATATAAAGAGAGAGATTAAAATACTAAATACATTAATGAACTTTTTCTAAGATTTTTGTGTTACTTCAGTCATTTTTTTCCCAATATATGTCAATGTAATTTACGTAATTTTCTTCAATGTTTTTTATGTTTTACATATGCTTTGTTATAATGGTAGTATGTGTTAATTTTCTTTTGTTGGGATCATCAGTCGTTTACCATGTCAGCATTTCAGCGATAAAAAAAACAGATATATTGACATAGCACCACAGTAGTGTTGATCAAAAAATCACCACTTTTTAAGCTATGATCTTAATAATTAGATTATGTCATATTTGTACTTTTTTTATTTTTATATAGGGTATTATCAAAATGTATAGTACATGGATGTTATTTCATACTAAACGTTTAATGTTTTTGAAACAGGGCTCACTTACGTAAATTACGTGAATTAAACGTATTTAGCGACGATGGATCAGTGTATATAACAATAGACGTGACCCACTGTTTGTGCCACTTCTATTGAGTGTTCGTCCCTGTGAATATTTAATCTGTTATGCGGTTTTAATCTTAGACTGCGTGCAAACCATCTTATAATACCATCTTTAAGAATACTAATTACACAGGAAAACTTCTTGTTGATTCTATACCAACATACTCAACCAAAGAAGTTGACCATTTTTACACTTGGAGCAAAGTTAAATTATGTATATGACAAACAAACAAACAAGCAAAAAACCCAAGATGATCACTTTCAGTATATAGTACAAAGTCATCCAATGAAAACACTTATTCACAAATAGCTTAATGAATAAGCCACTAAATCAGGGGAAAAGAAACTGCTCCAGGAAGATTAATGTTATATTATATGAGAAGGAACACTTAGTCGACTGAACTAACAATAAGAATTCTTATTAAGTATCGAATCATTGTAAAACAATATTGTCTATCAACTTATGTCACGTCTGTATATTATATCGATGCCAGAATATACCTATCAAAAATGACTGGGTTGTTTATGTATTGATCAGCACTAAAGAGAATAAAGCTATTTCATTGGATGATTTATTTTTAATAATTCAAGTATTTTTTCAAGTCTCAACTTAACTCGATCTATTCAAATGTGTGATAAGACATGAAGTCTCAAGAGTGTCTATGACGTCATCTTCATTGTTATGTCAACGTAAATTAACAATGAGATACGTGAGTACAAAGAAACAGAGAAGTAATAAGTATATGTGCTTATATATATGTATGTGTGTGTGTCTGCATGTGTGTACGTACGTGTGCATGCGTATGTGTGTGTGTGACATCAAATAGTTACGTAAGTTAATAATCCTTTTTTATGGTAATGAGATCTTACGTGATGTCGTGCAAAATGTTCTGATATAATCTATATACGCGTTTTCCCCGGGTTTCAAACGTTTCTATTTATGTTCCCAGTATTATTTTTAGAAGTGCGTGATTTCATGTTACACCTCATTAGCTGCTCAGTTCTTTTTCATTACTCATCCCTTTTCCCTCCAGTCTGGGGGGAGTCAATGAAAATTGGGGCGTTATTTCCTTAATTGAAGACAATTTCTGGCTTGTTCGCGTGATCTTTCTATCCTTCGTGTCCCTCCAAAAAAGGATAGTCTTCTCCAGTGGCGGGCATATGATTGGTGTCACTTGGGGTATTAATTTATGGTGTCATTCGCTTCAGAACTTGCACTCTTCCCAGGATATCTAGAATGTTGGTGATTTCTTTGAACTGATACTATTCATTATTCATCACGTTTCCCCCATATTATTGAATGTGATGGCATAAGACTACATTTTTAAATAATTCTACCCATCTTCAGTTTTCAATTTTTCAGATCCGACTTTGTGAAATAATATGAAAAAAATAAATATTGGCACCGTGAAAATATTTTGTCCGGTATCTCCAAAAATTTATACAATACAACTAGAAAGCTCTCAGAGAGCATATATCTCTCTCAACGTCATTGCCAGGGGAAGTAATTGTGCATGGATCCACTCTATCAGTATCTCATTGCCCACTATTCAACGAAATTCCATTGAAATTCAGAAAAATGTAGGAGATATCGTGTTGAAAGACATAGAATTTTGATTATACATAGTGTCGACATAGAACTATGACACAGGATGGAAAATTGTGCATGGATATGCCCTAAATTGAATGACTTCTTTTGAGGCTTATTTTTCATCCTTCAATAACTTTTGGAAATATAATGGGGATAGTCATGAGCATATACAAGAAGACATAAAAAACAGGAAAATCGGTCACAATCAAAGATAAATCCCTGGATCCGCCCCGAGATTCAACCAACATTTTGTCTTACCGAATAGTCCACCTTGGCAAAAAAAAAACTTCATAGAAATTCATGGAGAAATTTTGGAGATATCGTGTCAACAGACATGAACTTTCGGCGCTATTATGTGGTGCGGATATACATCTACGAGGTATGGGAGGTTATTGTGAGTTAATCTGACCCAAAATATGATCACTCCCTCCATACTACGTAGACAACCCTTCCACAAAGATTCATTGGATTTCATTTCGTACTTCTAAAGATACCGTGTGGACATCCAGATGTTTCATTAGAAACTAGAATTACTAAGTAACTACATGAAAACATGTTAAGCAGTCACCTTGGTGACACCACCTCTCCCGTGGGTTCGCCTCGGACCTTCTCGATGTCGAACGCTGTCTGTAACGCATGCATAGAGGTAAAATAAGCCGCCAAAGATCCTTAGCATTGCATGCACAACAGTTGATATCTGAGCCTGATGTGTCGTGTTTGTTGAAATAAGATTTAGCGTTACAAATCTTGATGATATCCTTGATCGTTGATCCTATCGGTCCTCCGGCTCACACGCCAATCTTTTCGAGTAAGGGCGTTTCTGCAGATTGCAAACTCATTTGTCAAGCTCTGTACACACACACACACACACACACACCCACACACACACACGCTGAAATCTAGCTAGTATATATATATATATGTGTGTGTGTGTGTGTATGTATATATATATATATATGTTATTATTATCATAGATTGCGTTGTATCATATAAAAACTCTTATTTGAATTGACCTCTCGTCGTTATACAATTAATGTATCATTCGGCCTAGACAACGTAAAAAAAATAAACAATTAAAGAAATTTTCTAATATGAATTTCTATGTAATACAGCGAAATTTATAATCATTCTGTCAGATCATAAATATATATATATATATATATATATATATATATATATATATGTATTGATACGTATATTGTTGTATATATTGTTATTATTTTTTTGAAGAATGAGTGATATATGAATGAAGAGTCCTCGATATCAGAGATAGGTGTTCATAGAAAATTCAGTTTTTCACGCAGACTGTGAGTTTCTTGCTAGTGGTGCGATCATCAGACCATCTGACAATTGCACTCTGAGTCACCACAAATACTCAGAGGGGCACAGTGACAAACAGAACCATCCATATAAAAGAATATATATATATATATATATATATATATATATATATATATATATATATATATATATATGTTTGTGTGTGTGTGTATGTGTGTGTGTGTGTGTGTGTATGAATGTATGTATGTGTGTGTTAGTCCGATACAGTCTGCTGTCAAATTGTTGAAAGTGTATTTACATTTCAGCATAGTATCCTTCCTTGTCTATGCACTTAATCCAGTGGTGAATATTAATCAAATAAATCAAACATTATTCAGTAAAGATTTCAGATGAGAATCTAGCTAATAACTACATGTCAGGCTAAGGACATTCTTCGTATGTATGTATTTTTCAAAATGAAAATTGAGCGACAGACAATCTGTAAACTTGTGCTCATCAACACACACACACATGCACACGTCTGCACACGCATACACACCCGCACACGCGTACATACACTCAGACAGGTAGGTTGAATGACCAACGATTAACCGACTGAAGCCTCTAAAGATGGCCAAGGGTTCTATCCCTTATTATATGTGCGTGAGTTTGTGTGCTTATGTGTTCTTGTGCTCTCGGGCGTAACGTTTTATCTACAGACTTGAAAATTGGCATCAGTACTCCACTTGATCTCTTTTTTTTTTTTGATATTTGGAAAAAGGCGTTTTTTGACCTTTCGGGGGCCTTATTTTGACGGGTTCATTTTCCAGATATTGTCCAGTGGAAATAAAATCTAGATTCTGAACAATGTTTGTATTCCGTTTTCTAACCCTACCTTAGATGTTGTCCAAAGGAAATAATATCTAGAATCTGTAGATTCTTATACTTGGTGCTGTCTATTCCATTTTAGATCTTATCCAATGGAAAGAACATCTAGATTCTGGAGAATCTACATGATTTTAACGTATTTTAGATATTGTCCAGAGGGAATTCCAACAAAATTCTCCAGAATCTAGATATTTCTAGATGCTTTTCACTCTATATTAGATGTTTTCCAGTGGAGGACGCTAGTGATGTCATGTTGGTTCATATTTGAACATATGGAGAGAGACGGCGAGTAAAGATAATTTCCATAGATTTGGACTCTTATATACGGTTTTCATATTTCCCGCTAATTCCATTTCTAGAGTCCCTTTTCACCTGATGAAGATGCTATAGATGGATGGAAAATTGAGTGAAGATGCGTATGTATTTGCGTGTGTAGGTGTGAGTATGTGCATATCCGTGTGTGGGCGTGCCAAAGCGTGCACGTATGTGTGTATAAGTGCGTGTGTGTATGTACTTATGTGAGTATGCATGAGAGTGTATGAACATGTCTGTTTACGTATGTGCGTATATTTGAGCGTGTATAAGTATATGTGATTGTCCATGTGTGTGTGAGTGTGTGTGTGCATCCTCACCCACGCAGAATGCAACACAATGTATACAGTCATTGTTACTGTTTTGGGATTTCACATCCTGGTTTTCATATTTCAGTTCGTAAATAAATCATTGTTCATTTTTGGGCCATTTTACATCTGATTCAAAACTAGTTTGCACTCTTGACGATTGTTATATGACAAACAACCTTATCCGTGACTGAATCTTATGTTTGTGCAGTTATCTCCCTTGCTTTTCATTTTTTTCTATTTTCATTCAGTTTTCAGTTAGTATACAGCGTAGGTAAAAAGTCGATTTTTGTTACTAGTAGAGCAATACCTTGGATAGTGCTGTTTAGAAAATGTTTCTGGGGCGAAATCAACAATATCTTGACTGTACTATATCAAAATTAGTAGTATTCAAAAATTGCACTATTCAATATATTTTCCTCAAATAACAAAAGTTAGCTTTTGAGTTTTGACGATTGTTATACCTTTGGTTGGTTCAAGTTAATTCTTCCTGGACAAATTCTTTTGTTCATTCGGATTTTATGAACTGTCAACCAAAAACTGTCAACATAGATTTTTCCAGTTTTGGAGTTGGTCTAGCTCGCTGGGTACGAATATATGTATTGCACGGACAGACCACCCCAATGGAGTAAGAGGGCTGAAAACTTGAATATTTACTCCTTATTATGACGAAAAAAAACTTTTCTTTGTTTTTTTGAAAATTCTGCCAATGAATAAGTTTTGAAGATTCAATTTTCAACGTTAGTTTTTGCTAAATTAATCCCTAGTTTGTGCCCGGTAATGTTTACGCTGGTTTTCTTAAATTTCTGACTTTTTTTAGAGATCACTGCCCAACAAAAGGCGAAAAAATTATCTGATTTATTGATTACTCCTTTTTCAATTCTTTTATTGATCATCCCTAACATAGCATGAGGACAAAAGATGTTGGGCAAGTGACAGTTTCTATCGAGTAACTAGCCAGACTTGTTTTTATCAAAATATAAAAAGGACTTCAACAAACATAGATAAACTACATTCAGTGTAAATGTTATTCTTTTCTATGCAAGAAAATAGGTACCAGTCATAGCTGTATGCTGAGAACAGAATGAAGACAAGGTGCGATTTTCAAAACGGGGGATATTGAGTATTGAATATAGTGGTGATACGTTTTGTTATATATTTGGATTGTATATGCAAGAGAAAAAGGTGCTCCTGGTCTGCACAGGTTGATATTCACAAAAACATATTGTGGCACATTTTGTTATGCGGACATATATTGAGGTTGTGTATGCAAGATATGAAAGGTGCTTCTGGTCTGCACACGTTGATATACACAAAACATATTGTGATACGTTTTGTTATTCACAGAGTAACAGACGCTTGCGTTTATATGTAGAGATTGGACGATCAGTTTAATATTTAATAACAATAGGAAATTTATCCCACGTTCAAAGTATAGACACTCAGAAAATAGTCTAAAACCTGCGACGATTACGCAAAAATAGTTTGTTTTTTTGTATTGTTCTATTCAGACAAAATGTGCAGTTCGTATAAAAAGATATGGAAGGTTTATCTAACCTATATACCTGTGTACTGAAACAATAGATAAATATGTATAAATATTAGGCAAGATAGTTTATCACTAAATACCAATGGAAAACTGATCCCCCCATTTTATATCCGGGTACATATATTAATCGTGGAGAGTTCAGTCTATTACTTAAAAGCTCACGAAAACCTATCCCCCTCTTAATGTACAGAAAGTTTAAAAACAGTTTAAAACCTACTCTAAGTACGCATTTTTTAACGGTTCGACACTCTTGGATATGAACAAAAATTTAGCGTGACCAATTTAGCGTTATAAATCAGCAGACACTCTATTTTGTATTTAGAAATAATTCACTTGTATATTTGAATGTTTATGAGATTATTGTTTGAAGACACTAATGAACTTGTTTGAATGAAAGAGTCCATTCTTTCGATTGGTTCGTAGGGGATATTCTATCAGCGCAATTGTTACCTTTAAATGGAGCCCATTGTTACAGATAGAAAAGCCAAAAAATCACACTGCTCATTATCATATATACGTCTGAATACCGATCACCGAAAGCTACAACGCTCCAATAAGATGAGCCCCAATAATTGGTGCAAACTACTTAAGTTTGTTGAAATTGTGCTCTCCTTTTATTGACTCTAAAAAGCGGCGAAATAAATAGAATTTCTTTGAAACATTAATGTTTGTACTTGACGACAAAAACGCAAAATGTTACGTCAATTCCTTCCTTCCTTCCTGGAGAGACACAACTGCCGGAGATTTTAAAGAAAACATGTCTGGTTAGTCACTCAAAAGAAACTGTCGCATGACCAACGTTTTTTGGCTGCATTCCGATTTAGGAGTGATCGATTGGAAGAATTAGGGGAAAAGGGATGATCAATGAATAAGTTAATCCTCTCGCAAATTTTGTTTTGTTGTTTTTTTTTTGGGGGGGGGGGTCATAAATAAAAAGTTCGAAATTTCGGGGAACAAGCCTGAAGACAACCGGGAAAATAAACTAGGGACCAACTCAGCATAAACGTGCATTGCAGATTGAACTAAAAACTTATTTCGAGGTGAATTTCGAAAAACAAAAAAAAAATTTTTACTCGACAAAATGAGGAGTAAATGATTAAATTTCTAGTTCTCTATGTCAACATGCAGCCTGTGCACGTGGCTGGCCAACTAAACGAACTTAAAAACTGAAGAGGCTTATGTTGACAATTCTGGTGTCAAATCTAAAGAGATAAATGCTCCATTAAAATGTTTGAAACAGAGAGCAAAAAGCTAACCTTGTGACTTAAAATGAGGAAGAGAAATGTTGATAAAGTGATCAGTACTTGAGTGAAAGGTCATTCAGTTAAAAGTCAGGTTTGAAATTCGAAAAGGTTATCTGGTGCATCTTATGTTGAATTCTATTTTTGCTATTGTAGTGTTTTGTTTTGAGTTTTTTTTATATGCATACCTGCATCTCCCCCTCCCTCTCTCTCTCTCTCTCTCTCTCTCTCTCTCTCTCTCTCTCTCTCTCTCTCTCTCACTTTTCCTCTGACGCATTCTTTTTCTTTCTCTTTCTATCAGAAATAGACTCTCACTCACACACATGTTGGTACTCTATTTGTTTCTCTCTGTCCCTCTGTCCCACACACAGACAAACTCTCTCTCAACCATATTCAGGCGCTTCATTGCTTCATTTTACTCTCTCTCTCTCTCTCTCGCTCTCCTTCTCTAACACATATTCTCTCTTTTTCGAAATTACATTCTCTTACATACACATGTAATTTTACTCATTCTCTCTCTCTCTCTCTCTCTCTCTCTCTCTCTCTCTCTCTCTCTCTCTCTCTCTCTCTCTCTCTCTCTCAGACAGTCGGATAGACAATATTTTACACGTATGAAAATCAATTGACTCAATTGAAGGAGAGCAAATAGTTTTGCTCTCCTTCCACCTCCTCCTGCTACTACTACAACGGATGGCGAGCGCGTTCTTGTTTTCGTAAAACTAAACGCCCCTAATACCCTTTGGCGATGAAAACTGTTTATTGCCAGCGCAATATCAAAGTTTCTAGTTCATTCTTATTTTTGGCAAACATTTTTAAATCAATCATATTGGCCTCTTTTGCAGCAGTATCGCAGGAAGATCCAGTCTGCTGACGTTTTATATGTAAATAGCCACATGCCAAGATTTGAGATACATTCAACAAAGAATTTTATGGTTTGAATTTTTCTTGAATCAGGTATCTCAGAGTTAACGGTCCTAATAATTAACAAATTGTTAGTCTGGTAGTTCAACATGTAATATTGGTTATCAGAGATAACCACCCCACTATCACTCTATCTCTTTCTTTCTCTGTCTCTCTGTCTCTCTATCCATCTCTCTTTCACTCTCTGTCTCTCTGTCTGTGTCTCTCTATATATAGAGAGAGAGATTATATTATACAGAAACACTAGTTCAAAATATCGGATCATTTATATATATACATTTCTTTATATATATATATATATATATATATATATATATATATATATATATATATATACCATTTTCTGCAAGTACCCTTATACCTTTGAGATTTTTATTTCCATGGAACGAAATCTTTTGCCAAATGCAATATCAATGTCTCCAGTTCATTTTTGTTTTTGACAAACGTTTTTAAATCAGTCATATTGACCTCTCTTACAGCATCATCGGAAGGAGAGACTTTTCGAAACAAGATAATCGAGGACAAACAGGGGTAGGTCGGGAGCTCATCCTGGAAATTCCTCCAATCAGTCTAATAATGTAGGATATGCTTTTGGTAAGCGCAGTGAATCCCTACAGCTGGAGGTTCCGAGGTGCAATAAGCCCTCGAGAAAACTTTGAAATTTTAATTTTTAAAGGAACATTTTGAAGCTGCATAAAATGGGGGCCATCTCCACTCATATGCAGCGATATCGGTCTGCTATAAGATGGCCACTCCGATTGTAAATTGTAAAGTTCCACACATTCACTCACTCGATGTTACAAACGAAGCAGAAAGTTTGTGCGCCATCTTTAACCGAGAGTCAGTGATGTAGAACTTCACAATTTACAATTGAGATAGCCATTTTGTAACCAGCTGGGATTTGGCTACGCTTAAGTATATATGTATGATTGGTATTCGAACATATTCTAAGGTCAGTATCAAGTATTGTTCCAGCCTCCAGCGTGAGCTGTCGCTTATGATATACTTCCACCTCGACGTTCGCATTCAAGGATTTCATGTCTCTTGGAGACATCTTTGACACCAACACGGGACTGCCCTAATGCTCCCTTGCTAGAGTCTAGTTCCTCACGTAGCAGGTCTTTCAGGATCCTCCACGCCTAGCATGCGTTGTTCATGGCCCAGCCAGCGGAGACACCATTGCCGGAGCAAGTTGCAGAAGCTGGGTAACCGGGTGCAGTCAAAACCTTATTGTTGATAACCACGCTTAATTAATCATATACTGTTGGCCTGCAAGACTGGTTTTCAGAATTATTGCTCTTTTTTCCAACAATGAAATACAATAAAACCCTTCTCCTCTTCGAATCTTTCATGATAAATTCAATTCTGAAATTAAAAGAATAATGAAAGAAAGCATCTCCGAAGCAAGGATGCCATCAGCAGCAGCAGCAGCCTTTTAGCATCCACCGTTGTAAACCTTCCCCAAGATTCACCAAATCTCTCTATAATGGGCGTCACAGAGCCAATACTTTCTGAAGTTGTCTAATTCCATCTTATTTCCTGTTGTCCACAGTTTCGCATATTATCTCTCAACGTTTGTCGTGATATCCAGTGGTTGTCTGCCATTCTTGCAACATGATCAGCCCATTGCCATTTGAGTTTTCTAATGGTTTCTATGATGTCTCTGACTCCTGTTGTTTCTCTAATAAACTGCGCTGTCTTGTGTTCTCTCCCTGTGATGTTGAGTATAGCTCTCTCCTGTGTACATTGCATGGTTCTCAGTTTGAGAGTCAATCTTTTGGTTAGGTTTCTATATTTCAGCTGCGTAGGTGATTATCGGGAGGATGCATTGGCTATTTCAGGACTAATGGGGTTTTCTTGTTCTTGAAAGTTGAGCTTCCACGACCAAAAGCTTGTCAACTTGGAGAGATTCTTTCTTTTTTTGAGAATTTCATGGAGATGCGTTGTCCTAGATAGATGTACAAGTCTACTTTCCTAAGTTCTCTATCTTTGAAAAACGTTGACGACGAAGTAGGTGTATACTATACGCCTTGATTAATGTGTCATGTGTATGAAAAAAAGTACATACTTATACGTATAAAAATATTCAATAATTCATCATGTAGCGATACGTTTCGATGGTATCCAGTAAATTCACAGACAACAATTTACCGACAACGATTCAACGATAACACTTCATGGTTTATGCTAAATTGGCCCCTTACTTTTTTTCCATCGCTATTCACGCCTGTCTTTTGAAAATTCAGACTTTTTTGATGTTTTTTAATTGTTTTTTTTAACAAAATGCGAGAGATAGATCCAAGTTATTTATTGTAGTTTTTTTTCTAATTTTTCAATTGATCACCCCCAACATGGTATGACGTTTTCTATTGTGTGACCAACAGGACCAGTCACATCTTATTTTAGATCTATATTATTGAAAAAGTTCATTAGAATTGAATCGTTCTTCAAAGACGATTACAATCAGCCGCATGAGGCTTTCAGTAAAAAAATACTTCCTTCCGATGACTCGCCTATCTTATCACTCGTCTTCCCCTATGTAACTTATCCTCTTGCCTGCCTACCTGTAATTCTATAACTACCGGTCAGTGGTCAATGGCGATGCAGTCTTGATCTATTCACTCAAATCTATTCCATTTCTTCTTCAGGGTTCAACCCTCGGTTCGTAATTTCATAGATGAAAGAAATAATAGAAACTTTTTCAAACAGGAAGTTTGTTTTTTTTAAATACATGGGAAAAGAGTGTTGATAAAAATAAAATTCTTAAAATGTCTCACAGGTGTAGTTCAATGGTAGAACAAAATATCCAACTAACTTTGAAATCAGACTCAAGGAAATATCGTTCAAGAAAATTAGGCTGTTATTATTACAAGAAATAACGATTTTTGAATGGTAAGTTGGAGGATGATTAAAAGAATAAAAATAATGTATATTCGGTCCAAATATGACCCATTTGAATCAATAACATTTTCCTTGCGATTTTTTAATAATAATAAGCAATCTCTATGAAATTCATTTAGTTTAGTGGTTATAAATTCAGTAAAAGTATGAATTATGGCTTCCCCCTTAATTGAAGATTTTATTACGGATATGAAGTTCAAAATGAATCTGAATATGAAAGATGCTGCAAAACTTGATATCACAATTCTTCAAGTTTAGAGATAGTTAAAAGTTATGTGCATCAGGGCATTCCATTCAGTTCATATGGGACCCATTTTTCCAACTATTTAACCGTCTCTCTTGCTTTGATATGACGTGATGTGATCGTTATTGAAGTCTTAATGTCTTTAGAAAGTGTAAAAACCGTTGTTTGTGGTTCTTTGGTACCTGCTGTCGATAATTCTTCATCATTAAGAACGGGTTTGAGCCACTCTCGATTAGTATAACTGGTATTCATATTTCAAGGTCGGGACTTATTGAACAGACGCTGAACAGTGTGTTCTGTAGAAGTGTTTACTCGAAATGCTTTACTGACGTTGAGTAGCTTAGGTAGTATTATGTCCTAATTCGAAATCGTGCTTGAAAATTATTCAAACTTCTTGGGTAGACTCTACTGGTGTCGAAGACTCGAAAACCTCCAGTAATAACGAATTATTACTCTATTTACTTTGAATCTTTTTAAAAACAAGAAGTATAAACCATCTGTGGAAGAAGAAGAAGAAGAAGAAGAAGAAGAAGAAGAAGAAGAAGAAGAAGAAGAAGAAGAGTGGGTAAACATTTGGGACGTTTGGGGGCTATATTTAGTTTTTCTTTTATTTCATTTTAATTGACCAGAACAGGTCAGTGTATTATTAAACAGCTACCCAGAGCCAAATGACTCATCCAACTACATTGACTGAGAAGTACTGTTTTTTAATATATATATATATATATATATATATATATATATATATATATATATATATATTATATATATATATATATATATATATATATATATATATATATATAATGAAGAATTGATTTGTCTGTGTATATCTATTTACATATGCTTTATCCCTATCGAGTACTTTTCACGCATAAATAACTCAACACTCAAAAATGATGCTATATATAGAGAGAGATGGTCTATAAGCTTTACAGCTCCAAACGCTAAACATTGAAAACTTTTTCAATAGATTTTTTGTGTCACTTCAATCACACATTTCTCAATATCTGTCAATGCAATTTATGTAATTTTTTTCAGTGTTTTTCTGCCCCCATGCATTCTTATTATCATACAATGTATAAATTGTCTCTTGTTGGGACCCTCAGTTGTTTACTGTTTAATAGTTTGGGGGATTTTAAAAACAAAACAGTTATATTAACAGGGCACCCATCAGCGTTCATTACCTCCCTTCAGTATATAGTTTTTGCCATACATGTAGTTAGTCATTTTACATAAGGTTTTATATTATTGCATATTGATACTATTTTATACTACAAATTTATTTTTTGAAACAGGATTCACTTTCATAGGTTACCCTAAAAAAAAGTTTTTTTAACAATGAGGGATCAGTAAGTATAACAACAGACATGACTATTTCAATTGATGTTTACCCGTATGAATATTAAATCTGTTGTGTCGGTTTTCATATCAGACGGCATGCAAACCAACTTATGATATCATCTTTAAGAATACTGATTATACAGAAAAAACTTCATCGAGTCGAATCTCTACCAACATATTAAACCGAAGAATTTGACCATTATTCTCCACTAACTTTAAAGTTCATTATATATGATTATAAATTGCGTTATACCATGTAGAAACTTTGAAATGGTCACCCGTTATTACACAGGGAATGTACCATTTGTCCTAGACAACGCGAATAGAATAAACAATTAAAGAAAATGGGGCTACTGCTGAAATCGAACGTGTGACTGATAGGATAGCCGCTTCCGCACAACATTGCTCTTACTATTGAGCTAAACAGCCAATGGTAAAGCAAAGGCCAAATAACTGTTTTCACTCTGAAATCTCATCTTGTTTAATCTCAAGCTAAATCTGCTCTATTCGTATCTTTCAATGCGACCGTTATGTATCAAGAAATAGATATATATGATCTGATAGAATGATTATAAATTGCGTTGTATTATACAGAAATCTTTATTCGAAATGATCTGGCATTACACGGTTAATGTACCACTTGGCCTAGACAACATGAATAGGATAAACAATTAATGGAAATGGGGCTGATGCAGGGATCGAACTTACGACTGACACTCTATCGATTGCAGGTTCATTGTCTAGGCTAAATGATACATTCATCATGCAATAACGGGACATCACTTTAAATAGAGTCTCATTATGATATAACGCAATTTATAATCATTCTGACGGATCATATATCTATTTCTTAATCACATAATTGTCAGTATTGAGAGAAACAAATAGAGCAGATATTGACCGTTGATAAACGAAATGAGAATTTAAAGTTGAAAGAGTTTTATACATATATATATATATATATATATATATATATATATATATATATATATATATATATATATACATATATATATATATATATATTGATCATTCCATTTAAAAGTACAAATACAACAGTTGAAATATATTTTATTAGGCGTGAAAATGAAAGGTGATGCCGTGACGTGCTTTTAAATTGCATAAATTTGGAAAGCCTGCGATGAAATTGCAAATGATTATAAACCATTAGAATGATGTATAACATATAACATTCAGAGTTAAGATTGCATTTCAACCATTGCATTTTTTAACAAAATGCTCGCGGGACAAAGACATTTTCTCAACATGATAAATTCTGTAAAATCGAATAAATTCTTTTACTTTCCCGAGACATCCCACTGAATTGAAGGGTCTGAAATAGAAAAAAACAGGACTGTCTACTTACTCAAAAGAAAACGTCAGGTGACCAATATGTTTTGGCAGCTTGTCGTGTTGGGGGTGATTACAAAATCTGAAGGAGGGTTAATCAATGAATAAGTTACTTCTCACACTTTTTGCTGAGTAGTGATCACTAAAAAGTTTGAAATAGCAAACATGAACACTGCTGGGCGGAAACTAAGGAAACAATTCAGCATAAACTTACATAGTAAATTGAAACCCCTCCCAAAAAACTTATTTAGGGAGAAACGTTTTTAGACATAAACGATATATAGTTAAAATTTCAACTGTTTAGCTCCATTGGTGCTGTCTGTACGCGTGATACATGTATAGACAGACAGACCGACTTAAAAACTGAAGGAACCTATGTTGGTGTTGACTGTGTCTATGTTGACAGTTTTTTTAGAGAATTTCTAATACAGATGATGAGAGTGGGAAAGGGACAGACAAAAAAATCATAGACGCATATTCGTATTGCTTGATGCAGATATTGTAGATTTTAGAAGTACAAGAATTATCTTTTCGTATGTGTGTAAGACTATTCATACCTAACTGCCTCGAAGTCTGCATTCGGAATCTTGGCTTTTATTTGAATCCAAGAATCGACTGCCTACGTGAGAAGCAGACATGTTATCTTTTCATCTAGCACGCTACAATGGTTAACGGAGAAGATGGATGAGTAGGAAAACCATTCTCCCATAACTTGTTCAATGCTCAGCGAGTTGACACAGTATGAAGCTGTTATACCTGTTTGTTAATTTTGGCAGGGTCTAGTTATGTTAGAAAGTTATACCTCAGCGATGATTAAGCTAGTGTTTATGGGTCAACTGATAAGGAAAGATTACGACATCGTGTCAGTGCTAGACTGAGTTATACGATGGCCGTTTTGGCTATTTAATGGCCCAATTTAACAAATCTGGCTTCTTTTTTTTCAACAATCGGCCATGAAACATTTCTTTGATATTTAACTTTGAGCCATTTTTGACAATATTAAAGTATTTTTAAAAACAAATTCCTAATTTTGGTGTTTATCGTAGCATTACAGTTTTCTATAAACATATAAATAATTTTTGACACCTCTATTTGACGTCATCTAAATTTTTTACTTGATTTTATAATCGTTACTTTTATACCCAGGCTTTCACCGTCAAGTTGTGATAAAAAGCAATTGAAAATTAAGATGGAGGCAAGGAGTAGTGTAATTTTTTTTCAAATCATTACAAATGATTTATAATATTTCATCTAATAAACATAAATAATAAAATGATTGCTTTTATGAACAAGTTTTGCATTTGGCCATTCGGGAGCAATTTTTTGGCTGGATATGTCTCTAACTATGTGGCAATCTTGCTGAGTAGCATTCAGCAAACCTGACAATATCATGAGTTGGAAAAGAGACTAAAGGCAAAAGCGTTGAATTAATGCATCCTATCAGTTCATGACCGCAAGACGCGCACAATCTACTTTAATAATGAACAGTGGGATTTTTCAGTTCTCTGGTCGTGAAGCTGGACTCTTCCACTCAGGGTTAACGTTTTGCTGAAAAAAAATTCCTGCTCACAGTTCTAAACTTTGCACTATTGTAACGTAATATGGTGTGTGTGAACAGGGGAGAGCGACGATAGTTTAATTATAATCGTTCGGTATTTTTTTGAATTCATTATTTAATTTTGTTTGATAATAAATGCGACTAATGTTTTGAATGTGAGGGTGTATTCGACAATGGCCAATGTAAGCGCTAATTGCTTGTGACAAGTGTAATTTCTAATCTGGCATGGCGACCGATAATCTGTTATTAATAATTAAGAGAGGCCCCTTTAACTTAGGATAGATAACAAATTTAATGAGTAATATCAAATACACTTGACTTGACGAATGGTGATGTACTCGGAGAAAAAAGTGCAGCTATGGCTTTATGATCATACAAAGCGAATGAGAACGTGGTGAAATTTCCAGTGTTGGAAGTGAGTGACTGTATTGTATGGGGAATTAGTTCGTTGCTTTACCTCGTTTTGGTTGATACTCGGCTGGCCAGCCTTCGGGAGAATAGGATCATTATCATCATCATCATCATCATCATCAGTCTTTTAATGTCCGTCGTTGGAGACAGACCTTCCCCAGGATTCGCCACATTTCTCTATCGTGGGCGTTGTGGAGTCAGCACTTTCTGAATTTGTCTAACTCGTCTCTCCATCTAATACTCTCCCAGTCTTGGCTGTGCATGTGATCTCTGGGGATCCATGTCGTGAGTCGTGATGTCCATCGGTTGTCTGCCGTTCTTGCAACATGGCCAGCCCATTACCAGGCGGGTGGTGACGTGATGGCAGTTCGTAGAATCAAGTTGCCATGAGTTATTACTATAGTATATAACTCTCAGCCTTTCTCTCTCTCTCTCTCTCTCTCTCTCTCTCTCTCTCTCTCTCTCTCTCTCTCTCTCTCTTGCACCCTTTTTCTGTGGAAAGAAAATGTCACTGCTACGATATTTGATGTTTCGACCGCTGTGAGCGACCCAAGAAACGAGCAAGCTCAGCTTCAAAAATAAGAAGATCCCATCAATCCTAAAAAGAAGGACGTACAACCAAGTATCCTCCCAATTGTCACTCATGAAACATGGAACCTAACCAAGAGACAGACCAACAAATTGAGAAGTGTGTAACGTGCACATGAAAGAATTATGCTCAACCTCACATGGAGAGATCACAAGACAGCACAATACATACTAGAGAAGACAAGAGTCAGGGACATCATAGAATCCATTAAAAATCTCAAATGGTAATGGGCTGGCCATGTTGCAAGAATGGCAGAAAACTGATGGACATCGCGACTCACGACATGGATCCCCAGAGATCACATGCGCAACCAAGACCGGCAGAGTATTAGATGGACGAGACGAGCTAGACACATTCAGAAAGTACTGGCTCTGCAATGCCCATGTGGCGAATCCTGGGGAAAGTCTATGTCTAACGACGGACATTAAAAGATTGATGATGATGATGATGATGATGATGATGATGATGATGATCTACCGAAGGCTGGCCAGCCGACGGTCGTCCGAAAACAAGGTAAAGCAAAAAGCTAATTCCCCATACAATATAGTCTCTCTCTGCCAAGAATAAACATGGGATGGAACAGATTGTCAGGAGACCCGCCACACACACACACTTCGGAAGGGAGAGAAATCTCATGGTGATGATTACAAGCCTGTGCAGTTTCTTGAAGTCTAAGTATGGTATTTATTAGCGGCAAAAGGACAATTACTGAGGAAGGTATGTAATTGTGATAAACTGATCGAACCAGATGAAGTCAAGGAACAACCCAACACTCCTTTGAGAAATGAGTAAGCAAAGCCACAGGTAACGGATATCCGGGTGTTGACATACAGAGAGATTTCTCGTAAAACGCTTGCAAATTATATAACATAATGTATATTTTTAACTTTCTATTACAAAAGAAACTATTGTAATCGCTTCGTTGAAAGGTCTACTTTCATCGACAGAAAGAGAGAAAAATCATGCTGTCCATTATATATATATATATATATATATATATATATATATATTGTATATACACACATATATATACGCACACCGACACATACACATACTCAAATACACAAACATATATATGTATATATATATATATATATATATATATACGCATATATATATATACGCACACAAACACGTACACATACTCACATACACAAACATATATATATATATATATATTGTATAGACACACATATATATACGCACACCAACACATACACATACTCAAATACACAAACATATATATATATATATACGCATATATATATACGCATATATATATATACGCATATATATATATGTATATACGCATATATATATATATATATATATATATATATACGCATATATATATATATATATATATATATATATACGCACACTAACACGTATACATACTCACATACACAAACATATGTATTACAAATTAGGGATGCAATAAGATATGATATAGTACGATACAATATCCGATGTATGATGGGTTTATTTCATAAAGGGCTCGATACATTCAACTTGAAATATCAAGTTGGTTTAGAGTAGAACTTGAAATATAATTGAATGGGGATTCGCTAAACAAACATGTTTATGCATCCCCATTAAATAAAATAAAACATAGTAAGCAATAGCCAACCACTTGACTAAACCAAATAAAAGAAAAGAAGAACCCTATCATCTAAAATCAGGGATGCAATAATATATATATATATATATATATATATATATATATATATATATATATATATATATATATATATATATGCATGGGTGGATCAATAGGTTTGTAGCCTGCTACATAGTCATTAACTGAATGTTGATCTGAAATTTTCACTGTTTAATGTTCGACCAATATTCACCGCCGAGTTAAGTTGAATTGAAAATGGTGATTATGTTGATTATGTTGAAAAATAATTACTTGTCATATAATACATAAACTTTTGTTTATCATCATGTAGGTTTATGCTGTCAGAAATAATCAATGGACTGCGAGACCATTGCATAGTAAGTGTGGCTAAAGTAAATACAAATGTATTTTTATACTTAATTCTATTAATTCTTGGAAACAGTTTAATTGGTGATTCGAAAATGGCATAATTTTGCAATGTATTTTTTCATTTTGTGTCAACAAAGCATCTCATAATAAGAGAGATTACGTCTTCAATTTAGTACAAAAATACGTTTTTATATCCTAATCAATTTGCAATACCCATGATTACCCATTAGTCATGGTGATACCAAACTTTTCATACGGGTCAAAAACCAAAAGCCAGATTGAAAATGTACATCGATCAAAATTTAGATACTTTTAATAATTATATCAGATAAATAAGTATCATATGAAGTTGTAAAAAGACTCGTGCTATCGGTATAGTAACCAGGAACAGATCCTCTTAATGAGAAATAACAATTTCCAAGGTAAAGACTAAATAGATGATAAAACAGATTTTTCTCGTCTCAACCTGTTCAACGCTTGTAGATCACCAAAACATTATAATTGAAGGTAAAGAAAACAATATAAAATCATTTCTGTGGTTATAGTAGATCTCTTTGATAGAACAAAACTCTCTTACGATGTTGTACCACTGGCATGAACCTTGCAGTCACTGCGAAGCGATGAATTCTCTATGGACACCTATTTATGATGTATGAATATATGATTATTATTATTATTGCTATCATCATTAGGAAATGAATGTATAATCCGATAGAAATAATTATGTGATGCGTTATATTACTTTGAAACTCTATTTGAAATGATCTTCTGTTATTACACGGTGGATATATCGTTTGGTCTAGACAGCGTAAATAGAATAAACAATTTGCAATACCATCGACCGTTGAGCTCAATGGTATGATCAACGCTACGTTGAAGCAGCTAATTTATTGATGACAGGATCGATTCCTTCAGCAGTTACATTTTGAAATAAAGGTCGATCGTTTCCAAGAAATATCAATTATTATATATATATATATATATATATATATATATATATATATATATATATATATATATATATTCTTGTACGATAACGCTGAAAAAGAATTCAAGATCATTCGGATTTTTTATATTACGAGGTCATTCTTTTTATGATAGAAGTATATATATATATATATATATATATATATATATATATATATATATATATATATAAGACAAGAAAATTGGCTTGAATGTTTTATTTCGTGATTGTTACAACGTATCGTTGCGAAAGCAATATTTCCTAATATCATTTTTCAAAGTAAACAATTGATGCTTCACAAATCAGGGTGTGTTCTTTAGGTACATTTTTCTCGCTTTCACTATACCCGTCACCAAACTCCCGTACATCCCCACCCCATTAATATCATTTCACTCGACGCAGTTTCGTCGTGTAGAAGTTGAGGAAAAAAATATATGAATATACAATAATATAGAATACGAGTATATATCCGTCTCTTTCGATGAAGTTATTTATGTATATATCAGCTCTAAGGAGTCTTGAGCTGCTTCATTTGGAAATTTATTTTCTATCAATCATGTATTCAAATTCCAAGTTTATTTCGAAGTCTCAACTCAAGCTGTTTAAAATATAGGGTGGACGCGAAATCTCAAAAATCGCCTCCGATATCGTGCGGTGTGAATTAAAAGACAACCGTCATACATGTTTGGCTTTTACATCATAAGATTAGCTCTGTTAATGTATTTCACATAGAGTCAATCCATTGAAATTCTCAGATATAACAGAACTCTAACCGTACAGACAAATATCATACAACCGGACATACTGATATACATATTTAAATCTCACATGACAAAATTGTGGGTGGAATTATGTATTAAGTGATTTTTCTGACTCGACGGAAGTTGGTCTCCGAATTCCAATAGAACATTAACCCTATTTATACGTTTGTGTTTATGACAAAAACTGTTTCAATTAACGTTGTTTCAGTTGAAATCGTGGTTTTGTAGGAACCTTACCCGAGGTTAACGGGGAAGTTGGTGTACAATACCCCCCTGAAGATAGGGATTACAGCCAAAATATATCAGATAAGACTGAGTACACCCGAGTGTCTGTTTGGTAATCCATTGTTCTCACTTTCCAGCAACGAAGAGAGGTCAGAATAGGGTAGGCTGGGGCCTCGATAATTCGCTAATCTATAGTAGTGATTCCCAAAGCGAGTATTACCACCCCCTGGGGCACTGAAAACTCAAGAGGGTGGTGGAAGAAAGATTTGAAAGTCTACGGTGGGGGGTGGGGGGTAAATAGCAAAGAATAAAAGTCGTTACCTACCACGCATAAAGTCGTATTTCTAAGTATTATGAACCGCCCACTAAAACTGCCAACATAGATTTCTTTAGTTTTTAAGTTGTTCTTGCTGAACGGATGGTTATATATGCGTGTATCATGCGTACAGGCAGTACAAATAGAGGTAGAGGGCTAGATTTTTTTCTTGAATACCCCATATTAAGTCTACAAAAACTTGGTGGGGGGACTTCCTCAAATCTCCCATACCTCTCAGATAGAACTGAGTTGCCACAATAAAACTGAAATCTTACCGAACGGCAGTGACAGAAATTCCGGTCATCCATAGTTGACGCAGTTATTTTCGATCACTGACTCAATAATTCTTCATCGTTCGATTCATCATAGCATCTCACCTATTCATGATTTTGCTTTTACGCCACTTCCACAAAACGCCCTCGGATAATTTTAACTATTCACTTATCTACAGGTTTCCCTGGAAGATTTGTAAAACATGAGTTTTATAATACAATTGAAAAATAACCGCCATAATTCGATGGAATTAAAAATATTTAAAATGACAAAAATGTTGGTGTGTGACCCCACCCCAAGCAATCTAACAATGCAGAATAGTAGGTTGAACGATTGATGATTGATGTGGGTAGGGGAGCTCGGCCACTTTGTAGCTTTTCAAGAATATTCCCTCATTACTGCAAAACTTTGCCTTCTATCATCCAAATGGGGGAAACGGTCTCTGGCTAAGTAATGAGTGATTTATAATCAAGTATGAATCGAGAAAAAGGTCCGTCAAGGGGAGATAATTTTAACTCTATTAACAATTAATTACGGATTTGTTTCTCCATGAGTTTCCTCAAGAAAATAAGAACTCGCCATTGCAGTTAAGAATTGAACAACCATAGCATCAAATATTGAAGTCATGTAAGAGCGATTCCATTAATGACATCACTAATGCTCCCACTTGAAAACATCTAAAATGGTCTTTTAAAACATCCAGACGTATATAGATACTAGAGAATGTAAATGTTATTTATGAACACACCAGAATAAATCCCGAAAAGGGTTGGGGAAAAAAACATATTTTCTAAAACAAAACATTTTTAGTCGGTGTTTATTGCGGTACTGATGCCAATTTCCAAGTCTATGGATAAAACGGTATGACCAGGAGTAGTTGAACAAACAAAAAACAAAAATAAAAACAAGCAAACACACGCTCATATCGAAGTAATCTATGGTTGCTAAATAAGCATGGGGCGATTTTGATTTGGGTTGACTCCCCTCAAACAAAATCTTGGGACAGTGTTTCCAGTATTGGTACAAAATTAACATTCGAATACATTTTGACATTACTTTTACTTTCATTGAGTATACATTAAACCCCATTCTTTCCAATGATACAACAAATTCATAAAGGCATTGTTCATTAAAGGCCCAAATGGCATTTGTAGATTCTCTCCTGAATTCCATCGTGTAGAACTGCCGACCTCAACTGTTAGCCATTAGATGCACAAGGATATGAGAATTATCACTTGATTGCCTAGAATTTCTGATAGTTATTATTCAAAATCCTTTGAGAACTATGACATACAATATACTTTTGGCAATGAAATTAATAAATTACTCGCATAGCACCCGTCAAAAATGACGGGGTTAGTTATGTATAGATTATCATCAAGAAACGTAAAGATAATTCATTAAGTAATCTATTCATTTAGATAATTGATTGTTCAAGTGTTTTGATTGTAATTTTAAGTCTCTGTTTTTAAGGAATGATCTAAGATGAAATCTTATGACAAAATGTCATGCAAGAAAAAATTAAAGGTGTGTAATTAGTTTTTTTAAGAAATAGTAGCATTGAATTTATTTGGAAAAATAGTTGAAAGAAAAAATATCGTCTGTTGGGTCAAAAAGCACACTCCTTTTTTTAGCAATCCCTCTCCACAAAAGAGGCAGACGAATAATCAGTTTTCAAAATTCAGTAATTTCTTTTGAAAACCGGGCGTGTGTTTGGTCTGACTATACCCTTTCTTGTTGTGGTGATATTTTCACAATCCTCTTATTTATTTACCCCTACAAATGACGGGTCTATTTATGTATATATCGACACTAAGCTATTTTGAGCCATTTATTTTTTATAAAATAAGTATGCTAATCTTAAGTTTTCTTCAAGCCTCATCTCAACTCAAGACTTGTGATGATTAGACAAAGAACTTTAAGAGTTTCTAAGATGTGATATTCATTGTTATGTCATATGAAGTTGAATCAACCAATGAGATATGCCTACGATAAACAAACGGAAGAAATTTGATATATGCACATTATATGTATGGATTAGTTTGTTTAACTTGTGAACATACCATTTTAATTCATTTTTTCATGATCTGATCTATCTGTTAACACTGTTGTTGTGTCTCTGTCATTTGGCGCCTGGCTCACTGTGCCGTGATATGAAAAACGTTGATAGTCACTGCTTTAGCAAGTTGTTACTAAAGACTAAAAACAGACTTAACCTGAAAAGTGTGTCGTTAAATTTAAATGTGGTTGTGGAGGGCTGCATATAAATTTAAATAGTCTAAATCTGTCATTTAGAACTGAGCCATACAAAATAAACAAAGCCATTTAGCCATAAATGCCCTGAACCCGAAATGTTTGGTGTCAATAAATAAACAAAAATTGACTGTGCAGTTAGTGTTTTATGGGTTGAAAACTTTTTTTCTTAGAAAATAAGCCAGAAACTGAATTACGTCTTGTATTCGAGGTGGACAATGTATTAGGTTGCTCTTCATGAAATGGTCTTTCATGAAAAAGAAATGTGCTTGATGACAACCAACAGTTGTTTCCGAAATCTGTATATTTTGAGCAACTAATTATCAACAACTAACTGAGGTCGTCATCAAGAGTCATTATCCAGCCTCATATTTCCAGAACAAAATTTGTAGAACCAACATCGCACTATTCTTTCTGAGCAAGGTCCCATTCCTAATGCGAAATCGATCTTCTCGAGAGCTTGAACGGTATTTTAATCCAGTTTGAACTTCCACAAAAATAATAGTCTAATTTCCTTCGATGATAGTATCTATTAGAGTGAAAGATTATCTTGTTAAAACAGATATAATAATTAATCATGTTGGAAATATAAAAGAAAGCTAACATCGTATAATGACTCAAATATGAATAATTACATTTTTTATTTCAGACTTTGTCGAAATGACATTCATGAAGTGATATACTCGCGAAAAAACGGCCATTTCATATGGGACAACCTAATAGAATAAAACGGCCTATGTATCGGGTGGCCCATTTATCTGTAGCACATTTCAATAATTTATAACTTTAAAAATAATTCGCAGATTCGAGTAAAATTTGCATTCATTAGGGGTATGAATAAAAATATCTCAATTAAATTGCGTCGCTGTAACTCCCTGATAAAATGATCTCACAATAATACAAAAGCTTTGCCAACGGAATGGTTAGGAAGAGACAAAAAGAAACAATGAAAGTGTGGAAGAATAAAGCAAACATTTATACGGTATTTTTGTTTACTTGTTTACTTTATCGTCAAACTCCTAGTGAGTTGACTTTATTTTCCTCACCTAACAGCAATGACGATTTCTGATTTCCGGTTAAGACAGAAAAGTTAAAAATGATGGAGAGTGAGATGGGAAAAGAGAGAGAGAGAGAGAGAGAGATTCTGTTCCTACTTCATCAATCAACGAAGGGCAAAAAGAATGAAAGAATGAATGAGAAAGAAAAAGAGATGGAGAGAAAGAGAAAGAAAGAAAGAAAGAAAGAGAGAAAGGAAGAAAGAAAGACCGAAAAAAGAAAATGGAAAGCTACGGATGCTAGATTGAACTATCTGGTGTCGATAAACAGATCCTTTTATCAGAATGTATTACTTTTTCTTGCTTTTTTCTCTTTACTATAATAGTGGCAGAATAATTCGATAGTAGACTTTGATCCTGAAGCAACCAGTCTTGTTCGATTCATTTTGTTGTATTATGTAAATGGAACTCACGAAAAAAAGGATTCAAAATGTTGCTTTAATCCTTGGTAGTTGTTTCAAATCGAATTGTGGCATTTTCACAGATTACTTCAAGTATACAAGGAAAACTTTATTGAAATTTGTCATCTCTATTTTTACTTCTAGGTTTTTATGTGATCGCCAGAATATCAACTAATTAAGTTTTATCTCTCTATATATTCTGAACAAAGTTTTTGTCTCGTTTTCAATCTCGCTTTTTCGAAACCTTTTTTAGAAAAGACTTCTTATGTCGATGTGTCTTCATATTCATCATCGTCTTATATCGGCCGTCGTTTGACACTGACCTTTCCTAGGATTTGCTACATCTCTCTATCGTGGGCGTCTCGGAGTTTATATTTTCTGAACCTGTCCAGTTCGTCTCGCCATCTCATATTCTGCCGGCCTCGGTTCTGCACTTGATATCAGGGGATCCATGTTGTGAGTCGTGATGTTCATTGGCTGTCTGCCATTCTTGCAAGATGACCAATCCATTTTCTAATGGATTTTTTTTATATCTCGGACGCCTGTTTTTCGCCTAATATAATGTGCTGCCTTGTGGTGTCTCCACGTGAGGTTGAGCCTGATTCTCTCTTGTGCACATAGCATGGTTCTCAGTTTACAGGCCGATCTCTTGGTTAGGTTCCATGTTTTAGTTCTATCGGTGGCTATCGGGGGGATATCTAACCCAGTCAAATATTTACTAAGTTGGAAGTAATATCCTTGCATAATACCTGGCATAAATGAATCGTCATAACCCGTGCTTGTATCAGAAATAAATATTTTCTTAATTCTAAAATTATCTAAATCATTTCCTCAAAAAATAGATGTTTTATCTAGAATTATCTAAAGAAAACTGATCTTTTATCTAAAATTATCTGTAGAAAATTCCAGCTGATATGAGCATTGTTGGTCTAAAATGACTGTAGAGACCAAAAAAGCACTTTTTTGAAAAATCGAAAAAATGCTGCTTTTTTAGATGGTACTCTGTGGTGTATTTATACAAATTCTCAAGGTTGTAACCCCCAAAATGTGACCGGGAGCGCCTCCTACGTGCACACACACGAGCAAAGAGAGGATAATATGTAGCTCACCTAACTGGTTGGCCTGGCATGCCATTTGTTGGGCTATTGTTATTCAATTGAAAAGTGTCACAGATAAATGAACCATTTGGTTAGTCACTCAATAGAAACTGTCATACAACCAATGTCTTTTTGAAGCATCCCATGTTGGGGATAAAAAAAATCAAATGAATAAATGGGAAAAGCGGTGATCCATCAATAACTTATGCCTCTCACCTTTTGTTGAGCGGTGATCACCAAACAAAAATGTCCAAACATGGAAAAAAAACAAGCATGAATGCTACGGGACAGAAATTAAATGTAAAATTACTTTGCTAATTGAGTCCCCCACCCCCGCTTAAAAGCCTATTTAAGGTTACACCTTCCCCAAAGATTCACCAGACCCCTCTATCGTGGGCCTCGCTGATCCAATTCTTCCTAAACTTGTCTAGTTTATTACACCCTCTTATTCGTTGCCGGCTACAGTTTCACATATGATTTCTGGGGATCCACCTTGTGAGTTGTATTGTCCAGTGGTTGTCTGACTTCCCTTGACAGCACAGTATATAAGGGAAAAGAGAGAAGTCCGTGATATCATAGGAACAGTTAGATAACTCAAATGACAGAGGACTTGACAAGTTGCAAGAATGTCAGACAACCGCTGGGTGTCTCGACTCGCAAGGTGGATCCCAAGAGATCATATGCGATATTGTGTCCGACAGAAAGTAAGATGGTGTGACCAGCTGGATAAATTAAGAAAACACTGGCTCTGCAATGCCCATGAAAGAGAGGTCAGATGAATCTTGCGGAAAGGTCTATATCCAACGATGGACGCTAAAAGGCTGATGATGGTTATGATGATAATGATGACTGTGTTGTCTTCCGATTTCTCCATGTGATGTTCTTAGTTTGAGAGCCAATCTTCTTGTCAGGTTCCATGTTTCAGCTCCAAAGTAGAGACCGAACAATGTTAATATATCTTACTTAAACACCAAGATGAGCACTCCCGGTACCTACATTGTATGCATATTTATTTATTCTCTGTCAATGAAAGAATTGAAATATTTGTATAAATAAGTAAAAAATACACGTATTCTCATATTCAACCAGAATGGACCACACTCGAGTTGTTCACAAGATATTACAAAAAATTGATTGTATAAAATCTGACCGTGACTGCAGGGGTAAAATGGGCGTTTGTCACCTGTAGGATTTTGGGAAATGTGGTTGGGGTTGGAATAGGAGTGGGTCGACCTGACCCCTTCCATCTGTTTGGGTGGAGTAGATTTATCCAGTGAGTCAAACACGCAAACGCTATTTTTAGAACGGTTTCGCTCTCACGAAATCACGCACGAAGGTCGTTTATGCGATAAGAACAAAACTCTTTTAACGACTAATACAGTAATATCCCGCCTATGCCACCCAATTAGCACGGTTTCACTATAGCTCTCATTTTTTTAAAAATCATTATAAATAAATTGTGTTGATGAATTTCCGAAATGAATTATGGTAAAAAAAAACTCATAATGAACAGTCTCTGAAATAATTGTATATGAGAATAAATACATATACGTAAGGACCAATTAATAATGTAGTGACATACATCGACATTAGAAAGAGACTATCAGCTTAAATACACAACAGTAATCCATTCTATCTTGTTGAGACCCAGCAATGGCATCATATACTTTAAAATAATGGGAATGACTCTGAAAATGAACGCGGCAGCCAGTAGAGCAAGCTCAACCTTCAAGAACAAGAAAATCTCATTAGTTCTATATAGGAGAGAGTACAATCAATTTACCCTCCTAATAATCACCTGTGGAGCTGAAACATTGAACATAAAAAAAGGCTGACCCTTAAATTGAGAACCATGTGATGTGCACAAGAAAGAATCGTACTCAACATCACATGGAGAGATCACAAGACAGCACAGTAGTTTAGAAAAAAAACAGGAGATCGAGATATCATAAAATCAATTCTAAAGAAAACATAATGGCAATGGATTGGTTATGTGGTAAGAAAGGTAGATAGCCACTGGAGATCACGACTCACAACGTATTCCCCTGGGACCATAGATCATATGCGACAATGTGGATCCCCGGAGATCACATGCGTAACCGTGGCCGACAAAATAGAGAGATCTAGGGGAACGGTCTATGTCCAAAGATAGATTCTAGAAGACTTATAATGATGATCAGAGTGTCAATTGAGGTATTACTAGATTAGGTTGGTGGTTGAACCTAATCTAAGAGCAACACACAATAAACCTAACAAGTTTGAGAGCTTCAAAGCATAAACAAAATTTACACATTTTTATTTTTTCATAAGCGAATTGTAACAAAATCCTATTATATATAAGTATTAGCAAATACACGTACGTAGGAATATTCATGTAGTTTTTAAACTCTTAATTCGATTTAATTTTACTAATCACAATGTACTCATGTATATATACTTTTAACATTTATCTCTATTCTCTGACATTTTTTGTAACCCTTTCTGACCAGGAATTTCTTTAATCAATTTCTTCAATTTCCCAATTTCAAAAGGGTAAGTTGTCACAAAAACTAAATATCACAACAGACTGGACTCTACGCCGAATGTTCGAATTCAAATATTCAATCTCATACCAAATTTTCAAAGGAAGCTAGAGTCTAAGAAACATCAACATCCTTCGCATTAACTGTTTCTGATAATTTCTTTTCACAACCCTTACAAAAAGGAGATTTTTGTTTCAATTTTTCATCCATCATGTCTTTTTTGTATGGATAAATTCTTTTTTTCTGTTTTATTTGGTGTCTAATTAACTCTAGGGTACCGGAGGTTCTTCGTAGAATATAGATACTGATCCGGCGATTAGGTGGAGATCGTATAAGGGTTCTGCGACAAGATAAGTTTGAGAACAGTTGGTTTAGAGCATAAGATCAAGTTTTTGATTTTATTGACTTATGCCATGTCAAGATTCTATCATCATCATCATCATCATCATCATCATCATCATCATCAGTCTATGTTCGTCGTTGGACATAGACCTTCCCCAGGATTCGCCACATTTCTCTATCTTGGGCGTCGCAGAGCCAGTACTCTCTGAATATATCTAGCTCGTCTCTCCATCTAACACTCTGCAGGTCTTGGTTGCGCATGTGATCTCGGGGGATCGATGTCGTGAGTCGTGATGTCCATCGGTTGTGTGCCATTCTTGCAACGTGTCCAGCCCACTGCCATTTGAGATTTTCAATGGATTCTATGAAGTCCCTGACTCTTGTCTTTTCCTGGATGTACTGTGCTATCTTGTGGTCTCTCCATATAGGACCAGCATAATTCTTTCATATGCACGTTGCATGGATCTTGATTTGAGGGTCCGTTTCTTGGTTAGGTTCCATGTTTCAGCTCCATAAGTGACTATTGAGAGGATGCATTGGTTATACACCCTTCTTAAACCAAGTCTCTAGAGAACTTCCAACCCACACATGACCGAATTCTTCAATTGTAAGAATATTGATGTCAACACAGATGAAAGGTGTTTGTCAAAACATTTTCTTTAGTTTATTCTATAAAACGTATTGTATTGTACTCTATTGTATTTTACATGTTACATTGCACATAAATTCTATTGTCTCCAGCCTTTGCAAAAAGATATAATAGTCCTGAGAATGGTTTATTGTTCCAGCATTTACAATACGAGAGTGTATACCTCAGTCAAGGACTCTAGAAACTGAATGAAAATCATTCCATAACCCAGATCCAGGGAGGTAACTGTACATATATTCATGGATCGATTTCAAGCTTTAATCGATTCTTCTTCAGACCACGGCCAATATATCCACAAAATTTCATTGAATCCTCTGAGAACATTCGGAGATATTGTGTGGACAGACAGATACGATTGAATGCACGTAGATCCTCCAACTTCGTTGCCTGTGGTAAGTAAATAGCAACTTCGATCTCGGGAAAACTGTTCTCAATTATTTGGAACAAAAAAAAACATTGGCTGTATTAGGGTCAGAACCCTTTATTTCATTAAAATCTCAAAGATAAACAAAATCAAATTAATTTCTCCATACAATATTTTTCTAAAACTGCGTGTCCCATTTCAACTCCTTTATTTATAATTCTTGTAAATGCGATTTGCAAAGTTTAGCAAGACATGTCAACCTGGGTTGGGCTTTAGTAGTGGGAGTGAATTAAGCATCAGTTTTTGCGTACGTCACTGTCTCACTGTTATTCATGCATGACGGCACTGGTGTTCGGTCTGTTCTTTGTCATCTTTGTCATTCGTCATTGTTGTTACATACGAAAATAAAGTCAAAACTCAAAATTAGGAGTTTGACAAAAATGAGATTATTTCAAAGGAAATTTGAAATAAGAAACTATCTATAATTCAAAGTGCCCCAAACAAACACCTGCAAATATGTATGGCCGCTCTGAAATGAATGTGCTGAGACAACTGGATTCTTTTCTTGAACCACCGAACACGTTTGTGTTGGGGTCCCTACACTAAACCTGTATCAGATATCACCCCTGCGGAGATCTTAATAGATCGATTCACGTACCTTGAGTCGATTCAAAAGTTAGTAACATGTTTTACCAATTAGAAACAGTCATCAAAACTGTCAATGTAGGTTTTCTTCAGTTTCCAAGTGGATCTGGTCCAATGGCTGGCTATGCATGTATGTATCACGTGTTCAGGCCACACCAATCACTCCAAAAGGGTATGCTGCTAAAAGACAATGGTCATGTGATAGTTTCTATTGAGAGACCAACCAGACCTGTTGTTCTTTTTTTCATTTCGAAGCATAACTATTCTGTCATTAAAGTATGTTCCGATGGCATCTACAGATCTTTCAAAGCTAAATTGTGTATTCCATCATGAAAGAACGTTTTGATTCGAAGGAATTCTTCAGAGATCTTTTTCTATATCTTCATTTTGTTCAAACTGATGACCTATCAAAGAATGTTCTGTGGAACAAAACAGTCTGAAGGTGAAGGTCTAGAAAATACGCTGCATGTATAAGAAGTTTCAACCCTAGCTTCACTCGCTGCATCGCATTTTCAACGAAAGAACGGGTATTGCCGTGCAGCAAAATCACTTCGTCTTCCTTGCTAATGCACAACATATGTGAAAGAATCCAGAGAGAATCCAACCATTTTATATGTATCGTGAAAGCTGAAGAATGTAATCTACTGCATCTACCCACGCCAACGAATCTCCATGAAATCCTTAAAAGAAGAAAAATAAACCGAAAAATCACTCTAGGTTGGCAGACTTTCAATTGAATCAGCTATACTTTGGAGAACAAGAAAATCTTATTAATGCTGAAAAGAAGAGTATACAGCCAACGCACCCTCCTGATACTCACCCATGGAGCTGAAACGTGGAATACAACCAAAAGATTGACCCTTAAACTGGGAACCATGTAACGGGCACAAGAAAGAATGATGCTGAACGCCACATGGAGAGATCACAAAACAGCACAGTATATTAGAAAAAACATCTGAAATATTACAGAATCAATTAAAAAAATTAAAATGGCAATGGGCTGGTTATGTTGGAAGAGTGTCAGACAAGAGCTGGACAACATGACTCCCCAGAGTCCAGAAAAAAAAGAATGGCTAGACAAACTAGACAAGTTCAGAAAGTATTGGCTCTGCAACGCACATGATAATCAGTCTGACAAATCTTGGGAAAAGTCAGTGTCCAGCGATACTAAAAGGTTGATGATGTTATATATATATAGATGCATGTAGGGATATTCTCCAGGCATTGAGACGCAATTGAGTGAGCTTGTGTACTGTGTGAACGTTACATTCACAATACATCGCGTCACCCAAGTCTTTCCACCCCCTCCTTCAAATTGTTTTCCCAAAGGGATTTCAGACCGTAGACCACATGAAGAAAAAGGCAAAGAGGCAACTGTGGGCGATCTCGATAAAGAACTTAGTAAACTGTTTTAAAAGTGTAAGGGAGGTTGAAATAATTGTCAAGTCCGGGAGGGGTATTTTGAATAGTGAGGCGTCATTGAAAAACTGTACACGAGTATTTATGGCATCAAATCTTCGGATACTTTCCGGATAGACCTGGTATTCAGAGTACCAAAAAATGCTAAAATAAATTTCAAGTTTTAAAAAATTTGCTCTCTCAGTGCTTAAAGTGAGAGCTTACGCTGGCTACAGCTCCAGATATAAACTCAAAGTATCAAATTGCTATTTACACAACCTGATTGTGCCATGTGAAATAGACTTAAAGGCGACACGCATCCGGAGTGGCGTCACTCACTTCACTATGCACTATTTTACCCATAGCTGGAACGGGAAAAGAGGATCCACGCCTTTCCCAAGCGCCTTAGTGCAGTCACGAACACTAATTACCTCTATCAGATTTCGAACTTTGCTATTCCAGAAAATGAAGTCGGTGGGAAATCGGCAAAGTAGCATAAAAGCCAGTAATTTGCGATAAGAAAAGCTTAAACCTGTCCATGTTTCAGCTCCATAAATGACTATTGGGAGGATGCATTGGTTGTATACTCTTCTCTTTAGGATTAATTGGATCTTCTTATTTTTGAAGGTCGAAAGAGACAAATCCACAAATGTAGAACCATGCAACATGCGCACGAAAGAATTACGCTAGGCCCCACATGGAGAGACCATAAGACAGCACAGTACATCCAGGAAAAGACAAGAGTCAGGCACGTCATAGAACCCATTAAAAATCTCAAATGGCAGTGGGCTGGCCATATTGCAAGAATGGCAGACAACCGATGGACATCGCGTCTCAAGACATGGATCTCCCGAGATCACATGCACAGAGGCCGGCAGAATATTAGATAGAGAGACAAGCTAGACAAATTCAGAAAATACTGGTTCGGCGACGCCCATGATAGAGAAGTGTGACTTATCCTGGGGAAGGTCTACGTCTAACGACTTATGTTGAAAGACTGATGATGATGATGATGATGATGAAACTTGGCCAACATATCAGCAGCAGCAGCAGCAATAGTGTGAAACTGGATGGTCAATGGGCAGATCATGTTGCAAGAATGTCAGACGACCTTTACATACACGACTCACAACATGGATCCTGAGAGGTCGAATACGGATCTGTGGCCGGTAGAAAATAAAATGACGTGTCGATTTACATCGTTTCACGAGATATTGGTGCTATGATATTCCGTGAGATAGAGATCAGGCAAATATTGGAAAAGATCTATGTCTCACGACAAATGCTAAAATACTGCTGCTGTTGATGATGACGATGGTTAAAAGCCCTAGATCCTGAACATTTGGAGAATATCTACTCATCGAAAGCAGACATGCATTTTTTTTTGTATATCATCATCATCATCGCCTCTTAGCATCCGTCGTCGGACATAGACCATCCCCAATATTCGTTTGAGCTTTCTATCATGGGTGTCGCAGAACGAGTACTTCCTGTTTGATGATAATGTTATAAATATTTATCTATAACATTATCATCTGTAATTCAAGTTGCCGAGAAGTCCAAAAAGTGATTTAAATGTACTTGGAGGAACGTGCTTGAAATTGTATTTTGTGTCATTAATTTAATTGCTTCATTAAGTCAGCTTCATTTTAGTTGGGTTAGGATGAGACTAACAAAAAGAAAATGGTACTTAAATTTGATACGACTGGTATCAGAAATAATATTATTTCCAAGAAAACAGATGTGGCAATCTTTTCAATTAGACTGTTTTGATATGCAGATTCGCTTTTGTAACTATGTTCCGGTTTAATAGTATCGGGTTATCTTATCAAATAATACGTCAGAAATAGCCAGACCAATCCTTTTAATGCATTGTTGAATTTCGTTATGGTGAATAATACGTGTTGATCATGTTCTAAGATTCAAATCTGCGCTCATGTTTCTTTTTGCAGTTTCAGTACTTTATCAATGGGGTAATGATAAATTTTAAATTATGATAGTTGTAATAATCCTCCCCAGACGGCGAGAACGCTTGCGTTATCTAGTGACCCCGAGAGACACGCCACTTTAGCAGCTGGAGTGGTCACTCTTGTCAGCAAGATTAAAAGTAAGGGACCATACCTAATCTAGTTTAGACCTCAACGGCTCACCAGATGAAAGACGTTGGAGGCACCAAGGACAGAACAATAAAAATTTGAACCTAAGTAAGTAGACCACTACATATACTAAGGAGAACGAATCTTCATGGACTCCTCAGATGAAGAAATCAAGCAAAGAACTACACTAGGTTGGCAAACGTTTGGAAGAGCGAGCCAAACCTTCAAGAACAAGAAAATCTCATTAATCTTAAAAAGGGGGTATATAACCAATGTATCCTTGCATTGCTATGGATCTGAAATATGAAACCTAACCAAATTTTGACCCTCTAACTGAGAACCATGCAACGTGCACAAGAAATAATGCTCAGCATCACCAGGAGAGGGCACAAGACGACACAATATATTAGAGAAAAACAGGTATCAGATATCATAGAATCAATTAGAAAACTCAAATGGCGATGGACTGGTCATGTTGCTAGAATATCAGATAACCGATGAACATCACGACTCACAACGTGTTCCCTAGGGATCACAGATCATTAGCGAAACTGACGCTAATAGAAAATGATGGTGTGACGAACTAGACAAGTTCAGATAGTATTGGTTCCGCAACGCCCATGATAGTGTGGTCAGAAGAACCTTGAAAAGGTATATGTCCAACGATGGACACTAAACGGCTGCTGCTAATGATGATGATGATGATGATGATACCAAAGCGTTGTGAAGGCAGAGAAAATCGATCAATTTTTTGCCACTCGGAGAGGCACCCTGTTTCTTTCGGCTGACTGGTATCACGACTGCTAAGATAATCTCTGACTGACCGGGAATTCAATAGTTCTTATGCAATCCCCTGGATTAATCAGTATCTCAGGTCCCTGTGCCATGGAACTGTGATACAGAAATGCCAAGTATTTTTGCGACCATCTTTCCCGTATGATCAAATTTACGTGAACGTCTCCAAAGTGTTTTTGTCGACAACCCGGTCTGATGAATGTAGACATCTGCAATGAAGCCCAGAGGACAGAGATATAAACTACAAATTCAAACCTCGAAATATGTTAGAAAAATTTCTTCTCGGAAAGAGTAGGAAACGCAACAGACAGCCTGAGGCGAAGGAGGGTCACATCCGAGAATATCAATACCTTTAAAAAGATAACCTTTATTCTGATATCGGCCATACCAGATTTAACTACTTCTGATTAGTTTAAATCCCCCAAAGTTAAACTGAAGACGGCTTAATGATGCAATTAACTGCAGTCAAAAAAGCATATTTCAAGTGAATTCAAGTACACTTTGGCAAATGCCTATGTCCTGGAGAATCATTTTGCCTTTTAACAACTGAGACAAATACGAAGGCATCTAAATGTCACATTGAAAGAATATCTTTCTTCAAAATTGACCGACAAGGAGCACTTTTTTCTCACGAATCTTGTCTTTGTATAAGTGAACGAATCTTTGGTTTCAATGTATTTAGAGATCTTTAAAAAGATAGCGCGCTTTCGTCAGCATCTTCTGTCGCTTTCAATATCAGGTTTGAGTTGTAATATATATATATATATATATATATATATATATATATATATATATATATATATATATATATATATATATGAATATTTTAGCTGTTCAGAAGTCTTTATCTATCTTTCTGTTTCCGAATCAGCACACATATATACGTGACAAATAACAGATCGCACACACACATTTATAAATGCATGTGTCTGTGTGTCTGAGTGTCTGTGTGTCTGTAAGTGTGTGTGTGTGTGATCGACATATGCTTTTCTCTACCATGCCCTAAAGCTGCGAATATGTAAATCGATAGAGGTTAATTCCGTTTCAATAAATGCTTATATAAGCGCAAATTCTCATTCGGTTGATTTGGGTATAATCCTGCTCTTTTACGCACTCATAATTTTCACTTACGTATATATGAACCCGTTGTCGTATTCATATAAGTATATGTCCTTGAAAATACAGGAGTATCTTGGATAAGCCGGTGTTGCCAGGTGCCCAATTTTCATCAAGTAGGGTTATGTTATTGAGTACAAATTAATTTAACTAAGTATTAGCTGAAAACAAAAACATATCAAATTATCTGATCTTGAACAGTGCAGTCTTGATCCGTACGGGAAATTTTGAAACGAATTGATTGCTCAAAACTAGGTGTACAGGAACATCGTGAAAAAAAGTTGCGCTCAGTTTACAAGCGAGAGGAAAACAGTCACCGTAAATCAGGGGCGTGACTAGAGATCTGAGGACCCGGAGGGCGTAGTACTTTGAGGTTCATCCACCAGCATTAGATGAGATTTGATGAAAAAAGGAACTTTGCATTAAATATATGTACTATCATTTAATTGGTGAAAAACGACGTCAAAAGCTGAATTAACATTTATGCAATTTATGTATGTACGAATATGCCCTCGTTAGCGTATGTCAGAAGAAATGCTTTGGGTGAACCATAATTTATAGATCACCTATGGCCCCAACTTATTGAGGGGCTGGGAGATGGGCGTTTTCGAATAGCTCCCGACCTCCTCATCCCTCAGTCTCAAGTTCTGAATTCGGGTAATAGCATGAAAAGAAATTGTTCAAAAGAGCTATTTTTGAGCGATAGAAATGTTTAAAATTTGCTCTTGACATTCTCTCTCTCTCTCTCTCTCTCTCTGTCTCTCTCTCTCTCTCTCTCTCTCTATATATATATATATATATATATATATATATATATATATGCTCTTCCATAGGAATAGAGCACTATGGTGGATGGGGAATATATGCTAAATAAATATTTCACTCATATTCTACCTAAGTGACCGTCCAGTTCCGGGGCGCAGATGTACCTCGTGACACTGGATGGTTTGATGGATAGTCTATAGCCACACTAATACAACGAAACAGCTGTCTGTGGATGACACAATAATTATATATATATATATATATGTGTGTGTGTGTGTGTGTGTGTGTGTGTGTGTGTGTGTGTGTGAAAGTGTGAAAATGTGACTGTGAGTATATGTGTGGATTTTTGTAACTTTGAACCTGCATGTTTTTCTGTATTCAAGCATTACAGAATCAATCTGATCTCTGCCCTTGAGTGGAATTATCGATACAATCCAAGTATGTACAAATATATCCTTGTTATTGCACAATGCCAGGCGAAATGCAATCAGTGAATTATGATTTACAAAGCTTCGATGGCCCCCATTCATTGGGGGCCTGTGGGCCTTTTTAAAAGTACTCCCCTCATTTATGCCACTGACGTCATTGCCGGTGCACTTGGTTCCCCACTGGAGTCTCATTGCCGCCCTTGTTTGCGGTCTTCTTTTCGTTTGAAAATATCCAACCAAACAAGATTGCATTAGATGACCGGTTTTTCTTAAGTGACCACTTCGTGCGTAAAAATTACGAAAGGATATTGTTGTTTGGTTATCCAAAGCGCAGGACTGAACACTCAGACCAGCAGGGGAATGATGTATCACAAAAGATTTTCAATAGTAGTGTCAGTGGTAGCAGAAGCTAAAGTAGCAGTGTCATCAATATATATATATATATATATATATATATATATATATATATATATATATATATGTATGTATAATTCGATGGCTTCTGTTCGTATGTTTGTTTGTCTGCTTGTCTGAAACCCCCAAAACATGGTTACGGCCAACCACATTTGCAAGCATATTCAAACCTAGGGGATGGTCTCAAAGTAATTGGCTCTTGGATTTTTGTAATAATCAATGATATTCTGGGGTCTGCGTTCACGATCATGCTGATAATGCAGATCTGATTTCTATACATCTATTTTATCTATCTATCTTCCTTTTATTTATCTATCTTTTGCCAATTCCCCCTGAATAATTGAATTAAATATGATCCAAGAATCCATAATGGTGATGATTTTGTCCTTAAATAAGGTATGATTTGATAAATACATAGTTCATATCCATAATCTCTGATTTGGGCCAAAGACGCCATTTAGGCCTTCCGCAGAAACTAGCTGAAAGCCCACTCTACGGTCGAGTTTTCAGCTAGTAAAAGATAATAGAAAAGAAAAAAGCTGATATGCGTGTGGAAAGAGCCAAAAGTTCGAAGAATGAAACTTTTTTTATTCGCTTCTTTTGATCGTCTTCCTTTCTTTCTTTCTTTTTTTTTTTCATTCTTTTTTTGTCCTTCACTTTATCTCCCTTCATCCCAGTACCTATTTCAGTTTTCTAAGGTCCAATGATATTTCCGACTCCTGTTCTTTAATATTCTGTACCGTCGGGTGACCTTTCCATGATTAGTCAGCATCTTTTGGCTGCATCGGGAGGATGCATTGGTTGAATTCCCTTCTCTCCCATCACTCATGTGTAATTCCGTTTTTGCAATTTCTTCTTTCTTCTTTCTTTCGTTATTCGGTTTTCTTTACTTGAAAAGAAACATTTTTTACTTCTTTTTAATGTTTTTCTTCATCATTCCTGTTTCTTCTTCTTCTTCTTCTTCTTCTTCTTCTTCTTCTTCTTCTTCTTCTTCTTCTTCTTCTTCTTCTTCTTCTTCTCTCGTTTCTTTTTTTAAATGCCCTTTGCGTAGCCATATCCATGTTTTTCGTTGGCTAAGGACTTTTAAATTCTCTCTCCAACTCTCATCAAATTCATTCGTAAAAGCTTACTAAAATCTAATATCACCGTTTTCAAAAAAATTGTTCAAATTCTTCGATGGAATTCTCGTTCTTCCCAGGGGGTCTTTAGAACCATTTCCAATGCTTTATTGCAGGGGTCGGCACTCTATGGCTCATGGGCCAAATCTGACACGCAATTTCATTTCATCCGGTCATCATCTCCATTGAATGTGTGACATTACACACGAGACTTCATTGCTTTTCTTGTCTATCTTTGGTTTGTGAAATCTCATTTTTGCAGTCTTCCGCCTACGTATGTGAGAAATTCACTGCCTTAAGATCTACGTTATAGAAATCACTTGGAAACACGAACACTGATCTAAAAGCTCCATTCATGAGAACTAACAATGGCCAAAAGTATTTGGCATACAGAGAAGCCTGAACTTAGAAAGGAGACCTCACTTCCTTTTTTGTTAAAGAATACAAAAAACAAATGACACTGTAGAACCGCCTCAGTAACATATCAGTTTGATTATATTCACCTTTGATTCCTTCGCCTTTTGAATTGTAAATATCCGTAATATATGCATTCATTTCTTTTGTAAATCTCGACCACCATTTTATATTGCAATAACTTTCGTTTATTTTAGAAGTTTCACTTGTGAAAAAGTTGATCCTGTATAAAAAATTTCTAAATGTTTCTGGATGTTTTTTTACTCTGTTTCAGATATTTTCCAGTGGAAATAATATCTAGATGTTTCTAGATTATCCTTTACTCTATTCTAAATGTTTCCAAATGGAAATTACATCTAGATGTTTCTAAATTATCATTCATTTTTCAGTGGAAGTGACATGTAGATTCTTCAGAATCTAGACGTATTTACGTGTTTTTTTCCGCTCTATTTTGGAAGTTTTCCAGTGGAAAACGCCTGTGATGTAATAAATGAAATTTATTCTAACCATATTTATTCTTCAATCGATTTTCTACATGACTCCAGATATTGACGCTTGAGTTGTTCAATTATTGACTGTGGTGGCGAATTGGATTAATTTTTTTTTCTTTCAAATCTTGTCTCATCGTTCTGTTTGTTTTGTTTTTTTATTTTGTATTGTTTTGTTTTTTCTTTTGTTTTTTCTTTGTCTGCGATGCATAAGGTCATTTCTAATCCAGCCTGCGTCTCAAAAATGTTCACTGAACCCTGTTTCTTTTGCTAAGCTTCACTTTCATACTCCATAATGTTCCATAATTCTCAAGCAAGGTCACTATTTTTTCTAGATTTTTTTTCAGTTTTACTTGGTGATCTGTTGGGGTGGCTTTTTCCAATATATGACAGACCTTCTTTTCTTCCTTTATGACTACATCAGAAAAAAAGCTGCACAACGATCAAAATCAAAAACGCAAAGCTGGCCAAAGTAGACCATTTCATCGACCCAGGATGAGTCTCTATGAAATCCTCAAAAGAAGAAGAAATCAAGCGAAGAATCACCCTAGGATGGCAAGCCTTCGGTTAGAGCAAGCTCAACCTACAAGAACAAGAAGAGCCCATAAGTCCTGATAAAAGGCAGTATACAACCAACCATCCTCCCGAAAGTCAACTTTGGGGCTAAAACATGGAACCTAACCAACATACTGGCTTGTAAACTGAGAACTATGCAACGTGTGCATGAGAGAATCATGTTCAACCCCATATGAAGAGATCATCAGACAGCACAGTATATTAGGGGGGAAACGGGAGTCTGAGATATCATAAAAACTATTAGGAAACTCAAATGGCAATGGGCTGGCCATGTTGCAAGAATGGGGGACAACTAATGGACATCATGATTCACAACGTGGATCTACAGAGATCAAATGTGGAACCGAGGCCAGCTGAATATGAGATGGCGATACAAACTGGACGTGTTCAGAAAATATTGGCTCCGCGACGCCCATGATAAATAGATGTGGCAAATCCTGAGGAAGGATTATGCCCAACGACAGACATTAAGAAACTGATGATGATGATGATGATGATGATGATGATGATGATGATGATGATGATGATGATGATGTCCATTTCAAAGATACATGTTCGGAAGAGATCAGACTGTGTGTCGTATGGAGTAGCCTGCATTAATGCTCATATAATATAATTTTCCATCCGTTGTACCAAACTACTGCTTCAAAGCATTTGGATTATTTTTCTCCAATGTTGCCAATTTGTACATTTTATACCTAAATTTAGATTTATTGCCAGTTAAGATATTTCACAATTACATTTAGATCAATAATTTTAGATAAAAGATATATAATTTGTAATCAATTTTTACTTCAATGAGATTTCTCATGAACTGCAGATCAAATAACTTCAAACTTGACACTGCACTGCCTTGTGTACGAACTAGTGTATTTGGCGGATATCAACTTTGTGTAATGGCCAGTAATTGAATAATCTTGGTGCATACAGACAGAGATTTCTTCTGTTATAGTGAGATAACCAGAACAGTCTCCTGGACTGGATATGGTGATTCCTTTGAATTTCCGGGGAGTTATTTTTTTTCTGTTTTTCAGTTTTTACCCAATCATATCTACGGTCGCAAAGTCTGTCCGGAAAGTATCCAACCATTTATCATTTACGAAAAAATAGTCTTCTATGGGCAACCCCAGCGTCCCTTTTACTTTTCAGAACGTTCAACTTTCGAGATCTCCATCAGTTGCCTTAATGCGTTCTCCTTAATCTCATACACGGTCTAAAGAAATCTTTGATATCCTATGTTCTACTTTGGATAGGGTACCTGGCATTGATCTCAAAACCCCAAAGTATCTAATTCTGTTCGTTTATTTCGACAGACTCTGGCTTGTACTGAAACCATTTGTTTACGTGATCAAGACCAAGTCGTTCGAACGTTATTTCGACCTTGTCGAGCCTGTTAAAAAACCGTCAACCAAAACTGTCACCGAAAATGTCAATAGAGATCTTGTTCAATTTTTAAGCTGGTCTGACTGACTTAGTTATGTATGTATCGCGCACAAACTGTATCAATGGAGCTAGAGGGCTGTAAATTTAAACAGTTATCCCTCATTATTTCTGGATAAACATTTTTTGCTCCTTTTTAATCGAGCGCAAACTAATTTTAGTGAGGGGTTCGATTTACAAAGTGGTGATCATAAACGAACAAAAGGCGATAGAAGCAATTTATTCAGTGATCACCACTTTTCCAAATTGTTTTAATTGATCACCGACGACATGCTGCCAAAAGACATTGGTCATGTGGCAGTTTTTTATCGAGACCTGTTCTCTTTTTACTTTACATATAAGGGGTCAAAGAGGGGGTTTGAATTGATTATCTATATCCCCTGTTTGATCCCCGTGTCTTTTGATAAGGATAGTTGGTCTGGATGCCAAACTCCCAGAGTATCTTACTCAATTTGTCTTCTATAACAGTCACCGATTTGTGCTGATACCATTCGTTTTCGTTGCTATGTGTGGCTTCATCGGTTTATTTTCCCGTCTGCCTTGCTCATTCATTTCCACGACGTTTAGACCGTGTACCCTCTGACCTTCTTCGTGCGTTCTCAGTTCAAGATGAGAAACATAGACGAGGAAAATGGTCTGACTGGACCACATACAAGTCCAAAACATTTCAATCAAGAACCATTTGTTTACGTGACCAAAGCCCAGTTGTTTACGCAGCGTCCCTCTCTTCCCTTTCGTGTCTATAGGAAACCGTCAAACAAAACTTTTCAACTTTTAGCATAAGTTTTTTTTAGTTTTATAGTTGGTCTGGCTGGCTATCTGGGTTGCCAACTTAAATAGGATTTTTCTGGGGTTTTTTGTTTTGTTTTTTCGAATTTTTGAGACTAATGTTGATAATATTCAGTTGTTTTTTAATGTTTTTCCATGTTTTGAAGTCCAGTGTTGCTAATTGAGATAGGTTATTTTTTTTCCAATTTTTCGAATATGAGAATGACTTTCAAAATCAAAAGATTGAAAATGTAACACGCATGTAGGCAGCTTCAATGGATCTAGAGGGCTGAAAATTCCAAGATTTACTCCTTATCTACAAACAATGTTCTTTTTCTTTTCTCTTTATCTCCCCCCGCTAAATAGGTCTTTAGTGGAGGGATGCCCGATATGCAATGTATTTTCATGCTAAATTGGACCCTAGTTTATTCTGGGCTTTCTCATTCTTAATTTTTGAAAATTCAGAATTTTTAGTGATCCAACAAAAGGTGGAAGAAGTAACATCCGTCATCCGAGTTTCAATTTTTTCAATTGATCGCCCCTACAAGGCATGCTGCCAAAAGACATTAACCAAGTGACACTTTCTATTTATGACTAACCAGACCTGTCTATTTCTGTTTCCCTTTTGAACAAGTTTTTTAGTTAACTGTCTGATCTCTTCAATTTCCTTTTGTTTGTGTCTATCTTTATTTTGTTATGATTAGTTCTAAAGTAGATATTCTTGGTTGCGGTGATTATGTTTTTTGTGCAACAGGGTACAAGTTAGTTCAGCTTTAGTTCCTTCTGTCTGTCTTATAAATTTGCCCATAGTGTTAGAAACTGTCAACCAAAACTGTCACCAAAACTGCCTACATGAGCTTCTTCAGATTTCAAGTTGGTCGGGCTGGCTGGCTCAGGGTTGTCAATTTTGATGGTTTTTTGGGGGTTTGTTTTTTTTCGAATTCGTCAGTCCAGTGTTGACAATATTCAAAATTTGTTCAATTTCTTTTCATATTTCAGAGTCCTGTGTTGCCAGTTGAGACGTTTTTTGTTTTTTTTAATTTTTTCGAATTTGAGAGTCACTTCTAAAATAGAAAAATAGAAAAATCACATCTAACTTTGCAAACCCTGGCCAGCTGACTGTGTATGTATGTTTCATGCTTACAGGCCACACCAATTAATTCTATCTAGAAAAAAAGCTCTTTGTTTGGTTTGTTTTCTATTTTATTTTTTGAAATCCCCCCTTTAATATTTTCTTAATAGGGGTTCAATTTACAGTGTAAGTTCATGCTGAATTAGTCCCTACTTGGTGTCCACTCATTTTTTGAAAATTCTGACATTTTAGAGATCACTGCCCAAACAAAGAGCGAGGGAAGTGACATTCATAGACAAACTAATAATTCAGGAGTAACAAATCAGAGTATCTTTTAAAGTTTATCTAAGACGTTTTTCGGTGTACAACAGATGGTTAAATTCTCCTGACGAATTAGAGACTTAACGCAGGTACATCAATAAGTCTACACCCAAATGATTTACCATCTGATTCCCAGAATGTGCAAGTGGCGCAGCGGTTAATGCAGGCAATAGAATCGACAAGTCGAGTTTAAACTACAGCCCTGGCTTTTTATGTCCACTCCGCACTAATGACTCTGAGAAAGTTATGAATCCGTGACTTTTCTGTCCAGCTATGGGTAAAATAGGGCATATTGGACTCTCTAGCTTTGGGAAAGCAACCATAGGAATCCACAGGAGTTGTCCTTCTCTGAGAGTTGAAGGAGGGTATGTTTCAATAGGAAAAATAAAATAGCGTTAAAATGACTCAAAATTTCTATCAACAAACATAACTCATGTACAGATATACTAAAAATAACCACCATAGATATCTTGTTCACATAGCCACTTTAAAGAACAACCCAATCAACATAATTATCTTGGACTTGTAGAAACAGACTAAACTCAAATCAACTAAGGTCATATGAAAGAGAACTCTGACATTGGGAAACATATCTAAGCGAGAATAAAATACTTTCAGAGAGGAAACATGCCACAAAAAACTTGATAGATCAACCATATGCAGATAACAAAAATACGTGCAACATACCCTCGTAATTCATGATTTATAACTACTAACAAACATAGCATCCGCATTAAATAAGAAGAAACACAACAAGCAATGACAAACCACTAAATAAAACAATATATAGATAGAATAAAGGGAAGATCTTGCCACCAAGAAAAGAGGGACACCACCAGCAATGTCTTAAATAGAAATCTTAAATAATCCAAATCATTCGCTGAAGAACCCCAAACAGGACAGAAACATTAATGTGTTTGCATAGCGAATCTTTACTCCCTTATATTTTAAACTCTAAATCAACTTATTGTTCAATGTTTAACGTATCGAGCACGTTATGAAATAAACCCAACATACATCAGGTATTGTATTATATCATATTGCATTCCTGATATATATATGTGTGTGTGTGCGCGTGTTTTATCGACTATGATATAAGAAAAAATGTTGTTTTTTAGTTAGACTTTTATCTCATGATCAAAGTTATTCTAATAGACAAATAACATATGAATTGATGTCAGCTTCGAGAAGGCTGTTTTACGCCCAACAGATATTAGGAACGGTGGTTGATCGAGGCATTCAACCGGTCAAGGTGTTTCACATTCCTCTACGGTCTTTTTCATTTATCTTTGCAAATCTGTTGGTGAGTGTGGACTTAAGTATATACGTCAATAAGTCTTTAGCCCAATAGTGGGAATAGCATTTATTTTAAACAAATTTTGTGTCAAATAAATGCTGTTTTCGTCATAAGACTGTGTACCTAGATAGATATCTGTACCACGCATAAATGTATCAGGGTAGACTGCGCTTGTTATCTTACACAGTATATAAATTATCTTTTTAAAAAATAGCACTTCTATTTGATATTATCAAAAGAAATCTAATATTTATCTAATATTACCTAAAGAAAATTGCTCTTTTATCTGAAATTATCTAAAGAATAAAGCTCTTTTATCTTAAATTATCTGAAGAAAATTGCTCTTTTATCTAGAACTATCTAAAGAAAATAGCTCTTTAATCTAAAATTATCAGAAAAAATATCAACATAAGTTAGGTATTGTTGATTTCAAATGAGCATAGGCTAACAAAAGCGCTTTTCCGAATAAACGAAAATAATTGCAGATGATGCCTAGTGGTGTACTCATGCAAGTTTTCAAGGTTGTGGTCCCAGAAATGTGACCTTGAGGCACACAGATAGGCACATAGACACAGATGCAAATAGCGACGAATCTATAGCCCACCTGGTTGGTTGGTCGGGCAGCCCATTCGTGGTGCTACGGTAATAAGATAGATAGTAATGAACAACCTAGGATATAAACCTTCAATAAAAACTTCCACGAGACTAACGTCTTTTGGAAGCATGCCTTGTTTGGGATGATCATTAAAAAATGATTAAGTTACTTCATTGGGCTGTGATTACTAAAAAATTCAAATTTTCAAAAAAGGAAACAAGCGTGAATGCTCTCGAACCAATTTAGAATGAACTTTCATCGTAAATTGACCACCAACTAAAACTTAGTGTTGGTCTACCTACCAACAACCTTATATTGCGAACTGAGCCATATCGAACTGCGTTATATTGAAGGACTCCTCTACTACTAAAAGGTATATTCCACGGGTGGCCCAACTGTTCAACTATGTTGGATTATAATACAGGAATTAATATACTTTTTAAAAAATTGGTTTTAAAAAGTACACGCATGAATAAATATAGCGTGTATGTTTCATATATCTATACAAAGTTCTGGAAACAAAATGTGTATATAACAATAAAAACGTGTGTAAAGTCTATGTCCAACGACGAGCGTTGAAAGACTGATGATGATGATGATTATCATCATCATCATCATCATCATGAAATTTCGTTTATTTTTTGTGACTCTCAAACATCTAAAGTTTAGCGTTAAGTAAGTATCGCCACCCCGGGTATATTCATTAGTTTCAACGGGTATTAGAAGGCATGATAAGCCATGAAGATTCACAAGTTTCCTCGCTGTTCATTCTGTCGCTATGGAAAAAAATAACATAATACAATTCAGACTTTCCTTCTTCCCGCAGTCTCTGAATAAATGAATGAAACAAGGTCTGTCTATCAGCAATGAGCAGCGTGGCTTCTGTCTCATGAAAGAGTTGACTCTCTACGAGTCCCTGCGGAAAGGATAAGGATCCTATATTTGTCATTGCTGTCTCCATTGAAACTTGATGAAGGATCGTGTTTTCAGGGTTAAGAGCTCAACCAACATCCCTCGCGGCGAGGATTATATTGAGATCACCTATTGAGAGCAACAGAGCAACAGAGGATTTACTCAACCCTCAACCCCAGAGAGCAAAAAAATATTGTGAAGATGTTTCAATTCATTCATATCTTGCCATTCTACAAGTGTATCAATAGGAGAGCTATATCATTTGTTTGCTTCGAATCTTTGTTAGAGCATGTGAGCCCCTGTGAGCAGCTATAGAGAACGTGGTCTGTGGTCTGGGGAGTCTCGCTTCAGGGACACCCAGCACGGATGTGATGCGTATTGTAGCAATTGGCCTACAAGAAGGGTCAACAGGGGTAACATGAGAAGTTGTGCTATGTGCCCCCAGTTTTCTGTTAAAAGGTGGTTGCTTTTTTTTTCATTCCCATACGTTGTTCTACGCACTAAACAAGGGAAGTGATCTTCAGCTTATATAGTCTGACGTGTAACCTTACTTTCCGATGGTTTTATTTATAACTATCCCATCTTAGCAGCAGTATTCAAGTGCATCGAAAGTTGGCGGTTCTCAAAATGGGGAAAATGACATGTTAAGACCGATTTTCAAATCGGTTAACAGCGTTCGTAAGGAATTAAGTGACCCAAATGGGTTGCATAAAGAGAGGTATACTTTTACAATATTGAGAGTGGTAAAGAAAAGGGAATATTTTTTTTCTTTTCTACGTCACACTACGTCATAATTTTATCGATTCTCTAAGGAAAAATAGAAGCTCTAAGAAAAAAAAGATAGAAAAATGAGGAAGGAGAGAAAGAAGGAAAGGAAGAAAGAAAGAAAGAAAGCAAACAAACAATACATTATATATAGATCTATAACTGTTGTATTTTGAACAATATTTTTTCGTTTAATTTTTAATGCGATTATTATTTTTATTTCAGGTGTTTTAACGGGGTCTACTTTGAAAACTCGTTCGGAAACAAATAGTTTTATCAGAGACGCAAATGTTTACAAATGCTATCAAAAAATTTATGTACAACGTCGCAGTTTTTGAACAGAATATTTTTCCTGTAGTCAAACTCTTAGAGAGTTGACTTTATCATCGCAATTGGTCAGACTTTCAAATTCATGACATTTAGTTTTCAGAATGGGTTTTAAAGAGTGGGTGAAAAATGATGTCATGACGCCATGTTAACTCGCAACCAGGGGGAGGGAGAAAAAGGGTTGAAGATAGAAAGAAAAGAAGAGACGTGAAACTGGAGGGAGAATTCCTTCTTTCCACTCTTAGGGGTTAAAATGAGGGGGATTCTTTTCCCTGCTTTCAGGGGTCCAAGGGGAAATTCTTATTCTCACCTCAAGGGGCGAAAATAGAGGAGAAAATATTCTGCCATCTCGGGAGTCAAAATTGAGAGTGAAATTCTCCCACTTTTAAGGGTCCAAGTCTAAGTGGACGGGGAATTTTTTTCCACTTTAGGGGTCAAAATCTAGGATGAAATATTCTTCCCACTTTCAGCCATCAAAATGGGTTGGGGAATTTTTTCCCCATTCTAGGGTGTTTTTCCACTCTAAAGCTTCAAAATAGAGGGTTAGAGGGTTTTTTAGTTGGGGGGGGGGGCAATGATGGGAAAACGTTTTTTCCACTCTAGGGGTCAAAATGGGACAGGAAATTTTCTTCCAATTTCATTGGTCAAAATGGAGGGATTTTCTTTCACTTTAGGGGTCAAAATGGAACAGGAATTCATTTTCGAAAAGTAAGGGGAAAAATTTTTTTTCGATATTAGTGGCCAAATTGGAGGGGGTAATTTTTCCCATTTTTGGAGGGTCTGAATAGTGAGTAACAATTTTTTCCCCTTCAAGGATCAAAATGGGAGCGTTTTTCCACTTTCAGGAGTCAAAGTGAGGGGAATGTTTCTTCACTTTGGGCGTCAAAATCAAGAAGGATATTTTTACTCTCAGCTATCAAAATAGAGGAAAATTCGTCTGTCACTTTAAGGGGGTTTCAGTCCTTCAGGGGTCAAAATCGGAGTGGATTTTACTTAAGGTGTGAAGATCGAGAGGGGAAGTTTATTTCATTTTTCGGTGCAAGAATAGAGTTTTTTTTTCTACTTTCAAGGTTCAAAATGGAGGCGATATTTTTTTTTCGTTTTTAAATGTCATATTAGGGAAGGGGGATTGGTTGCACTTACAGGGGTCAAAATTGAAAGGGAATTTTTTTCCACTCCAGGTGTGAGAAGGCGGATTCATTTTTCTACTTTCAGGTAGGCGTCAAAATGACGGGAAAATTTTTTTCTTCCTTTTAAAGGTCAAAATGGAGAGGAAATTTTTCCTCTGACTATAAGGGGTCAAAATAGAGGGGTGATTTATTTTTATTTTTAGTTGTCAAAATGGAGAGGGCATTTTTACAACTTTTTAAGGCGACAAAATGAAGAGTTGTTTTTTCAGTTTCAGGAGTTGAAATTGAAGGGGTGATAGTTTTTTTTCACTTTAAGGAGTTAAATGGGGGATTTTTTTCCATTCTGAGGAGTCAAGTGAGCGTTGCGGAGCCAATATTTTCTCAACTTGTTCAGTACGTTTCGCTTTCTCATATTTTGCCGGCTTCTGTTCCGCATTTGAACTCTGGGGATCCATGTTGCGAGTCGTGATGTCCATCAGTTGTCCGCCATCCTTGCAACATGACTAACCCATATTTTCTCATAACGTCCATGGTGCCCAAGGACACACTTCTCCATCGTGGGCGTCGCAGAGCCAGTACTTTCTGAATTCGTCCAGTTCGTTTCTCCATCTAGTACTCTGCCGACCCTGTTTGTGCCTTTGATCTCTGGGGATCCATGTTGTGAGTCGTGGTGTTCATTGGTTGTCTGTGTGTATAAAGAAATGGATGTATGTGATTCGACAGAATGATTATGAATCACATTAAATTATACAGAAATTTATTTGAAATTATCTCCCGTCTTTAATAAGAAAATAAAAAAACTATTAAAGATAAAATTTGGCTGCAATAGAATCGAACCTGCCACCAATAGGGTAGCTACTTATATATAATAAAACTATATATATATATATATATATATATATATATATATATATTCAGGAGTGATAGATATAAAATTTATGTCATCTGTATTCACAAGCATGAATAATTCAAAGTTTCCCTCTTTTTCTTTTTCAGTCCCCACCCTATCCGCAATTTCCATCTAAATTGTCCCCTGGTCCGTAATTTCTTATATATATTTATATATATATATATATATATATATATATATATATATATATATATATATATATATATATATATATATATATATATATATATATATATATATATATATATATATATACAACGGTGCCGGGCGAAGGAAGGGAGGGAGAAAGTGTGAAAAGAAAGAGAGCAAGGTGGAAGGGGGAAGAGACAGTTTTGGTTGACGTTTTCTAAAAGAGGAAGGAAAAAGAAAGAACAGCAAGGGAGGAAAGAAAGGAACAAACAAATAATGAGTGAAGTGTAAAGCAGGGGAAAGAAAAAAAGAGATGGAAAAAGAAAGTGATCATGAAAGAAAATTTAGAGAAAATTTACAAAGAAGAGATAAGAGTGTATGTTTATTCTATTGTGGAAGACAAGTATTGATATAGAGATAACACAACATTCCGACCGGACCATTCTACAGCCTCTGTCTGATGGTTAAAATGTGGTGGTGTCGAAACAGAATTTTTGCACAATGGTCATCATCATCATTATTCTTTTGCATTCGGGTGATATCTTTTTCTTCCTTTCTCGGGCCTGGATTTACATACTTTGTCCCTGATGGGTAACGGAACACACATTGGATTAAACTCTGAACCTGTCTGACATACTCTCAGGCGACATGTGGGCTTCCTCTTTGAGTTCAGTCGTCCGGAAAACTCTTTGAAAGATTTGATTACATTCGTGTGGAAAGCATTTTTGCTAAAAGTGCAAATTGGTTGAAATCTTTTTTTATAAATAAAATTTTTAAAAAGAATTTAAAATCTAAAAAAAAAACAGAAAACTTATCTATTTTTTTTAGAAACAGTCAACCAAAACTGTCAGAAGAACTGTGAACAAAGGTTTGTGTGTATGTGTGTGCGTATGTGTGTGTTAGTGGGCGTGTGTGTGTGCGTGTGCAAGTGTGTATGTGTGAGTATGTATGTTGCTCTGGCTGGCTATATATGTATCGTACGTAAATGCTGCACTAGTGGAGGTAGAGGGCAAGCAAAACTCATTATTCACTCCTTATCATGTCTAAAAAAAACAAAAAAGCGTTTTGTTTTAAACTGCCCCCCAAAATAGGGGGTGTCAATGAAGGGTTGGGTTTGAGATGTAATTTTATGCTAATTTTGTCCATCAATCTGCGTTCATGCCTAATTTCCAAAAATTCGAAATTTGTTAACACAGGTAAATAAACAATGTGGTGTTACAGCGAGTTTTGAAACAAGATACCCTTTTCCTCCGTCTTGCAACTTCCTCCGCAGTCAAATACATTTTTTGGAAACATCTGTCACTTTTCCTGTCCTCAGTTAACTGACGTCATTTATTCTTTCTTTTATCAACTATTCCCAATTAGCTGACGTCATTTATTCTTTTTCAATCAATTTTGGTGATTGGAAAATGTCCGTGTCTCCCCTTCCAGTAGTACGTTCTGGTCACCAAAGATGAATATATTTGTCTTCTTTTTTTTTTCCGAATCAATTCTCGTGATAGATATAAAATTTACGTCATCTGTATTCACAAGCATGAATAATTCAAAGTTTCCCTGTTTTTCTATATAGGTTCCCCCCTTATCCGCAATTTCCATTTAAATGGTCCCCTAGTACGTAATTTCCTTTTCAAAGGTACGTAGACGTCCACAATTCCGTTCTTGCTAAAAAGAATTCCGTTAAAACTCATGAATATTGATGAAAATACAAAATCTCCATTGCATGTATAAATTGATTTTATTTTCATGCAAATCAAAATGTGTGCAATTAGATTATCTAATAAATGTAATACATACATAAATGTACGTAAGAAAAAAAACACTATTGCGAAGAAAAAAGCAAGTAAGACGAGTTATCTCGTCTGTGGCACCGGACTGACGTATATCGTACGTGGCACTGAACTGGCAATTTTAGCCAATCCTATGCTATATTCTACCCATTTTAGACGAATCCAGCCATTTTGAACAATCAAAATGTCTATAAAATGGCTGTTTCGGGGGGGGGGTTCGCGCGTTTGGCGTTTTTTTGATATTTTTTTTTTGTCGATTTTGCGCGAAAAATTTTTGAGTCACAATACTGGGAGTGACACCCTGAGTTACCTCCCCAGATGACGCCAACCCTAAGAATACCACTGTGCAGGTTTCTCCGGTTTTGAAGTTGGTTTGCTTGGCTCGTTATCCAAGTATACACGTGGAGAACAGAAGATTTTAACATTTGCCCCTTATTATACTTTGATAAAAAACGTTGTTTTTTTTCTTAATACTCCCCACCTCAGAATAAGATTTTGGGCGAGGTTTCAATTTACAATGTAAGTGTATGCTAAATTAGTCTCTCAGTTTGCATCCAGTGGTGTTCACGCATATAGATTTTTAAAATTGAGACTTTTTAGTGTCCACTGCCCAACAAAGGGCAAAAGAAATAACTTCATCATAGATCACCTTTCTTTATAATTTTTTAATTGATCACCCCCAGCACGACATGCTGCCAAAAAACCATCAGATACACGACAGTTTCTATTGCTGCAGTTATCCTTCGAAGGTTCGCCCACCACACCAAAAATACCCCAAACGCCCTACGCCCTAAGTCCCAGATTGTATAGTAGTTTTATTGCATTGTTAAACCTAGCGTTTTATGAATCTCACTTTTATGAATAATTCTAAAAAGAGGATCGTTCTTCTATACATTCAGGGAGTGTACGTTCATAAAGGAGTAAAAACGAAAAAGAAAAATGTCACCAACACTTTCTTTTGGTTACGAAAGCTGAGAGAATTCCTGAATTACTAAGAAGAAAAGATTGTGCGAGTGCAATTTATTGTTTCAATTAGTCACGTCTCCATGATAGCAAATAAAACGTTAAGGTCTGATCCACACGAATGGTATTCAGAGAAGATCACAATTCAAAGAGAAAATGCTAAGCTCAGACAAATGCCATCAGACCACTGGCTCAATATTAATCTCTCTCTCTCTCTCTCTCTCTCTCTCTCTCTCTCTCTCTCTCTCAAACTCTTTCAGTCACTAACTACCTCTCACTTGCTCTCACACTTTCTCTTTCTCTCTCTCTCTCTGTGATTCTCACCGATTTTCACTCTCTTCCATTCATTCTCATTCACTCTCAGTCTCTTTCTCTCACAGGCTCACTCTCTCTCTCTCACATTTTCTCTCTCTCTCTCACTCTCTCTTCATCTCTCTCATTCACTGACTCACTCTCACTCTCTTCCATGCATTCACTGTCAATCTCTTTCGCTCATTGACTCACTTTCTGTCTCTTTCTCTCTCATTCACCTATTCACTCTCTCTTACACATTCACTCACTCTCTTCCGTTCATTTACTCTTTCACTCTCACACTTTCCTTCTCTGACTCACTTTCTCTCACTTTCAAACTCTCTCTCTCTCTCTCTCTCTCTCTCTCTCTCTCTCTCTCTCTCTCTTTATATATATATATATATATATATATATATATATATATATATATATTCATGAAAATTATTTCGAGTGCTCAATATCTACATAATCTGTAGACAGAGGATTATAATGATACTGGAGAAACTAAAAAGACCCTAACATCGTGTTTCGCGTTAAACACGGTTTCGAATATGTTTCAAACACGAAAATTGATAACAAGAATGAATGACGTCAGTTGACAGAGGACAATTGATTGGGAAAAAAAAGAGAATAAATGACGTCAGTCAACTGAGGATAGACAAAGTGAGTTATAGAGATGTTGGATACATGGCAGTCGAGGAAGTTGCAAGACGAAGGAAAAAGGCATGTTGCTTCCAAACACAAATTAAGGGGCCAATTTAGCATAAACTTACAATTCTATTATTGTACACATATATTTTCCCATTCATTCACTCACTCATACTCTCTTTCATTGATACACTCACTCACTCTCACTCAGACATTCACACACCTCCCGTCCCTTCGTCTCATTTACTTTCACTTGCATACTCTCTCTCTCTCTCTCTCTCTCTCTCTCTCTCTCTCTCTCTCTTTCTCATTCTTCCTCTCTCCCTCCTTTGGTATGTGTGATATCCTAGTGAAATGAACACCCAACAGGTAGCCTAGTTTTAGGACACACACAAGCTAGGAGTATAATCTATCAAGCTTCTTCTGTATGGAAGCAACAATTCATGCACGAAAATCTGAAATGCACATAAGTAATTCGTTGGTAAAAAAGGTAGTTGCAAACAATTTCACGATTTTTCTGCTTTTTTTTTTATTATTATTATTTTTTCTCTCCAATAAATTATTCTAAATCATTATTATTTTTTAATTTTTTAATACTTTTTACTTCGTTTTATTTTCATCAGTTGCTTTTTTATGGCAACTTCGTCACCGCTAGTTTATACTCCAATGGAAATTGTCTCTTAAAAGACTGACGCTTTACTTGGTTGCTTAGTCTGGCACAAGGCAAAAACTGTGAGTTGCTGCTAAGGATCAAACTCACAACATTTGTAATAGACTATGAGATTTGATTGCAAACTATTCCTCTGCAGCGATCCAGCCCATTTACTAAGTTGACCCTAGTCCGGCATGAGGACATAACTAATGAGTACCCATAAAAGATCGAAGTCACGACAGTAGTGACTGCTAATCATTGTTCCTTTACAATGCATTCTTTTCCAAAACTTATCTTTGTCTGACTCTGGACCACAGCTGTAGGGCGCACACTGAGAATCAAACTCACTACAGTAGTAATGGTATGCGAGACAAGAATTCAAACCCTTGCTCCAGTGATCTATCCTATTTATAATGTTTTGCTCTGAATGTCAAACTCCCAGAGTATCTTATTCGTTTTTATTTTCTATGTTAGCCTCAGATATGTGCTAGTGCGTTTTGCTTACATGGTCATTTGCACGATTCCCAGTGTATAACCGCCCCTACCCTAACGTGCCCGCTTCTATACTCCTTTTGAGCCTGCTAGCTATATTTACTTGATATGGTTTATTAGAAGAGCATTCAGTTGGATTCAAAATTCGTCACCAGCTGCATTTGGCCAGCACGTACTAACCAGACATACAGGCTTTTCATTTGAATATAAAGTAATGTTTTGAATAATATAGTATCTTATCTATCACTCAGAAGATTTGATATTGCAACGCACAAAGAAAACATAGCGTATGTACGACGAAATGAAGGAAAAGAGAGAATCATGTTCCGACTGGAAATGTAGGTTTCAAATATTAAGGCTGTGTCCCTTCCAAAAGTGCATTTTTGGAAGGGGATGGACCTCATGGTGTGTGGAGTACCTACCATAATAGACACACAAAATGATTTCCCATGCATCGTCCGGAACTACGGCTTCGTTGTATTTCTGTTACTTCACTTCAGTGTATCTAATTTAGTTCAGTAAATTTAGATCTATAGTCAATTTAGATCATTTATATCTAAATGTAGATATATGATTTTAGATAAAAGATCTACAGTCTTTATTTATTTATTTCATTTATTTTCATTAGATATCTCGAGAGCCAAAGGTAAAAAAAAATCACACCTTACTCTACAATGCTTTGAGTACTGACAAACATAATTGACGAATGTCAACTCTGCACAACCACCGCACACACACACACACACACACACACACACACACACACACACACACACACACACACACAGATTTCTTTCCTCGTAGTTAGATAATGCAGTTTGACCTGTGATGGTTTATCTGCCATCTGGTCCCCAAGGCTAAGCTTTAGTAATGCTACCTCCAAGCTTATCACCTTAGGATGAATAGGATGGTTGTCATGTGAGATAACTTATATCGTTGAAACATAATTATGGGCACATTGGGAACTGTATGGGGGCAAAGAGCTTGATCTAGATTTTACCCTGATTTTCCCAAGATATAACACTGTTGCTACCCCACCTCCTGGCTCTTACCCTTTGCTATGTATAATACAGTACGGGACCCCAGAGGCATTATTTCAGATAAGTTTCTATATGATATAAAGCAGTTTATGATCCAGGCATTTCTTCTTAATGTTCATAAGTTTCGGGACTGATCTAGAAAACAAATTAGTATTTGTAATGTTAAAAAGGTTTTCTAGTGTTACTAAATTTCACAATTCCCGGGATTAGACGATATGTAATATCCCATTAATCCTAAAAAGAAGAGTATACAACCAATGCATCCGCCCAATGGTCACTTATGGAGCTGAAACATGGAACTTAATCCAGAGACTGATCCCAAA
>OY735233.1:32996784-33041784 GCA_963457665.1 Thysanoteuthis rhombus | reverse complement strand
ATTCTTCTTCTTCTTCTTCTTCTTTTTCTTTTTCTTTTTCTTCTCCTCCTCCTCCTTCTTCTCCTCCTCCTCCTTCTTCTTCTTCTTCTTCTTCTTTGCATTCTTCTTCTTTGCATTCTTCTTCTTTGCATTCTTCTTCTTTGCATTCTTCTTCTTCTTTTTCTTTTTCTTCTCCTCCTCCTCCTTCTTCTCCTCCTCCTCCTTCTTCTCCTCCTCCTCCTCCTTCTTCTTCTTCTTCTTCTTTGCATTCTTCTTCTTTGCATTCTTCTTCTTCTTCTTTTTCTTTTTCTTTTTCTTCTCCTCCTCCTCCTTCTTCTCCTCCTCCTCCTTCCCCTCCTCCTTCTTCTTCTTCTTCACAAACGACTTATAAAACCTCAATGCTACTTAGCCTGGGGAAACAGGGCATTTGCGCCCCCGTTTGAATCAGATCATTCTCAACTAAGATGAGGGTTTTAAAGTTGAATCCTCATAGGATACCAATGCTTTATATTTGTTTCATGAAACTATAACTTGATGAACTCACGTAAAAAGTATTTCTCTTGCTTGCTGCTAAAACATAACCCAAATATACTTCACTCCCAGTAAACATATCTTTTTTGTCCCTTCAAACCCAGTGAGGCAGCTGCAGACGTCCATGTCTCTAAGTGAATTGCCGATTAAACATTTCCCATCCAAAAATTGCTGAATTTAATGTGTATTGCACACACCCAAACCGAAGATATAAACATATTTTCTTTAAACTCGCAAAGGAAGTCAAGCGTGAAATATTTTCGTAACAAATCGTTGTTAATTATTCTAGTGATTTTTTTAAATGGGGGATTGCCTTCGCCCACGTCCTTGACAGATGAAAGAAATCTCAGGGGGGTTCGAGCATGTGTAGAACTACTGCAGTAGAACTCAAACGATGTGATGTTGCACAATAGAGTGCCACAACTATTTCCCAGGTGTGCCGCGTACATTTTCTTCCGAAATACGCTAACGTAGTTGAAAGTGATAGATTCGTTCATCGGTATGCTGGTAAAAAGGTTTCATTCATCGACGACTAAAACTTTTTCAGTTAATTCATTCCAATTTCACAATACGTCGACTCTTAGTACGCACCTTCGTTACTGCTTCAGAGTTTCCCAATTCGTGGAAAAGGGGTGGAGACCGAACAGTTGAATATGGCCTTTTCAATACCTGTGCGCGTAAGTCGAATATATTACTTTGTGTGTCGTCATACAATATAGGTCGAGAAGCACCTATCTTGAGAGAGTGAGAGCATATGTCCGTTTCAGTACCATCATTTTCTTATGATGGGAGGGATGGTTTCATGCCTTTTTTGTCAGTAAAAAAGAACAAATGCGTGATTGAATCACCGTGGCCCGTGCGTGTACTAGAACTAATTACCTAAATAATCATACGAAATCATATTTTTCGAAAAAAATTTTTTTTTTATAAGTGGGTTTAGTCTGCAATGTAAGTTGATGTTAAATTAATCACTTAGTTGGTGTCCACTAGTTTTGTTTTGGTTTGTTTTGTTTCTTTGTTTTTTGTTTTTTTGTTTTTTGTTTTGTTTTTTTTTAATTCGGAGTTTTTTGGTGAACACTACCCAACAAAAGATGAGATAAGTAGCTTACTCGTTCATAACGCCTTTTCCCAAAGTTTCCTGATTGATCAACCCCAAAGACGATTTCTATTGAGTGATTAACCAGACCTTTTTTTCTTTTTTCTCAATTATTCTTGCTTTTTTATTGCAAATTTCAGGTCATTGATATACAACAGATATTAATATTAACTCACATTGGAGGAGATGAATAAGTTTACAGCATCATTTCGATAAAAACTTACTCATATGGATTCATAGCATCATTATTCAGTCATTAAAGTAGTTTCTTTGGCGTTTAATGCCCTTACGCTACCATTCAGCTAAATTTGGTATTCTGTAATAAAAGAACGATTTCAATTCTGATTCGATTGAGTCTTTGAGGAATCTTACAATATCTTGATTGTATTGGAATCATTGAGCAAAGAAGGATTGTAATATATGAAACACGTGATAGGTCTGATTAGTCACTCAATAGAAACTCTCACGTGACCAATGTCTGTGATGTATTGGTGGTGATCAATGGAAAAAAAATTGGAAGACGTGATCAATGAATTAGTTACTTCTCTATTCTTTTACTGAGTGGTGATCACTAAATCCAAATGAAAAGACCAAATTTCTCAAAAGTGATAAGTGCGAATGAGGGACAAATTCAGTACAAACTAACATTGCAAATTGGACGCCCCACCTAAAGCCTATAAAAGATTCTAGACAGAAAAAGGAGTTAATGTTTAAATTTTCAGCCCTCTAGCTTCTTTGCTACGACCTGTATTCATGGTACATACATACATACATACATACATACATACATACATAATCAGTCAGCCAGAACAACTAAAAACTTTAAAAAAACGTAAGTTGACAATTTCGGTTGATGGTATCGTAATGATATGAAGGACACCGGTCTGGAGAATACGCTACATGTAGAAAAACTTCCTATCCCAGCTCCATGGTTGTTTTCTGTGTCGCCTTTGCAATAGAATTACGGGCGATGCGGCAAAATCGTTATTCGACTTCTTTGCCCCCTCCCCTAATTACATCCTCTAATTAATCATTCAGACAAGTGGATCAATTTACCTCTTATTTTTCTACAAGTTCACGAGTTGCTTGTGCAGCATCTTTCTTTAGGATTTCCTCTAGCTGATCGATTTTATTTTATTTTTATTGTAGATTAAGTATCGTGGATCGTTACTATTCATTTTTTGATACTATTTACCGTCATCTAAATTGTTGTTGCTCTTTATCATTTATACCAATGATGAAGATTCACAAGACACCATCTGATAAAATAGATAAAAATTGAAAATGAAATTAGATAACACTGAATGCCCGGCTAATAACAAACATGGCACCGGATATATCATTGATGGGGAATGAGTTTAATGTTTTGATTTGGAAGCGTACTGGGCGCTGAGCTCCAGTAGTTCAGTGGTAAGAGCGGTTCCGGCATAGAGGAGCGTGAGTTCGATTCTCACCTGGACCTTATTCTTCATCCATATCATACTGTTAATTTGCTCGCGATAAAAAGCAATAACAATTACCGTGAAGGTAAATAGTATAAAAAAAACTTTATGATGAATAAAAACCTTGTTGTGCAAATACTTTTCCTGTCACAAAAGTATGTGTGTACATTTGAATTTGACATTGTGAATCAATGTTTTTTCAATAAAACTTCTGTAAGATATCAACAGAATTTGAAATATTTTAATATCCTTTGAGTAATGGTTGCAAAACATGTTTGCTCACGTACACCTGCACAGCTTCGAGGGATCTATCATCCGAGACATTTTTTTTTCCCAGTTTAAACATGAAGAGTAAATTCATTTCATATTCAGTCATCATTTTAGAATGAAGTAAATCTATAACTTTCCCACAATTTTCAAATGATATGTACAAACAGGCGATAAGGAGCTAAGTGAACTACAAAGTACCCATCTGATATTTCCCTTACATTGTGCATAAGATAGTGCTAGGAACTTTTGCATCCACCAAACAAGACTTTTCGTTATAAAATATGACGACTGGCCCTTTTTTTTTTTTTTTTTTTGCAATGATCAGCCGTTTTTGTAACATCTGTGTTAGTCATGCTCTGTTATAGTTCAATAAATTCACATTGAATTTTGCTCGTAGCAAGCAGATATGCATAATGTTTCTGGTGATTTGCCAAGTTTGTCTCTCCGAGCCAAAATGAACCATTCCTGCGATATAACCAATGGTCTACTGATCCAACAATGAATATTTATAAAAGACTCTGTCGAAGAATAACAACAAAATGCTGTGGGAGGAAAATTCTTTTGGCTTAGCTTCGTGCCACCCACTCTGGCAACTGCTTCAGCCGTCCCTGTCATTAACATATCGCAAGTTCCCCTGCACTTGGCTTGTAATATGTGAAATGGACTTAGAGACGACAAGCTCACAAGTGGTATCACTTGTTTCATTCTGCTGTGGGGAAAGTATCCAAACTATATTTTTTTCATAAATAAAGATTTATTATACGGACCTGGTTACTCACTCAATGGAAACGGACTTATGCCTTTTGGCAGCATTCTGTGTTGGGGTTGATCAATCAGAAAATTGGAAAAGGGATGATCAATAAATGAATTACTTCTCTTGCCTTATATTGGGAGGTGATTACTAAAAATAAATCAGAACCCCCATCCCCAAAAAAACGAAAAAAAAACAAGTGTGAATACTACCGGATACAAACAAAAGAATCAAGCATAAAATTACATTTCAAATTGACCACCAATTTAAAAATCAATTCAGAGGGATTTTCAATAAACAAAGTCATAATAAGGAGTAAATGCTTAAAGTTTCGGTCCTCTAGCTCCCATGTTGACAGTTTGGTCGATGGTTTCTAAATAAACAAAGGCTTACTTAGTCTGTACAAGGCTTCAGTAGTGAGGCAGCGGATAAGGATCGAACTCACTGAATAAGTTTTTGAGATTCGCTCACTAACCAACACTCTTTGGTAGTTTCCCTATATTTATATTTAAAAGCTAAACCAAACTTGAGTTAGCACCACAATAATGGGCTTCTCGATGGAGATCGAGCTCACAACACTAATAAAGGTTTGTGGGACTATCTTACAAACCATCGCTCTAGAGCAGTCAACTTGTATTCATATTTGAAAGCTAAGCTATGTCTAGCACAGGGCCACTCAACGATTAGTCACACAACACTACCGCAGATTTGCGAAAATGGAGTACTAACTACTGCTCTACAGTACAAGCCTTAAGTTCATGTTGAAAAGTTAAGCTCAGTCTAACTGCTTGAATGAATGGTTTGAGATAACATAATTCAGGCTCTACAGCAGAATTCCTATAAAGATATCAAATAGATATTATTGATATATGCATCGTATTTCACATACATCACTTTATCAAGATATCTGGCTTCCTGAAATCAGCTTTACGCCTAAAATATCAAAATTAAAGTTTGTTCAGACTCCAGTTGCTTCTGTTTTTCTACTGTGACAAGAATAATCCTCACCAGATTGGGGAAGTAAACATTTCCCAATTGTGATTCGAAATCACGACCCACTGATTGATAAACTGGTTCTCTTACCGATCGATAAGTCATCGTCATCAGTCTTTTAGTGTCCGTCGTTGGACATAAACCTTCCTCAAGATTTGCCGGCCCTCCCAATCCAGGGCGTCACGGAGTCAATACTTTCTGAATATCTTGTCACACCATCTTATATTTTGTTGGTCCCAGTTTCGCATATGATCTCTAGGGATCCACATTGTGAGCCGCTGTCTGACATTCTCGCAACATGACCAGCCAAGTTTTCATATGAATTACATATTTTCGGACTCTTGCCTTTTCCTCTAATATATTGTGCTGTCTTGTGATCTCTCCGTGTGATGTTGAGCATGATTCTCTCTTGTGTGCGTTGCAAGCTTCTCAGTTTAAGGGTCAGTCTTTTGGTTAGGTTCCATGTTCCGACAAGTCTTACATATATACGAATTTCAACTTACAGATATGCAAGTACTCATTTCATTCTAATAAATAACATATAATTAAAAAAAACATCTTTTTATTTTCATTATCTGTTGTATATAGAATACAAAAGTTGCTTATGTTTTCAAGTTTTATTTCAATGATAATGTTTGAACTCAAAATCTCCACACTTGAAGACGTTTAAATCAGACATAACCAATGGAAAGGAAAATATGACCCCTTGAAGAAACTGGCACATTTAAAGGAGGCCATAGACTAGAAAATAATAATGAATGAATTTCTGTTCACGTTTCACCCCTGTTCCACAACGGTCCCAGGAACCTGAGAAGCGATCCGTCGTGACCCTAAAAAATAACTTGAGAAATGTCTGATCTAAATTACCTGTGACAATTTGCTGGGTGGACAGATGATCGTAAGTAACGAAGGTCACCAGATGATACTTTGTTTTCACCAAATATTATTTGGGAGTAGATAACAACTTTTTGTTTAGAAATAGATATCCCTTTGCTATCTCTATGAGAAACCGTCAACTGCAACTGTCACAAACACTGTCAAAATTTATTTCTTCAGTTTTCAAGTTAGTCCGGTTGGTTGGCTATGTATATATGACGCGTACGTGCCGCACCAATGGAGCTAGAGGGTTGAAATTTTCAACATGTACTCATTATCAAGTCTCGAAAAAAAATTTTCAAAGTTCCCTTAGAAGATGTTTTGAGTGGTGAGTTCATTTTACAGTATAACTTCATGCCAAATTGCCCCCTAGTTTGTGTCCAGCAGCATTTAAGCTTGTTTCTTCTTAAATAAGATATTCCCGGTGATCACAACCCAACAAAAGACAAGAGAAGTAACCTATCCATTTTCCGATTTTTTGAATCGATCACCCCCAACATGGCATGCCGCCTGAAGACGTTGACGTTGTGGCATAAGTTGATCTGCTGAAACCTGGATCTACCCCAAGAAAGTATTGTGTCGTCAAAACGAGTTGCCCGAACGAGGCTGAATCCAGGGTTGTCTTTCTCCTAGACTGGTTTCCTCCCAAGGCTAGAGATCCCACGCTGCACTCCAATCCTACGCATAACTGGTGGGAGAAGAGATTGATTCATGCCATTCCCAAATGTCCTACCACTCCTCCATGGAATCAATTCCTTCTATTTTTCATCTGCAACGAAAGTCTACGGTTTTCAGGATGACAAAATGTTTTTCGTTCAGACCAAATTTGAAGTGGTTTATAAGAGCGTCCATAAGAGAGGAAGGGTAGCGAGAGTGGGCGAAGAAAGAATTTTCTTTCTTTTTTTTTTTTTCTTTCACGTCCTACAACATCATATTATTCCTTTTTTTAGATCAATTCTCAACTAATGTATACATTTCATATATTCATAACTTTTTTCTTTTTTCAAGGAATTATATTGTATCTCGCACGATATTTTTATCTCTATTTTTAATACAATGATAGTTCATTTTTTGTCTCCGATAAATTAACGGGCATCAACCAGAGGAATTAATAGCGAACAAATAGTTTTATTACAGAAAGAAATGTTGACAAATACTGTCAGAAATTGTGTATACGATGTTGAAGGTTTTGGATAGAGTTCTTTTGCTTGTTTTCATCAAGAGAATTCCACAGAAACAGGAATAAATGGTAATTCAAAGAGTTAAGCTGTAACAATATTCATCTGGTCTCCAAAGAAACATATGCAATATCGATATTCCGGTGTAATATGCTTCCAGGTAAAAGCTTTACGTCGATTACAGCCTTCGATTGGTTAATTTAAAAAGTTCACAGGTCCTTTTAGTCATTCGATAGAAAACCATCACGGGACCATCGTCTTCGGATAGCATACCTTGTCGGGTATGATCAATTTAAATTGAAAATTGGAAAAGGGGATGATCAATGAATAAGTTACTCTGCTCGCCTTTTGCTTGTCAGTGATCACTATAAAAAAGAGTCTGATTTTTTTTAAACTTTTAAAAAATTTTCATGGTGAGAAAATTTCAAAATAACAAAATGATACATAATCAGGAGTGAATGTTTGGATTTTTAGCCCTCTAGCTCTATTTGTTCGTTCCGTATATGCAATAAAGCGTCACGTCAATTAAAAGACAACCTTCAAAGATGACGAAGTTCTCCAGTGACGAATTTCTCGTTTCTGTTGCATCAGCCAGCTTATGGATCCTTGCAAGTCTCGAGTCTGGTCAGAGCAAGGACTTTATACCCACAAGCTTTTATGGACACACTTTAGTCAGGATGCAAGTCTACTGAAAGGATATCTCCACCCTAATCACTCAGTTTAGATTATACTCAGTTAGCTGCTGGGTGCACGGGTATATTTGTTCGAATGAACAGTTTTCCACACACCCTGCTCATACCGGGAATCGAACCCAAAATATTCTGTGTAGAAGAGCACTATCTGAACGGACTGAAGGAACCTATTTAGACAGTTTTTATGACTGTTTTGGTTGACAGATTCTACCAAGTACAAGTACATATTATTATGATTTTGTTCCAAGCAATTCTTGGTCACCTTGCCTGTATATTAGTGCGGTTTGCACTTCCCCCAAAATTCAATGATGTCTGCTCTTAACTGACGTAACAAAAGCGCCCAGTGGCGCCAAGTCTATGTTCTTATATATCAAATTACAATAGTCGTAATGTAGGCGATAAATTATTATTTTCTTGTCCGTCATTTCTCATCCAGAAACGACTGATCTTTTACTATGTAAACAATGAAGAACTACCGAAGCATAAGTCTATGGAAGAAAGTTTATTATTTCAAAAGAGAAACATTTAGTTGTTAATAACACTGGTCAACAAAGATATTTCATCGGGGATGTCTTGTAATTTGCGCAGATTTGGATACTGGTTCCGAAAATGTAGTCTGTTTTCTTGTATCACGTCAGGTTTTCATCAAGAGATGGAGGCTGTACTTCGACATATAACTTCTTATAGAAGCTCCAAAGCTCAACGATGTCCTTTGGTACAGTACATGCATCCTACATCCTGTACAGAGTAATTCTGATTTCTTGCATTGAAAGATGATGATGCATTCAAATCTTGTTTTCATTTAATCTCTGTCTATCATCATCATCATCATCATCATAATCATCATCATCATCATCATCATCAGTCTTTCAACGTCCGTCTTTGGACGTGGACCTTCCCCACGATTCGCCACACTTCTCTATCGTGGGCTGGTTTGCACACTGAAAATTATACCGTTTCTGCTGGGTCCTCGGTCCCAAAAGGCCCAGCCACATCATTTGCTTTGGGTGGGGATGATGTGCTCCAAGGGCGACTACCCAAACACTACTCCTTCGTCTATAATACGTCATAAACAGTAGAAATGAAAACAGAATGTGTCCATGCTGGAGTGAAACTGACTCGGAAGTCCTAATCTGAGTTGAAAAAAAGTTCGATCTTGTTGACCAGTGTAATTAGAATCGACTAAAATTGATAGCGATACACAACTAACCGTCCGTTCGTAGACGCAGGTTGTGCATCTCTTATCTGGCGGTCTAGGGTCCAGCTACTCCCTTGGTCCGGCACGTTTTAAATCTGAAATTAGCCTGTAGATCTGTCACTGAAGCTCTTTGATTCGATGTCAAGCCGTGGTTTAAATCATCATCTAGCAGTTTATAACCCTGCTCCTTAAACCGAATATATAAAAAAAACTAACCGTGGTTTGAAACCGAATCAAAGAATTCAAAATTCAACAACTTACGATGTTATTTTAGGATAAAGTTAGAAACGTAATTATCATCTTTCCCTGAATCTTATAATAAATCTCAACGACTAAATTCGCGATTATATTTGAATTTCTATGTGATGTTTATTTTAGGAAACTTTTCGTTCAAGTAGAAGACTCCATTATTTCAAGTGGTGGGTAGGGGATATTTTGTCAGTAATATTGTTACCTTTGAGTGGAAGAATCCATCATTTGGGACAGTGAAACAAACAAAAAAAATACATTGTTCATTATATAGATAGGTATTTAAAAGAACGAAATAGAAAGCATAAGCAAACAAAAATAATTTTATCATTATGATATAATTTTCATTAATGCCCGCTACCCACAACAGACTAGTTTAATCATTGTTGCTGGGTTTAGGTTATTCCTGTGTTCTGATATTCATATGTACCTATCTATATGTCCCAACTTCATTCTACCCTTAGCGAGTATAGTAGAAACTTGAAACTTGACACAAACACGAGTAGGGAAAATGTTTGGGTTTTTTTACTCTCATCCCTAAATAAGATTTTACTGCTGATCAATTTACTATGAAAGTTTATGGTAAATTGGCCCCTTAGTTTTTACCCATGTTTTATTTTTCTGTTTCTTTCCCAAACTTGTTCTGCAGATAACTAGGTTTTTGTAAATCTTTTCCTGGGATCCACGGTAAATATATAGAAACTATCAACGAAATGAAGCTTCCTACGCAGTAGTACTTCTCATAGGGAAAGAATCACTCAGCGATAGGTCCCAATTGGCAAAAAGAAAATCTCTTCACGAAATATCTTGAGTTTGTGAGAAGAAAAAAACAACAAAATTTCATAAAAATTCTCAGAATCAGAGGGCTGGCCATGTTGCAAGAATGGCGGACAACCGATGGACATCACGACTCACGATACGGATCCCCCAAGATCACATGCGCAACAGAGGCCGGCAGAATATTAGATGGAGAGACGAGCTAGAAAAAATTCATAAAATACTAGCTCTGTGACGCCCATGATAGAGAAGTGTGGCGAATCCTGGGGAAGGTGTATTCCAACGACGGACGCTGAAAGACTGATGATGATGATGATGATGATGATGATGATGATGATGATGATATCTAAGCGCTTTTTTTCAGATGGATAGACGAACGGTGATTTGTACTAAGATTATTTAATCATTTTATTCAATTACTTACATGTTTATCTGTATTCATACATTATTCAGGAAGTGATTAGTACATAATGCAGGATTCACAAAGTAATTATTAAGGTTTTGAGGGTCTGATATTTTCATTTGGAACGAATTACTGAAATCTCATAGGTTTAATTATTCACTCAACGAATTTTCATCCAACAGGACGTTTTGTGGAACGGATTATCCTCGTTGAGAGAGGTATCAGTGTATAATATAGTTATTGTTAGACACCGTGATGCAAATATTCGTTGATTTTTAAACTAGTGCATTGTCCATTTCAAAAAGTGCGTCTTTGGAAGGGGCCAAAGTTTATAGTGTGCAGAGCAACGTGTCGTAATTGTCATGTGAAATAATCCATCGTACCAAACTACGGCTTCGACGTATTTTGGTAATTTCTCTTTAGTGTGGCCAATTTTGATATTATATTTCTTATTTAGATAATTCTAAAGAGGAGATGTCAAGGGAGATAATCTATAGAAACTAAGGAGAAAGATCTATAATCTTTAATATTTACTTATTCTTATTATATGCGTCAAAATTGTTATAATTTTGTTGCCCCATTCAATTAGACCAGCGTTCTTCAAACCTCTACGATCGCAACCCATTTTAACTTTATTCAATAGCCTCACAATCCGCCCTACCCTACTCTGAAATATAATTGAAATCCATTTTATGTCAGGATTAAAGCAAGAGCTTGATAGAAAAAGGGACGACTTCACACTATCAAAGTTCAAAAGTAACTAAACTTTTAGAGATATCTCATGGGAAGGAAAAAATCGGCAAAAATATATAATTTTAACATATAACTGTAGATAATCGTAGCTTATGGTTCAACTTTCCACAAAGTATCACGCAAAATAATTGAAAACTTTTGGAGATATCGTGCGGGTAAATTCTTCAGAAATTACGTGGATCAGACATGGAAATACGACGTAAGGTAAATAATTGTGCATGGATCCGCTCCAAAAATAGATCGTTCCTCTCATGGTCGATTATTAACCCCTCCACAAAATTTCATAGAAATTCATTGCGATATTGTTTTGGGTATCGTGTGGATAGTAATGAGCGTACATAGGAAAGTAATTGAAAAACTAAACGGGAAAATATCTCTTAATCTGGAAAAAAAGACCTACATCCGCCCCGAAAATACCCCTCACTCCTCGATTCATTGTTCACCCTCCTACCAAATTTTATTGAAATTCATTCATTTGCGTATGTGTGCGTGTGTGTGTCACTCCTCCGACTATTCCCCATTCTCCTCTCTGTTAAAAGTGACTTCACACTTGGTCATTTTTGTATGTAATATTCGCTCATCTCTCGGAACAAGTCAACTCATTCCCTGTAGCAGTGACTGATCTCAAATAAAACTGAAGGCAATTTTACATCCCACCCTCTGAGAGCAAGCGAATAATTCCCATGCTTTTGAGGTGTGCATGCTGCGAGGATATTCTGTAAAACAGACTTCAAACATGTCACGCCGCCCAGACCACTTGAATAAGCACAATATAAACCGAACCTCTTGCAAGAAGAACGCCATTCTTTTCATCCCTTGTTTTGATGTTTATGTTATTATTGTTGTTTTTAATGATAAGAAAATCAACTTTTTGTGCTGAAAAGTTATGATGAGGTCAGAGCTGGATTAGTCAATACACAATATATATATTGTCTAGAAAGGTTTATAGCTTTAAACACTGAACATTAAAATCAGACAAATTTTTGTGTCACTTCAGACACCTATTTTCCAATATCCGTCGATGCAGTTTATGTAATTTTCTTCGGTGTTTTTCCCTGTTTTCCTTAGACTTTATAATTATGGTACAATATATAAATTGTCTCTCGTTGGGATCATCAGTTGTTTACCATGTAACCGTTTCGGGGATTTTTTAAAACAAAACAGTTATATTAAAATGGCACCCTAACAGTGTTGATCAAACACCACCTCCCTTTTTATCATATAGTTTATATCATACGTGTATTTTGTCATTTAATATGAGGTATTATGTGTATCGTATATTGATATTATTTTATACTGCATATCATTTATTTTTTGAAACGGGGCTTACTTGCGTAGGTTACCCTAAATGTATTTAACGATGAGGGATCAGTAAGTATAACAGGCGTGACTTGCTGTTCGTGTCATTTCTATTGAATATATATACGTAAAATAACCCTTTTTTTAGTATATACTATGAGACGCCTTATTTTGGCATTCGTAAATAACTGTTGTAATTATTATCTTCATGATGGATTATATTTTTTACATTTTTTATGTTGTTTAATTATGGACTTTTGAAATTTTAAAAAATGTTTTAAGGTTTTCCTCTTTCTGTTATTTTTTTCTAAATGTCTGCGTTACTTCATTCACTTTTTTATTTATTCAATTTAGATTTATTGAAGAGCAAGTCTTTATTTTCTTGAAAATTTGTGATGTATAAAAATGTTGTCTAAAGTTCTGATTTCTTGATAATTTGGAAAAATGATTTTAAATGACTTCTAAGGTTAGCTTTTTAAATTCAGTTCGATATAGGGTCGCCATATTTTCATCTTTCAATACAAACTTACGGTTCAGTTCTGATATAATTTTAATATAGTAGGCCCCTAAATTATGTCTTAATCCAGCTCTGGGTGAAGTCTGAAACGGGATAATCTGTTGGATTAGAATATTACCGGATTTGACAATACGTTGTGAGTAGGTTGTACAATAGAAGACAATAGAGGGAACGAAAGGAAGGAGCCATTGTGTGAGCTTGAGTACTGTATGACTGTAGCATTCAGAATAATCAAAAGTATACCAGCAAATCTTTTGGAGCAAAACATTATATCACCTAGATCTGTCAGCAACCCCATCTCCTAGAACCCAGATTTGGTTTCCTGTCTTTTCATTGTTGAAAGGGAGGAAAGTCCAGACAGTGGAAAAGATTAAGGTGAGTGTGACAAGGTTGATGATGGTGGTACCAAAAGAGGACTTTGTTGCATATATATATATATATATATATATATATATATATATATATTGTTGGGGAACAATGTTGGTAAAAATGTCTAGTTTTTAAATCTCCGATACTGTTACCTAGTACTATAATATCAAATTCTGTGAAAAAATATTTTAGAAAAAAAACATCTAAAACTTACATGAATTACATTAACAGATATTGGATATATATATATATATATATACATATATATATATATATATATATATACATACTATTTTTGAAAAGTGGATGGGAAGCTTAGATAAGTGTGTCCAGACCTAAGGGGAAGTACTTTGACGGAGACTAAGGCACCATTACCCTACGTAGGTATTTTCCCTCAATATCAAAAGGGTGAATACTCTCCAGATGGAGTAGTACACACGCACACATTCATACATACATATATATGCATACGTATATATATACACACAAATATATACGTACACCGATGTGTACAGATATATGTACATATATATATATATATATATATATATATATATATATATATATACACGCATATATATGTACATATATTAGACAATCAATTAAAGTTATTTAAAAAATAGTTTAATTCTTTCAAAACTATCAGTGTTAACCCCTCCAACCCCTCCAAGTAAGTCCCAGTAAAGATAGTTTTCAGTTTTTCTTAAAATGCAATCCCAGTGGACTCTTACTAAAGATAAACACTTTAGAATAAGCAAGAGGGATGATCAAATCTAAAATACTCACCTAAATGCTCATGAATCAAATTCGTAGAATCTGTTAGCAAATCATCCACTCATTTGGGAAAGATCGATTCTGAGGTGATCTCAAATAGGAAAACGTGACTTGCCCAGCATACTTTTTACTCCAATACTTTAATGCCAAAAAGAAAAATATTTGCTTGTCCCATATTCCATAACTGCAAACACCCATATCTGCAAGAGCAGGTACAATGGGTGCTCTCAGGCTACACTGATTGACATCAGATATGACCAGTCCACCTGATCCAGCGTGGCTGGGCATGACCCAACACTCCCCATGGTTGGCACAATCAAAATTACACCGACCGTTCCTGCTTGGTCATCAATCCCAAAAGGCCCAGCAACACCACTTACTTCGAGTGGGGTTGATGTGCTCCAAGGACAACTACCCGAGCAAAACTCCAAAACCATCACCAAGAAAACAGCATTATACTTTGGCACATATAATGCCAGAACACTCCCAACACACAAGTACATGACCGATCTTGAAAATAAAATCAAAAACATCAGATGTGACGTATTCGCCATCAGGGAAATAAGACCCGGAGAAAAACTAATTGATCTAAATAGCAAGTCTCTTCTTTACGGAAAAGAGAAAGTAAAACAAAGCAGAGGAGACTTTCTCATCAATAAGGAACTCAGAGACAACGTGGTAAGCTTCAAAGCTTCACAGTTAACCAAAGAGGAAATAGAAAACTTCTACGATGACTTAATCTCCCTATTCTAAAATTCTATAGAATAATTCAATGTCATTATGAAATACTTAAATGCAAGTAGGACAAGAAAATGAACATTGTGTCGAAAATTTCGGATATGAATTACAGAATGAGAGAGACGAAGATCTTGTAAATTTCCAACCACGAACTGGTTCAAATCATGAACGCCTCTTTCAAGAAGAAATCCAATACAAATGGATTTGGAGGAGCCCCAACCAAGAAACAAAGAACGAAATAGACAACATCCTATCAAGAAAAACGACAACGTCAAAGACATCTAGGTACTAAATCAAATCAACATAGAAAACGACCACAGAATGGCAAGATGTAAAATTCAAATTAGCACCAACAAAGAACGCGGGAAAATATTCAACACCAAACCGCAACTACTAAACGTACCAAAAGAACTCACACGATACTTTTAAGCTTGAACTGAAAAACAAATATAAACTTCTCACCGAACCAGAGGAGAACGAAAACAACATCAACAAATTCAGCAATAAAATAACAGCCTTTCTCATTGATGTCACCGCACGGTTTGATTTAAAGGGTAAACAAACCATTAGTAAAATCTCAGGTGAAACCAAGAATCTCATGGAAAAACGCAGAAATCTCAAGTCAACAACAAGAGAGAAAATTGAAGCAATCGGACTAAATACAACTATCCAAAAGAAACGAAGAGAAGAAAAAAGAACATACACGACGGCAATCATCGAAACAATTCTCGGAAAATGTCAGGGTTTCAACGCTATACTCAAAATTCTAAATACAGGATGAAAAAAAATAACAAGTAAACTCAAAGAAAATGGAGACCTAACAACAAACAGAGACCAAATTGTCGGACGTGCCCAAGAATTGTACTAAAAGTTCTACTCGTTTAAACAAGGACCACAAAACAACGAACAGGGTGTGCAAAACGCGAACAATCAGTTACACTATGGGAGGTGGAACAAGTTACCAAAGAAAGAAAGAAAGAAAAGGCCCCTAGACCAGAAAACATCACCATTGACCCACTCAAATAGCTGGTAAGATCATCACTAGGAAACTAGCTAACTTATGCCTAAACAAAGTGAAGTTCCAGGATTTGGGAACACTACGATCATAATGCTATCATATAAAAAGGGAAACCCGAAAGACCAATGAGCAACAACAAGACCTACAAACATTTCACTAAAGTCATCGCCAACCGAATCACCAAAAAGTGAGATGAAAACCAACCACGGGAACAAGCTTACTTTAGAAGAAGCAACGTGATCATAGATCAACTCCATCCGATAAATCAACCACAAAAGAAAGCAGCAGAATATAAAAAGTCATTCGTTGTAGCATCTATCGACTTCGTGATGACTTTCGATTCAGTGGAAATCCACAAGGTCATTGGGGCTATCATTCTACAAGGTGTATACTCCGTACACGTCAGAATACTGCGAGATTTATACCGTCACAGCAGCTCCTTTATCATGTTACACAAAGACTCACAAAGCCCTTTCACCCCAATTATTCACAGCCTGTCTACAGATGATCTTCTGAAACCTAGACTGGGAAGATGAAGGAATCAGAAGCCACCTCAGATTTGCAGACGTTATCGTCCTTTTTGCAGAGAATATTCACGATCTTCAATTAATACTTGATGAACTGAATGAAGAAAGCAAGAAAGTTGGCGCTTCACATAAACTCCAGCAAAACGTCATGCGCAGCAAACCCGTCAAAAAATAAGCACAGAACGATCAAACTTGGACTAGAGAAAGTAGACCACAGCATCTAACTAGGACAACGAATCCCCATGAAACCCTCCAAAGAAGAAGAAATCAAGCGAAGAATGTCTCAAGGACGGCAAGCCTTTGACAAAGCAAGCTCAATCTTTAAGAACAAGAAAATCTCATTGATCAAAAAATATGAGTATACAACCAATGTATCCTACCGATAGTTACATATGGAGCAGGATCATGGAACTTAATCAAGACACTAATTCTCAAACTTAGAAGCATGCAAAGTGCACAGTAGATAATTATACTCAATCTCGCATGGAGAGATCACAAAACAGCACGATATAATATGGAAGAAAAAGGAGTCTGGGACATCGTAGAATCCATTAGAAAACTCAAATGGAAATGGGCTGGTCATGTTTGTCTGCTCAGTTCTTTTCAAACCTGTTATCTCTATAATATATATATATATATATATGTGTGTGTGTGTGTGTGTGTGTGTGTGTGTCTATCTATCTATCTATCTATCTCTCTCTCTATATATATATATATACATATATATATATATATATATATATATATATATATATATATATATATATATATATATATATATATATATATATATATATATAAAGAAATGGGAGTATAATCCGGCAGAATAATTATACTATAGATATAATTCTAACAATTATATATATATATATATATATATATATATATATATATATATATATATATATATATATATATATATATATATATATATATATATTAGTTAATGCTTGTAACAGCAACCGGGACTTTGTCACTGGCTGTCATACTCCATTGGGGAGTGGTGTTGTCTCATGAGAGATGCGACACAAAAATGGCAGACAACCGATGTACATCACGACTCACAATATTGGTCCCCAGAGATCACATGCAGAACTGAGCCCAGCAGAAGATGGAGAGACGAACTAGACAAGTTAAGAAAGTACTGGCTCTGCAACACCCATGATAGAGAGGTGTGGCAAATCTTGGGGGAGGTCTATGTCCAACAACGGACGATAAAGGACTGATGACTATGATGATGATGATAGCGGTGGTGGTTGTGGTCACTTACAGACCATGTCAACAGCATATTGAAGGCACCATCAGCTTAGGTAGGCAATTTTCCCTTGATATTAAAAGGGTGGATATCTTTCAGACGGAGTCGTACACAAACACACACACACACACACACACACACACACACACACACACACACACACACACACATATATATATATATATATATATATATATATATATATATATATATATATCAGAGTAATTCCAGATCATCTACAGACCATGCTAAAAGCAAATACTTGTATATGAAAAGACGTATTGTCGAGAAATGATAGAATGAGGCCATAGATGATAGACGATTGTGGCAGGGGTCTAAATATTTTCATTTTCTACACGTCATCTCGATGTGACCTTTCCACTACACACGTAACACCAAAAGTGTCGCAAAGAATTCTGTTTACTCTTCCTAATCAATTGGCACGAACGAAATATCTCCTCCTCCCCCCCCATCCCCTGATCCCGATGGTGACATAGAAAGGTTAATAACACAAAATTTTCTTGAAACCAAATTAAAAACGATCACCTTAGCGGGGTTTCACATCTTGGGTGATATCGTCAACTGGTGGGCAATTCCAACTCTTAATTGGCGGTGAGAAACTATACGGAAAGTGATGGGCGTTTTAGAGGTTTGGTTGGTGGCATAGGAATCTGATTATTAAAGTGATTGACAGTAATAGCAAAAAATCAACAGCGACATTTTCTTTTACTAATTTACCCATCGGCACTGTCGGGTTGCACCTTATGTAAACCCAATGTATATACTCCAGCTGAGTCTCACCAGACACAGAGATCTCATTGATGATATTATAAAAACGATCTATGTGTGCCAGACATACGATGTTACTACTTTAAATTACTTTCATTAAAGAAACAGTGAAATCTGTTCATTTATCTTCATTGTTTTTAAGAGTTAAAACCCTTTTGGCATCATTTTGAAGATATACCATACACTGGGACTATGGGGGAAATTTCTGTGTGAAAGATGATGGTGACGCCAAAAAAGGTTGAGAAACCCTGCCACACAGCATTTACTCTAACATCTGCATTTGATTGTTTCATTTGGTAATCGAAGCGATCAAGTCATTAATGACTATACAGGTATATCTGTAATACAGTAAATTCAATCCCAAATATTCTGCACTGTTTAAAACCACACTGTTCAAGATCTTATATTTTTTTCCAGCTTTTACTTAGTTACATTGATTTCAAGAGCAATACCTAAACTGTACTATATCAAAACATGCACTAATCAAAACCCTGTGCCTACATATGTGTGTGAGCTTAAACACCACTTGTCACGGCCAATAGATACAGTAACCGTTTTGAGGCTATTTCCTCGCCAGGTAAATATATGGTTACCTAGCATATATAATCATTGAACTGCTCTAATTCTATCATCAAGGTGTACCGCTGATATGTTGCAGAATGCGAGGAGACTTTCATTTTTATGTCGTTACCAAAGGTATCGATACGAACAGAGTCAGATTTTATACGACATAACATCTACTCCTTGCTTGTTAAACATGATAGCATCTTTATGCTCGAAATCTCGGGTGCTTTTACGAGCATCAGTTTCGAATTAAGTCTTGAAAAAATTATTATCCAAAATGATTGATCTTCCAAATAGTGGCTCCTCGGATATATCACAGTCGATCTTTCGAAACTTGCTAAACAATTCCAGTCATTGCACATGGGTAAAGAAAAGCGTTTCGGCTTGACAATCGGTGACGAACTCCCAGTTTATGTTGCATGCGTCAGCTTATATATATATATATATATATATATATATATATATATATATATATATATGTACATATATATCATCAATATCAATATTGATATATATTCATTCTGTTGGATTATATATCGATTTCCTAATTATATCTATATCTATATCTATCTATCTATCTATCTATCTATATATATATATATATATATATATATATATATATATATATATATATATATCCCAGAAGGCTGATACTAGTATACATAACGGGAGTGAAAGAGCTGAGCAGATTTAAATAAATTGGTTCTTCTCTGTGTGTATGTATATACGCGAGAGTGAAAGGAGTAGAGAGCGAAAGAGAGAGAGAGAGAGATTTCTTTAGAGTATATTGTTGCAATGAATTTCGTATGAAATGAATCCATGAATAGATACATAAATAGATACGTAAATGCATGAATATGCCCTGACTGAGACTGATTGATTCTTCCGAGCCCGCGTGTGTGTTTGTGTATGTGTTCGTAAGAGAAAGAGAGAGAGAGTGCTAATGTCATTTTATGTCATTACTAAGATTAGTATTTAAAAGAAATAGATAAATAGATAGATACATACATACATGCATATATACATATGATCAGACTGAAACTGATTGATTCCTTTCTTATGCGTGATATATATATATATATATATATATATATATATATATATATATATATATATATAGTATGCTAATGTCTCCTTATGTTATTGCAATAAATTTTGTATAAAATAAATAGATACAAAGATATGATCAGACTGAAACTGATTGATTCCTCTCTGTGCGTGTGTGAGAAAGAGAGAAAGGCAGAGTGGAAAGAGAGAGAGGAACAGAGAGAGAAAATGAGAGAGGGGACATCGTTTTATCATTTTATGACTTTTGCATAAAAGAATTCCCATACAAAAAGAGTGCACCGAGTGCAGTTTAAATATGCCTGCCTCGATTTCATTTTTCTTTTATTCTTTTTCTAATTTCAATTCGTGTTTACAACAGTTGGCCTGGACAGGTGAAATTGCATCGATGTAGCCGAATAAACAATGAAGACAACTTAGTGATTTATAGTCGGATAGGTAAGCAAACGGGTTTAATTGCTGGTATATGCGGCAATGGTCACAGGTGGTTATGCTATCCTGATATGTCTATCTTTTCATAGCTATAGTCAAGGTAAATACATTTCTATAAATATGCTCAAATGTATATAATCGTATACAGGAATATTTTGATTAGTCTGATTTTGATTGGTGCTGTTTTTTATGTAGTACAGTTAAATTATTGTAACATATAATAACCTAAGTGGGTATAAGCTGAGAAAACTATAAGCTTTGATAGGCATCATCATCATCATCAGTCCTTTAACGAAGGGTGATTAACGCTTCCGGTGAAAAGTGGTGATCATATTGGATTGAGCGCACCGGTCATCACAGGTAGACACCTGTGGTGATTTTTCTTAAATGTTTTGGTCATTGCAAATAGCAAAAATGTATCATCAAGTGTACAATTGTCATTGAATATGATGAATTCCCATTCAGCTATTTCGTTTTCACATTGTATACATGGCATGTTGAGTGACAGTGTCCCGCTATTCCAAGACAATACTCAAGCTCAAACAGCTCGGGTGACAAAGACTGCCATTCGTGAATGTGGCTTTAAAGAGCTACCTCATCCAGCCTATTCACCGAACCCTGATCACCAAGATTTTCTCCTGCTTCCAAATTTGAATCAATATTTCTCTTGTGAATTGCAGTCAGCTACAGACCAGTGCTTGACCGAGCAGGACGAACAGTTATTCAAATGGCATCGAGCCGCTGGTCAGGCGATAGGTAAAATTGCATCAAAGTTATCGATGACTTCGTTGAAAAATAGAATTGAAATATAACCCGCTGTCACAGTCAATAATTGAACGACTGTTCGATATCATGTAGAAAGCTATTCATCGCCAGCGTTTTCCACGCAGAAACATTTAGAATAGAGTAAATGAACATCTAGAAACATCAGACGCTATAAATAAACACGTCAAAATAAAGCCGCATATAGGTTTTTAAAAAAAGATGTGTTTAGTGGAGTACTGATGCCAGTGGTGTAACTTATTTCACTCACTATTCTTCCCATTGCAAGGGAAGATGAGATTCATGTCTTTCCATGGTCATTCGAGCGAATTGAATGCAGATCTCAATCACAGCTAGAACCCGGTTCGATATTTCATTTTTCCACAGCTAACCACTCTGCCAACGACACTTCTTCCTTGTTTACAATGCATCAGTTTCCACGAAATGCGTGCATGCACACGTGTTCAGAATTTGGAGGACGTAGAGGGATGAGACAAAATGGCGTGAGATGAATCGGCGCCAGATTCGGTTGCCTGAGCAATAGGAAAATAATGACACTTCCGCGGCTCTCTTTGTGGGAGCAACACGAAAACCTGCAACAAAACCAATAAAATGTCGGTCATTGGCAGTTTTTTTTTTTTTTGTCAAGAAATAAGCTATTAATGAAAGACTACACGTCCCTTCCATTAATAGGACAAATGTTCCTCAATAAGAAAAAAAAGAATACCTTAGATTTTCACCTCAGGGAATGCGTGAATTAACCTCGGTTAACGAATTCGGAAAAGGTATTCATTCGTGTCTGCCTGTTTTTCAACACAATGCCCCCAAAAATTATCAATTGATTTCAATGAAAATTTCTCCAAGTGTAGGTTGATCTAGGATTTTTCAGTTGAGAGACATTTTTTATTCATTTATGTATTCACTCATATTTGTTTGCACAATATGTCCAATTGTTCTCAATGAAGTTCAGTAAAATTCTATAGAAAGGTGAACCATGGGGTAAGGGAGATTTTGTTGAGTTTTCACGTGTATCTAGGATATTTTCGAATTGAGAGGGCTTTTTTGTTTTTTGTTTTTGTTGTTTTTGTTTTTTTTCATTTTTTTCCATACATTCATAAGGTTAACTCTCTTAAGGTTCTCAACGAATTTCGGTTACATTTTGTATAAAAATGGACCATAGACTAAGGAAGAAATGATTGAATTTTGGGATGGATCCAGGAATATTTTCTGATTGAGAGATATTTTTCATTTTTTTTTTCTTTCGATCATATACTATATGTTCATTCGTATTTGAATTTTCAAGAAGGGTGGGCTTTGAGGTAAGGAAGAATATATCATATTTAGGGGATTTGAAGAATTTTTTCCAGATTGACAGATGTTTTTCATGTTTTGAGACAATAGTATGAAGATTGAAAAATAAAACTTAAAGCAACTCTCCTTGAACCGTAGCTATATATGGACTGATTTTCATTCATGTTCTAATTTCTTGTACGACGTTGCTATAGCTATGTGCTCTTGTGGGCTTTGTAGTTTCACAAATAATTCACTGACCTCTCGTCGAATGAGGATGTCCCGTCTCCTCTTTTGAAATCACTCCTGTACTGGATACAGTTTATTGATTCTCAAAACAGCGTTGTCGATGCCCTAGTCTGGAAACATCTTTGGTGATGTTCCAAGGATCCTCAAGTCTTCCAACTTAATACACTCTCCTCCAGGGGAACCGACCGGGATTGATCAGACCCCAGTGTGTGTCCAGACGGCTGACTACTTGCACTTCGTGGCTCTCCTCTTTTGAGGATACCTCTACCGCATTAAGTATTATATAAAAAAGACACTTTGTGAACTCAACTTGTCCATGCATTTGCGTGATTATACCAACTATATTTAATTAAGTGAATGCTATACTAATGATTTAGAAATATCCCAACATTTTATAGACACTGATTACCCATGTGTGTGTGTGTGTGTGTGTGAGTGTGCTTCTGTGTATGTTCATGCCTGTTTGTCATGCCAAGGTAATCATATCTCAGTTTTGCACCGGACTGACACCACACAAACGCGGGCATGTACTTTTCATTCCTTTCAAAACTAAACCCACTTGTTAGAAACAGCCAATTCGAACTGTCTACATACGTTTCTCCAGTTTTGAAGTTGGTCTGACTGGTTATCTTGGTTTAGATGAATGACTATGTTGGTCTGGCTGACTGGCTATGCATTTACTCGTGTCTGTCTGATTGTCAACACAATATCTCCAAAAGTTCTCAATGTTTTCAATGTGTCACTCGCACAGGCTGCACAAATGAAGCTAAATGGCTAAAAATGTAAACATCTATTCTTTATAATATCTAGAAAAAAAATGTTTTTCTAAATTCCCCCTTAAGAGGTTTTTAGTGCAGATTCAATTTATAAAGTGATTTCATGCTAAATCAGTTCCTTTGCTTTTGTCCGGTAGCATTCTCACCTGTATTTTTCAAGCTCCAGACTTTTTTTAGTGATCACTGCCGATCAAAAGTCGAGAAGTAACATATTTATTGATCACCCTTATCCTCAGTTTTTTTTTGATTGATCACCCCTAATACAGCATGCTGCCAAAGAAACGTTGGACATGTGACGGTTTCAATTGAATGACTAACCAGACCTATTTTTATTTACCACTGAAGTATGGTAAAACTTTGCTCAGCTTGCACTAAGCCACATCAAAACGACTACAAACGTTTATTTAGTATTGATTGTTTTTTCCGTCTCTTCAGATGCTTATTTATACGATTTTTTACAATTCGTTTGGTGTTTTTACTCATGCACTTTATAAGGTATTAGTTGATAAAGATATATTTTCATATAGGTATATATATGTAGGTATGATATTGATATATGAGGGTTTTATGTGCTTTGCAAAACTCTTTGCCCTTTACAAGGCCGAATATATTTGTTTTTTTTTTATTTCTGTAGGCGTATGTATACATAAACTTATATCTGAGTGCATGTATATATATAGAGAGGAAAGTACATATATTTGTGTGTGTTATGTTGTGTATATATTTACAGATACTCCCCGGTTACCATCGTTGATAGGTTCCTGAGAGTAGCAACTTTAATTGAAACAACGTTAAGAGTAACAGATTTTACCATAACGTCAATTATATAGATAGAAGTTATGCTTGTTTGGTACTCAAAAATATAGCCCAAAACGTCCAAAACACACCAAAAAAACTCTAAAAATGGTCACAACAAGCTAAAAAGTGGCCAAAATGTTTAAGCCCGCTAATTCAGTGTTTTTGCACTGCCAGAACAAGACAAATATAAATAAAAAATTCCATCTATTTCGAAGATCCATTTCTGAGATTTTACGAATTTATAAGATAAATAGAAGTCAAAACTAATACGTCCAGCGATAAAAACGCAAATTTTGAAACATGACGTCTTGTCTAAATCGCTACACTGATCTCTTCACCCTACGTCTTCTGCAGCTAACAACTCATAGGTGCTTCTATGGGAACAAGGTTTGAAAATCAATTTCTCAGGCTACAAATTTTGCGTTTACAACTTATCAAAATGAAAGGATATTGCTTCTAACGTTTTCCTACACATACTACCGTAAAGTCAATCCCGAAAAATCACTTTGCAATTTTGTCAACAATATTTTTATTAATTTTGCTCTTCCACCGTTGCTGTCAAAAAGTGATGGTAAGGGAAGATAATTAAGTAATTTTTCAATTACATGATAGCAAAAAGATTATGGGACTCAGCATTTTCCCATGTTTTGTACTACTTGAATAATAAACTAGACTGAATGTAAAATTAAGTAAAAATACAAAAAACGTTAGAAAGAAATGGTTCATTACATCGATAGGCAAATTGACTATCGTCATCAATTTCTTAAAAATATTGAAATTGTTGCACTCTAGTAAAATGATAGTTACATGAAATACATGGATATACAGTGACTATTTGGGGTTTTTTGCTGCTTTTTTAATTCTAAATAACCGTAATTCAGACATGAGACTAAAATTTGATTATTCTCAAAAAATGTTGCAAAAAATAAGGGAAATAACTCTTACGAAAATATGAGAAATTTCTAAAACAGTGTGGACTGCTTATATATAAATAAATACATTAAAAGACTTTTTCAATAGATTTTTTGTGTCAGTAATTCCCGATATGTGTCAATTTTCAATTAATGCAATTTTCCTCCGTGTTTTTTTTGTTTGTTTGTTTGTTTTTCCTTTTTCACATATATTTTGTTATGATGGTACAATGTATAAGTTGGGATCATTGGTTGTTTACCATGTAACTTTATCAGGGATTACAAAAACAAGACAGTTATGTTAACATAGCACCCCAGCACCTCCCTTTCTTATTATTTAGTTTATATAAGGTTTTATATACACAAACGTATATATATATATATATATATATATATATATATATATATATATATATATATACTACGCCAAGTAACACGGGCCGTCGTTTCAAATAGAGTTTCAGATAACATATCGCATTCATAATTATATCTATATATGAGTGTGGGTCTCTCTCTCTCTCTCTCTCTCTCTCTCTCTCTCTCTCTCTCTCTCTCTCTCTCTCTCTGAATTAATTAATTAATGATCACCGTCTCGTTTCTACAATCAATGTAGTCCAGAGGAAAATTGTAGGGAAGAAGAGATGAATTCATACTATTCCCAATGATATTAGTGCAAAAAGGACATAAACAGTGTCGACTGGAGTTTGAAGATAATTTCAAGAATAAAAGTTATATGGTGGAATTTTCATGATTCAATATCTATTTTAAAAAGTGCTCAATGTACCAGTCGAGTTTTTAAATCAAAACAGAGCAATATTATCATTATATATTTTTAAATGGAAAGATACACTCAACACGTATTTCATTGTAAAACCATTTTCATCATAGAAGTATTCAGAAAGTTACATTATATTTGAAATAAGCAATATGCAATCAGTTTAAATCGTGAGCTACCAGATTAGATTTAGCATAACGTTAGTTCTCTTTCTGGTCCTTCTCGGCTGGGATCAACTTTTCTCTCTTCTTACAGGATAGAGCTGAAATCGAGGTGTGCCTGGTCCGTGGGGATTTGTCAAGCAAGCAGCATTTCACCTATTCCACTAATGGGGCAGTGTCCTTGGATACGCAATGATGCATACAGCAGTGAATATTGGCAATTCTTGATCACACCAACCGGTAAAAGTGTGTGCAGCCCTTCATCAAACCGTCGTATTTACCCTTATGGATATGGGCGAATTAATCCCAGTTTTGTATTTGGGTAGGACAAGGAATAAAGTTGTAGCAAGAGTGCCTTGTCTGTGGTGATCCTAATCTGGGGCAGCACCTCTCCGTCGCACCAAAAGTTGGAGGCGTGGGTTATCCTGGCGCCTTTATGACACTGACCGCTGGGGACTGGGCAATTTTTCTGCATTCTCGTACGCATGTGAGGTCCACATTTAACCAAACCGAGTGTAAAAATTGTTTAAGCTTTTAATATGACTCCAAAAGCTCGTATACAAAACTTCTGAAGTGAATCAAAGATAGATACAGGAATACTTTGAATATTGTGGTTTTGATTATTGCAGGTTTTGATATAGAACGGTCATGGTTTTGAAGTGCAAATCAATATATACATAAAGATATATATATATATATATATATATATATATATATATATATATATATATATAAGCTGAAAAAAACATTACATTATAATAAGACCATGAACAATACGTAAAATTTTGAAACAAAAGTACACTAATCAAGGTATACCTGTAGATAGATAGATAGATAGATAGATAGATAGATAAATGGATGTGAAACTAAGATAGATAGATAGATGGATGTGAAACTAAGATAGATAGATAGATAGATAGATAGATTGATAGATAGATAGATAGTTCATACAATTGCACGAATTCACTGACAGCTATCCTCCCAAACTAAATTGATCTACATAGATCGTTACTTAGATTGTCTATGCCTGGGCTTCTCAAAGTAGGGATTGGGACCCACCCAGATGTCACCTACAAAATATTGGAGATCGCAGATATATTCTATATTATTGCTTTTCAATACATTTTTATCCATTTTTATTAGATGAAGTAATAATTTTTCAATGGTATCCCAAGTAGCGCGGTAATAATAAGTATATATATATATATATATATATATATATATATATATATATATATATATATATATATTATTGTGTCATCCACAGACAGCTGTTTCGATGTATTTCATCTCTTCAGTGTGGCTATAGACTTTCCATTATCCCATCCAGTACTGCGCGGCAGAATTCGAAACCTTCAGTTATCCTACCTCTGGACTACGGAACTGGACAGTCAGTAAGGCTGAATTTAAGCGATGTATTTATTTACACAGAAATCCCTCATCCACCCTAGTGCTCTATTCCTATGGAAGAGCATTATATTGAAAGTAGAATTGTACGTTGTAAGTTGTACGTTCGTCAAAAAGACATATATATATATTTATATATATATATATATATATATATATATGTGTGTGTGTGTGTGTGAGTGTGTGTGTATGTGTGTGTATGTGTATATATATGTCAAAAAGACATATATATATATATATATATATATATATATATATATATATTTATATGTCTTTTTGACGAATGTACAACTTCAATATTAAATTTTTTATCGATAATATTTGTGCCTCGTAGGCCAACACCTTTTTTAAACCGATTTATGGAAATATAATCAGTAAAAACTAAACAAAGTAGTACATTCGCCAAAAAACTTATTTAGATTATAACTATAATATACCCGTCCAAAATGAAGGGATTATTTGTGTACAGGACGACACTTAGGAGCCAAAAGCTATTTTATATTGAAATTTATTTTTGAAAATTAAGATATCCGGATTTTAAGGGTTTTTCTCCAGTCCTCACTCATCTCAAGGTGTTTTGATATGTGATCAGACATGAAGTCTCGAGAGTTTCTATGGCGTAACTTTATTTTTATGTCATTATAGAAAGGTAAATCAACCAATAAGATCATCGTATTTGAGCGCAAACAAACAAACAAATAACAGAAAAAATTGCATTGAAGTGCATTATATAATTAGATTCATCATTCTAAAATTTTATGACTATTTTTCAATTCCAGCCATAAAAAGCAATTAGTAAATTAAGATGTGGGTAAAAAGTAGTCCTGGAATTTTTTAATAATATTTTTTCATTATCCCTATACAAGAACGTACTCTTTCTGGTGCTTATTGTAAGAATGGTTTTATTCACTGATTTTTGTAAAGCCAATTTCGTATTTGTTACGTAACTTCTATTTTTTTTCCCGGAATCAACATCATAAAACTTTGAATAGATTATAAATACATTGCAATTTTTGACATTTTTCGATAGCTTCTTTATTTAGTTACTGTTAGATTACAGTTCAAGCATAATGTAACTTTTCTGATTCTGGGAAATAAATGTTATCTTCTCATTTATTTTTGTCTGAAAAGTATAGAAAATGTCAATTATGCTCTTCAAACTTCGCTTTTGCGACCAGGACAGTGATAATTTAAAATCTACTGTGGAGAACAGGCAAATTCACACAATCTCAATCACATACAGTGAGAAAAAACAATTACATCTGAATATCACCATCTTGACCACAAAAGCAAAGTTCGAAAGGAATAATAGCCATTTTCTACTCTTTTCGCGCATGGGAAATCAGAAATTAACACTCGCTACCCCGTAACAAAATTACGTTGCACTGCCTAGAATATAGTTTTAGTACTTATTGTTTTTTATAAGAGTGCGTGAAAGGTCGCGAAAATTTTCATCTCATCAAAAGGGGTCGCGAATGAAAAGAGTTCGAGACGCCCTGGTCCATGACGGCCAGATAAAGGGTTTCTCATTGATAGAGGAAATTCGTTCAATAGATGGGAGAAGGAGTTGATGCCAAGATGTGTTCACGTGGAAAGGAATGATTTGAATTCCATTGACGTGAATCATAGAACTAGCCCCCAAATCACCTACGACATTTGACTGATATATACCGTAGGAATGATACTCTATTTTTCTAAACCAATGGTTCTCAACCTTTTTTCTTCGGTGCATACACACTCACCCCGTCCTTTAACAGCTCAAAAAGTGAGAACACACCCTAACAACAACAAAACAAATTTGTCGATGAAAAAGAATGACAAGATAATGTTAAATTCAAAAATCCGCCCAAGTTTGGATTTTTAAATCAAGGAGGGAAAAAATGAGTCAACGGGAAACAATTTCATCAATAACATTTTTTTTTTAATCCAGTTCTAATTTTTAGATGTCTCCAACATTTCTACAACTCATTTGTCTGTCCCCAGTCAAATGACGTCATGTGTTATTCTTTTAAACAATTGTCCCCAGTTTATCTGACGTCATTTATTCTTATTTTTTAATAAATTTTCGTGATAAAAAAACATCCTCAATTTCCGTTCCAGCAATACGTTCTCCGTTGTCATCAAAGAAAAATCATTTATTTAATTTCATTTAGTCAATTCTCATGAGTGATATAAAATGACGTCATCAGTATTCAAAAGCATGGGTTTATAGATTAAACTTGTTTTTTAGAGATAATTTACACAAATTATGGTTTCCCTTCTAGCTACCCCCTATTTGCAGCTTCCCTTTTAATGGTCCCCTTATCCACAATTTCCTTTTATCCGTGATTTGCCTTCCACATGCACCCCCTCTTATCCGCAGTTTCCTTTTCATTGGTCTCTCCCTATCCGCGGCTTCCCTTTCAACGGTACGTGGATACTTGATTAGAATCCTATTCTTGTTTTTGTTTTTTTATTCAGTATGATGTGATATTAAATACCTCATTATATTATCAATATCCTTTTAAAATATAATAAATTCAAATTTTTGAGTTTAGTAACCTATTGAGACCACAAGATGGCACAGTACATCCGGGAAGAGACAAGAGTCATGGACATCATAGAATCCATTGAAAATCTCAAATGGCAGTGGGCAGGCCATGTTGCAAGAATGGCGGACAACCGATGGACATCGTGACTCACGACATGGATCCCCCGAGATCATATGCGCAGCCGAGGCCAGTAGAATATTAGATGGAGAGACGAGCTAGACAAATTCAGAAAGTACTGGCTCCGCGACGCCCATGATAGAGAAGTGTGGTGAATCCCGGGGAAGGTCTATGTCCAACAACGGACGTTGAAAGAATGATGATGATGATGATGGTGATGATGATGATGATGATGATGATGATGATGATGATGATACCCCAGTGCCAGATATTTACTTGATTTCAGGCTCTAATTTAGTTACCTATAGCCATACGTCTCATCGTTTTAAGACATCTGGTCGGTTTCTTGCCTTCTGTACGGCTCAGTTTTGAGCCAGGGAACGCTCTCCTCTCTTCACCCCCAAATTCCTAGTTCCCCTCCCCCCAATATATCTAAAATGTGCTCTACGTTCAGGACGACTGATCTAGATCAAATGCTGACCGGTTGAAAAAATCTGAATAGGGTATTATTGGTTAGCGTGGTGCACCTCTGACGGTTAAGGTATTTTGACGACTATCATATGAAAAATAGGGCTTTGCTGATCACGCCCACTTCTGGGTGTATCACTCTTTATTTGCTGCGTCCCTTCAAGACGTGGGTGATAATGGCTCTTCACGGATTCCTTTCTTTAGTCGTTCTCAGCAATTATTGCTCCTTTACGGTCTCAGAATTATCAGAATTTGTTCCGCCAACCATTTGCTCAGACTTGTCAAACAGATTACCCCCTCTACCTTCCTCTGCAGTTATCATATTTTTATTGAAGCGGCGTAAACTCGCCATTTTGTTTGAATGGCGTGATCTATTTTTTTTTTTATTGAAGGAACTACCATCGCGATTATAACAAGTTTGCTCATTTCATTTATTCTGTTATTGACTCACATTGCTTAAACCTAAAACTAATCTGAACCCTAAACACTTACCCTAAACCCTTATCCTAAGCACTAACCTTAAACACTAACCCTAAACACTAACCTTAAACACCAACCCTAAACACTAAATTAAACACTAACCCTAAACACTAACCCTGTACACTAACCTTAAACACTAACCCCAAACACTAAGCCTTAACACTAACCCTAAGCACTAACCCTAAACACTAACCCAAACTTATATACCTTGTAGTTGACCTTAATAAAATATAGTTTTATAAACCCAAGTTTTCTGTTTTCATCTCTTCCGTAATTGGCAGTTTGTACGTCAGTTTATATAGGCTGTGGTGTTCATGTATGTGTGAGTGTCAAGAACGGATGATGGTCCCAGTTCTTGTAGTAAGTCATCGACCCCAGGGCCGGGTATTGATGATGTGATTATTAATTGCTAAACACAATCTTTGCATTCCCTCTTTGTCATACACGGGCAAACAATCCTGTTTTTGTAAAGGAATAGTTAATTTTCTCATTCATCAAAATACCATTTTTTATGCCCTAAAAAAAGCGTTTTGATGTAAACGAATCAAAGGGAGCTAACTCCCATAAATTTAATCTGTATACTATGGTAATATTTTGAATGTTATCAATTTTAAAATTTAAAAAAAAAACAATATCGAAAAACCCAAATCTGGACACTGGAGGCCTTGCTCTACACAACTGTCTTCTCCGCTGTGATGCGTAGCCAACACAGTCTCATCGGCTGTGGACTGTTAAAGCACATTCTGCTGGACAAACTACGTGATGACGCCATTTCTAAATTACCTCCAAGCATCTTCATCTCGTATCCTATACAAAAAAATGAGTTTTTTTTACGTCGGTGCAACTTGGACGACATCTACGCCGATATCATGATATATTGTAGGCCAATATCGGCCAACATGCTTGAAAACATAGGAATCGACGCCAGGACCATTTAAATCGACCAACTATACTCATTCCTCTAAGAAAATCAACTTTGGGTTCCCGATTCGACGGCCATCTTGCAAAATGACCACCATCTTGGATTTTCTGGTGGCCATTCATATATATCTGATCTGAAACCGCTTGAGAAAAAACATATCAAATTTCATGTTCGTATCATAATAAGCACCATTCCTCTCTAATATCTATGTGACTGTTGAGACAAATCAAGCTTACTTCTTGGGTACCCGTGTACACATATAAATTGTGTTAAACATCTGTGGCATATTTCCTGTGTTACAAATATATTGGGCTTAATTAATTTACACAATGAGATTACTTTGTCTCAAGATTGTCCTGTTCAAGGTCTTATCATAGAACGATAAAGGGGATGTCAGCTTATACCAAGTTACAAATTTATACAGCAACACCTCAATTCTACTACAAAACGCACTAGTCAAGGCATTGCTGTTTATACAATAAATGAATAATATCTTAATAAGACCTGATTTGCCAAAAGAAGAAAAATTCATGTAAATTTTTAACTGGTGTTATTTTCTGGATTATTTAAAACTGCACTGTTCAAGGTCTTACTATATTTTGGTGTTGCTTTTTTCAACTTATGTTTAGCTAATACCTTAACCAGTCCACATCAAAACCTATACTGATTAAACTGCACAATCCAAGGTCTTGTTATAATTTTTTTCAGCTTATTCTTAGTTACATTAATTTTTACAACAGCATCTGAATCGTACAACATCGAAACTCGCACTAATCAAAACTGCACGATTGAAGGTATTGCTGGGTACATCTCTATCACACACCGCATAACGCATTGCAGGGTAAAGCTCATCACACCCCACCCGTATGTCTTACACTTACTCAGGGAATGCCTATATCCAACACCTTAAAGGCTGATAAAAATGAATGAATAAATTGGGTTGATATATTATTCGCTAATATTGTGTTGATGTATATTTTCCGTATACTTTTTTTTAACTCCTCGCCCAAACAAAAATAAACAAATTCTGATGCTCTTTGTAATAATTGGACACGTTTTATCTCTCTGACTGACAAGCAGTTTTTTCACATGAAGTAATAAAAAAAAATGGAAAGAAAAGAAAGGAGGTTCCTTAATTGAAGGTGTGCCATGATTGATAACTCCCCTTTTGAAATGTCGTCTGGAACTCAAAAGAACCAGAGACGTGCAACGAAATTCTTTTGGTCCCTTTGTCATCTTCGGTCTTTATGGTCCCTGACAACAATCTTTTTCGTGACAGGCATATATATATATATATATATATATATATATATATATATATATATATATATATGTGTGTGTGTGTGTGTGTGTGTGTGTGTGTGTGCTTATACATATATATATATATATATATATATATATATATATATATATATATATATATATATATATATATATATTTATATCTGCCTGTCACAAAAGAGATTGTTGCCAGGGACCATATATATATATATATATATATATATATATATATATATATATATATAGAGAGAGAGAGAGAGAGAGAGAGAGAGAGAGAGAGAGAGCAAGAGCAAAAAGAAGTGATGAGAGGAGGTGAGTGAAGTGTGCGTTTTTGTACTGTTATCCTCAGAACTACTTACAATTTAAATATTCTTTGTGTATGACATACATGAATCAATATTAGTATCCGGCAGAATAATAAAGAATGACGATTCGGGAACCAAGTTTTTGCTGTACTAACGGCGTTGATCAGAAAATAAAGAATAAGCCATAAGTGCGATTCGAACTCACACCCTCCATAGTAAAGCTTTCAATCCTGCTCCCACCGATTGTACAACCAAGACTCGCGCGACAGACATAACCCTGAATGACACCCGTAACTCACCTCTTCCTCCGATCAATGTTCTAACCTGTTGATGTTCTTTTAGTATCAGAACTACGTGTATTTAACGTATTTCTGTGCCCCATTCAAATCGTTCTCATGTTAACAATATGATATATCTGTTTCATCTACTCATAATGCTGACATGAGAGCAATATGAATATATAAATCAATAGTTTTGTTTTGTTTTGTGTGTTTTTTTCGTTTGGTTCATAAAAAGCTGTTTCTTCAAAAGGTGCTGATACGTCTTACAGATATGGAAAGTACGAATTTTTTCTATGAAATATACTGGAAGGCTACAATTGAACAGAACAGCCTTTACTTTCACATGATGATTTATAGAAACTATTCCTTTTCATTATCTGAGATATGTTGTACATTAGTGCCACAAGACAGCACAATACATCAGGACGAAAACAGGGGTCCGAGACACGATAGAATCTATTAGGAAAACTCAAATGGCAACGGGCTGGTCATGTTGCGAGAATTAAAAACAACTGATGGACATCACGACTCACAATATTGATCCCCAGAGACCACATGCGAAACCGAGGCCGACGAAATACGATATAGCAAGATGAAGTAGAGAAATTTAGAAAATACTGGCTCCGTGACGCCCATAATAGAGAAATGAGGTGGATCCTGGGGAAGGTCTATGTCCAACGACGGACGTTAAAAGACTGATGATGATGATGATGATAATGATGATGATGATGTACATTAGTGTGAAATGTTTCAGACGAACAGGGTTTGGGGAGACCGTTCTCCCTAAGCACATTTACCAAGATTTGCTCCTTTCACTTCTTTAGTTCTCTTTTGTATTGAATAATTAATTCTTTATGGGTATCTTTAAAAAGATTTTTGTTCTTGGAATAACTTTCTAGACTCATTACTTTATTCGACCTAACTCCCAGTAGGAGACCACATAACATTTACGATTAAGGACCCCATCACTTCTCTGACTTTTCAATTTAGGAAAATCTCTGGATGACATCTCACTTAACTTGAGCGGAGAGAGGACATTAAAGAAAAATCTAAAAGAACAAAAGTCGGTTGTCTCTGAATTTTCCCAGAGAAATCAGTTGGCAGCGAAAATTTTGAGACTGGTCCTTGTGTCACACAGGAGAGCAAAAAAAAAAACACAAAATAAGTGGTTTCTGCTTTGTTTTATTAGAAAGGCATACATACAGTTAAGATTCACTCTAGTTGAATATTCGAAAAAATATATATATTTTGCAGGGATTTTTTTTTGTTTTCAATCCATGATGCATTTGTTTTGTCAGGAAATTCGTCGGTTTTGTGGGGGAAAAATCCATTTTTAAGGTTTGGATGGGGCAAGTCCCGTTCAAAATAAAACTATAATGCTAAACTGGACCGTTATTTTCTGTTGTTCGTACGAACGTATGTCTGCAAAGTATACAGTTACTCCCCATTGGAAGGTTGTTATCTTGGGTAGTTGAGATTGATTTTATTGGATAATGTTGAAATCTGAAACTAATTAATGTGTTTTCAATCAATAAGATCTACTTTATTTTTGGAAAGTATCAGTTTGAAGAAAAAATCAGGCTGGAGGGGGGTCTTTTTCCGATGTAACTATAATACTGAACTGAAGCGTTACTTCCCGTCCGTAGTAGGAAAATCTGGCTTTGAAGTATTTCGGGGTTATTGGTGTGAGGGAAATTTCTCACTCTTGAGGGTAATTAATACGGTTTTAAAAAATTTAGAAAATTATCTGCTAGAAAATTATCAGAAAATAACGATTGAAAACACATAAAACAAAGAATGTTGAACCGACGTATCTTATAAAAATGCATGGTATTTATTCTGATGATAAAGTTCTTTTGCTCAGTGTATGGAAATTGCTAGCGATTGTAAAGTTTCACACCTTCGCTCACTCGATGTTAAAAACAATGCACAAGCAATTTAACAATTAAAACTATCAAAAGTTCAAAACAATGACAATATAATTCATGTATCTACTTGTTTTTGATTGTATTAATTCTCTTATTTCTTTATTTGTTTACAGTTTTTATCATCGAGTGGGCAAAGGTGTGACCATTTACGTCCTACAAACGGGTACTTAGATTGGTACTTTGGGTGAGAAGCCTTCTTTTTCTTATATAAAGAATCCAAGTCTCTATATTCCTTAAACATCTTTCTATAATTTCTGTGTGGTTTGAGACAGACGGAAAGAAAGTTCAACGTTATAGTTATATCGTAAATAGAACTCCCACCAAAGACAAAAAGAATATTTTTTCTCTCAAAAATGTCAGTATTCCAAAGGTAACAAAGGTCTCATCGATTAAAAGCACTTTTTTCTGAAAGTGAAATAATACGGGGGTCGGAGGTTTTTTTTGGGGGGGTGTCTGCTAAAACTAATATAAGCCTATGGGTTTCTCTAAATTCTCTCAAGGCTTTTCTTGGTAACCTCTGGTTGGCCCAGATAGACCCACGCAGTTTTTAGTGTCGCTGTTATTAGGTGACACAAGAGTTAAAAAGAGTAATCGTTTGTCTTGTGGACGCAAAAATCGACTACGGATGCACAGAAGGTCCCTAAACAAAGCGACGTATCTAAAACTGTAGAAATGACTGATTAAAATGATAATTCTATATTCTTACTTGAAATATTTGCACAGGGAACAGAATCGAATGCAACTGGTCTAACATTAAAACAGGGTATTTAATCAAATGTGTAATTTCTATATCATCAATGATTTAATTATATTTATCTATCTATTCATCAATTCATTAATATGTTGATATTCGGCACTCTTAAATTTTGTGAATGCAGAAATTTCAACCTTTCACTGTCGATATATTCGGATATGGGCCTCCACAGCTTTTAATGTCACTGTCATTGGGTGATACTAAAGTTCAAATGAGTTTTCTTTCGTTTTGTAAATGCAAAAATCGACTACGGACGCACAAAAACCAAAAAACAAGGCCGTAGAATAAATCGGCAGAACCGTTGGGTTAATAACACAAACAGCAAGAAGGAGATCAATTCCCCGAAAAACTCTTTAGATATTTCTCTGTGCTGATTAAGTTTTTAATAATTCAACTGCGAGGTGAGTCAACAGTTCTAAGAACGGGAAACATTTCATTGATTATTCAGATTTGAATAGGTTAACAGCATTTGTAATAAGAGATAGATGACGTTCGTAACAATGAAAGAAAGTGGAAATATTAGAAGAGAGACAGAATAAGAAATTACTTTGCACTCAGTCATATTATTCCTTTTTTTTAAATCAAATCTCGACAAAAAAAGGAAGCAGACTAAACAGTGTTCATAAAGCGCACTCACACACACACACATATATATATATATATATATATATATATATATATATATAGTGCATGTGGTACAGATCAGGCTAGCAGTATAACATAATATAATATTATATTAATAATATAAAGCCACTTCTGATATGTAATGGATTTATTTCATAGAGTGCTCGATACATACAACTTTTTACTATTGAAGTCAAGTTGTTTTAGAGTAGAGCTGGAAATAAATAGTAGATTGTGGATTAGCTACACAAACTAACTCCCGGAGAGGGCAGAAACATGAGCTAGTTTGTGTAGCGAATCCACATTCTACTAGATTTTTATATATATATATATATATATATATATATATATATATATATAGTGTGTGTGTGTGTGTGTGTGTCTGTATGTGTGTGTGTGTGTATGTGTGTGTGTGTGTGTGTAACTTTTCCCTTTACCGATTAATTACATTGCAGCTCAGACGATATTTTTCCCTAATTTTTAAAACGATGATTTTTTTTTGTTTCAGACATTTTAACGGGGATTAACTTGAAAATCAATTGGAAACAAATAGTTTTAAATATCATCAATATTTTTATTACAGAAACAAATGTTGTCAAATACTGTTAAAAATTCTATATACAATGTCACAGTTGTAGAAGTTGAGAGTCTGTCCTTCCTACTTGAATGAATGTGTGTTTCAATGTTGAATATGTATATTTAATGAAAATGGTATGAGTAGAATCCCAAAGAGGCTTTGTAATTTAATCAATGATAAATGATAAGTAGATTTTTTAAATATCCTGAATATGATTTTTCTAGATTCGCTGAGAAATATCACGTCTTAGCCCCGAGGTTTCATTCGACTATCTTCTTGAAAGCGAGCGAACGCAACACGTTGATTTTTTTTCTGTGCAAGTTCAGACTGAATCCACCTAAGCGAAATCAGATACCGAGTAAATAATGTAAAGGAGAATTTTAATGAAAATGGGCTCTCTCCGCCTACGCGACATCAGATACACAAAGCTAAAGAAAGGATAACGACTGAAAAAAAAAACCTTCGAAGTTTTTCGGTCAATTGAACTTGTTCATTCTTGTTATTTTTGTCACGCAACGTTTCGGCCGATCCATTCCCTGGCCTTCCTCAGGTACAATATCCCAGAATAAATAGAGGGACTCCTTTTCCCGATAGTCGTGATAAGTTAAAGGTTGCGAACGATCTTTTTTTAGTATCGAAACCAATATAGTAATTATTGTATTTTTTGATTACTTATTTGTTCCTGTGTTCGTTTTCTGTCACGCTGGAGGTGTCCAATTGTCATACCAACCCCCACCCTGCTCGATGATTTGGGGGTAAAAAAACTACCTTGCTCTTTTAAGAAGCCTCCACCCGCTAATTGAATTTTTCTTCTCCCTTTATAGTTGATAAGAGGGGGGACAACTACAGACTTGTCAAAATTTTACCTCAAAAGACGGCTATAATGAACAATACAAGGGGGAGAACTTGGCAAAACTCACTGTCAATTTTTTCTTTGTGAACAATTTTAAGTCCGATTGACTTATTCCTATCCCCTGATTATCAAATTGATACATCTTGCACCTCGCTTATTCTGACCCCCAGCAACATCTAAGAGTATATTATCAACGTGTCTTCGTACGAATTCTTGACATTCTCTTGTTAATGTATGAGCGTTACGCATATCACAAGCAATAACACTGACTACCCTGAACATTGGAATTGATGTACGCTCGAGATATTCGATTCAAGAATCAATCTTTTTACCCCGGGGCGTAGGTAAGGAAGAGGGTAGAGCGACTTTAAATCGTACCGGATCCTGAATGGAGAAGGGCCAAAAGCTTCAAGAATTGTAGTTCAGTTACTGCATTTCATTTAACTATACGATAACAAATCTCAATGTTGGAGGAGGCCCTTCAAATATCTATCAAGGCTCTTGAGGGGTCCGATTACTCAACAAGCTCACAGACCCAGGGCTTTTGAAAAGACTAACACGGACCTTCAGTAATACTTATGTGGATTACCAAGGGTCTGCATCTTCCAAATTGGGTATAACCGCATTAAATGTTGGTAAAGGGCTCAACGAGTCAATAACTAGCCCTCAAATCTCCAGCTACGCAGCTGCTTTTAATAACTTATCATGAAATCTCGTCAAGTCTATCGATGTTTTATCGATAAACTATTTATTATTGTTCAGATTTTCTTTCGTGGGCGATGAAATGCTGTTGTGGAATTAGTGGCCTCTCAAAGGCTCAATCTGTGTCAATCTCTAGTTAGTCAGCTCGTTAGTATCTCAACAGCTGTGGTGGCCGAGTGGTTAAGGCGTTGGACTTGAAATCCAATGGGCAATGCCCGCGCAGGTTCGAATCCTGCCCGCAGCGATACCTTTTATTCATAATGTGCAGATGACCGAGCAGTGAACAGTACGGAGAAGAATATCCGCTGCCCAACTTTTAACTTTGGTGTTCACTTTGCATAAATGCCCATGGGAATGACATGTATCCATCTTACTTCCACACTTTACTACCAATGTATTATAAGCCTATGTGGCAAGGTAAGGCTAATAAATGCCTATGTTTTATGCCAACATGAGGAAGTCTTATGCTCCACAACGGAACATAAAGGCTGATTAAAAAATAATATACCAGTCAATAATTGTACAACCGTAGCGTCAATATTTGAAGTCCTGTAAAATAATCTAATCAAAGAATAAATATGGTCAGAATATATTCTATTTATGACATCAGTGGTGTTATCCACTTGAAAGCATCTAGAATGGAGTCTCTAGAAAACATCTAAAAACATCTATATTCTGGAGAATCCAGATGTTATCAATAAATTCGTAAAATTAAGTCCCCGAAAGGGTCAAAAAAGCTCCTTTTCGCTTCAAAAATCAAAAAATCATTTTTAGAACTGGGCCTTGTGGAGTACTGATGCCATCTTTCAAGCCTATAGACAAAATGGTTTTGTCAGGAACGCTGGAACACATAAACACTCACCTATAAATAAGGCGAGTATATAGAATACTTCACCACCTTTGATGGCTACGGTGGTTCAATATTCAGAGCGATCAGCGAATTCATTTTAGGACTAGATGTCAGCCCATCACTCGAACTACTGACGGTTTAATGATTGGCTGAAAAAAAAAACAAGCCTGAAAGTCAGACCATAGATGTGTTGCACAAAACTGGACCAACAGGATGTGGCCCATTCCCGGGTGACGCCATCAGAGGGAATGACACCAAGAGGACTCCCTGAGGAAAATTCATATAGTTTCTTGGTAATTCTTTTTGTAATGAAATGTCTGTCAGTCCACATGATATTTCCAAAATTTCTCCATGAATTTCAATTAAATTTCCTGGAAGATTGGACGATGGGGTGAGAAAAAGTTTGTTGAATTAGGGGGCGGATCCAGGAATTTTTCTTTGATACAGAGATATTCCTGTTTGTTTTGATTTTTTCATACTTTTTTACTTAGGCTGATGGCTGTCCACGTCAAAAGTCTTCAATGAATTATAATGAAAATTTGTAAAAGAATGTGATTAAATTTGAAATAGAAACATTTTCATTGTGCTCCGACTTATTTTCTTCATATCATTTCACAAAGTCAAAAATAGAAATAAAAATTGAAAACCAAAGATGAATAGAATTATTAGTAGTTAATGTAATAGTACAGAAAAATTAACGAAATTCTGGCTATTCTGTGAAGAGAGCAAGTTCTAGAAGGCTGGAACACCATGAGTTACCCCCACCGGGAGACACCAAGCTAACGTCTGCCACTGGTGTTGTGCCGAATCGGTGAAATTGCCTTACGGGTGAAATTTACTAATCTTTGTAAAAAAAATGTTTGATTTCACTTATACGACATAAACTTTCGACCATGGAAAAAAGGGTTGTTTTGTATCCTTGTTTCCATTGAATAAACTTTCGATCAAATAAAAACTACGTTTTTATTTATTTTTTGAAATGTTTGAAATGTTAAAACTGTGTATTTACTTATTTTTCTAAAAAATAAAAATAAAAATAGGGTTGATTTCATGAAAGTTTTGATTGTGAAAAAAATATTTTTTTAAATCATTGTTTTGACTGAATAAATCTTCAACCCAAATAAAATTACATATTTTTGTGAAAAAAAAAATTTTTTTCAAGTTAAAATTACATCAATTAAGCAACATGGCAAAACGTTTTCTTGTGTGATGATCTAGCAAGGACAGTATTGTCATCTTAACTTTTAAGTTTACATCTAAAATTGACAAAAAAAACATCTTAGGACACCTACAAATATCTACATTCTGCATATACATATCTAAAATCTACGATATATATATATGTTATTAATTGATAGAATGTGATTTTAATCTTCCACGTTTATTTCATCGAAACTTTATTCAATTATATATAAATATTACTTATTTCATAACGATGAATGAAATAAAAGTGTTAATCATTTCATTATAAATCATCTAAGTAGTCATTTTTGATATCCAGACGCTATAATAATATTGATTTCGATTAAAAAACATAATTTCGATATGTCTCTCAGTGGTGGTTATCGATGCTAGAGATGTTAGCACATCTAAAAATTAGAATTGGACATAAAGAGCAGATGTTTTAACTTTTACTCGAACGCACGCATATTTCAATTTTCAAGTTTCTAAACGTTGTACAAGCTAAAATAATCTGATTGGAGTAAAACATTAGAATATACCCCGGCAGTAATTTTTATCCGTCTTATACCCTGCCACTCTCTGCCACATGTTGATGGAATATTTAGATGCAAAAACTATCCCTGCCGCTCATTATCATTTCCTGCCACACGTTAATGAAATAAATATTCTCTTAATAAACACCAAAAATGCACAATTCAGAGAATTATAAAATCATTAACTTCAAAACTCTACATTCGAATGTGTGGGTAAAATTACCCTGACAAAAAAAATGAAATTTTCATATCCTTCTTCTGTGCGGAAAATAGGGAAAAAAGATTTTTAAAAAAGAAATAAACATATTTTGCATCGAAATATTCGATCAACGACTGGATAAAAAGTACCCCAGTATGAATTGTTAATACAAGACGATTTGGTAAGTTAGCTAAACTTTCTATATTTCAGCATTGATCAAGTTTGTTTTTGTAATAAAGCAGTAACAATTATACTTTCTTTTCTATGATTGGAAGATATTATCATCTCATGAAAAGATAGAACAAGTATAAATAATTTTGAGAATAACTTGATAGATTTAGATGATCGGGGATCGAAAAAAATTGATGAAACAATTTTGGGAGTTATAAGTTGAAATATATGGAAGAATTTCGGGAAAATGATGAAAAGTGAATGGCAAATATGTCTTTGCACTGGTAAGTTTGTAATTTTATATATCAAGCTCTATACATTGTTATGATTTTAATTAATGTTTATATTTTGATATCACAAGCATATTTCTAATGTTAATTATTTGCAGAGATCCCTATGGAGACATTTTCATTTAAATCATACTTATGAAAATTTCTTCTCTGGTTGTCTTTTAGAGCTCAAATGGGATACCCTGAATGGTTAATTTACCTTCATATTTTGTCATGACGATGAAAATTACGTTGCAAAAACTGTGGACACTTCGTGTCTTATGGCAAAATAAAACTACATATTAGTTCAGTCTCGTTTTTCCACGAGAATATTGACGTAGTAAGAGTACTGAAAACACTACAATAATTTCTGTTGCAGGATTTTAAACAGATTACAAATTTTGACCAGTAACATAATGCAAGGGAGGCAACTTATGATGATGGAAAAAAATATTCATTTCGAACCTGATATCAATTGATCATACTTAAGCTCAATATCAGAACATTTCGAGATAGGCACATTATTCGAAGATGATGTATATTTTTGAAAAGAGTTGATAAAGAAAATTCAAGTTTTGATGAGTTCCATTGATTTAAATATGTCAAAGTGCTTTCTACGTCAGAAGTGCAAAAAAGAATTACCTCCCTTAGATAATTTGTCAATGTCTCAGGAGAACGAAGTTACCTCCCTTGAATCTATTGAAATGTGGTGGATGTAAAATGGATTTATTTACGACGAATATTATATGAGTATATGTGTGTGTATATATCTGAGTGCACATGTATGTGACTCTGTGTGTGTGTGTGTGTGTGTGTGTGTGTGTGTGTGTGTGTGTGTGTGTGTGTGTGTGTGTGTATGTGTGTGTGTTTGCTCACACATGTGTGTGTGTGTGTGTGTGTTTATCTGTGCACTGACGTGTGTGTACAAGTATGCACGCATGTGTGTGTGTGGGTTACAGAGAGAAAGAGGATAGTTGTTGAAACTCTCAACAAAAGTCACTTCATTCTGAAACTGTTCTAATGGAATGGTTGTAAATATTTCGATCAATTAACCAAGACTGTACGTGTGACCTCTGTCCCGATAAAATGATGCAACAGACATCCCTAAACAATTCAACATGAAGTCACAACGGGAAGATACAGATTCAAAAAGCCACCGGAGTTATAAGGCACTTCAAAGACTTCCAACTAGGTACACGTTAACAGTAACTAGTAACTACATGAAACGTGAACATTTTTTTCATCCTTGAAATGAACCAAGATATCAAAAGGTCCAATGTGATTTTTAAAACTGAATTATAAAGTAGACAATTCGTTTCGTTGACCTTCTTAACACAATTTTTTCTTCAGTTATACATTACAATAATTATCATCTGAAAAACTCAAAAACAAGTATGGGAGATAACTACTGTCAGATGAGATAAGGGGGCATAACTGAAAGATTTATATTTATAATATACAACAAAATTCCAAGGATTTGTAGTCAAAATTGTTCTTTTTATTTTTCTTCCTATAAACCTACGAAACCATATCAGCGTTATTCACAACATTCCAATGACAAAACAGGTACTGTACACCGTGAAGAAATCGTTCAGTTTTCAGAGATACATTTACTGGAGAATAAAGACCCTTGAAATTGCAAAAGAATAATTTTGGAAAGCTGGAATTGATGGAATTTCAAATTGTAAATGTGAAACAAATCGCTTTTGCCTTTCTAACTGCTGAATGGCCAAGATAAGCAATTGTGCTGAAATCTGGTGCAACTTTCTTAATATTGTCCTAGACGAACATTGTCTGGATAGTGTGGTCACTCAGCATTACCGAAACGACGATCCAGTGGTGTGAAGAGCAGACTTTCCAAGAAAACAATCTGATAGGAAGGAAGATGAGGAAAGAAAAATATGGAACGCTTCACGAATTTGCGTGTCATCCTTGCGCAGGGGCCATGCTAATCTTCTCTGTATCGTTCCAATTTTAGTATATGTACTGCCGAAGCTAGTACATCTACATCAACCCGTTCATTGCCTTATATAGTCGACAGCATTTTTTTGTCATTTCCATGGCATACCTCATTTGCATATCATTCACATAAAATACACAATAATAAAATACACCTTTAAGCCATATCAACTGTAAACTTCATTTCTCCTGTCTTTTATCATTATCAACTAACATCGATAAACAATCTTTTCATAGCCGTGTGAAATAATTAAATATTGCCAATTACAACAAAATTAATTATTCACTCACCACACAAACAAAGGGAGATAATATGGTCTGAAATCCCCTCTCGCTGTCCACCACGAAAT
>OY735233.1:32956784-32991784 GCA_963457665.1 Thysanoteuthis rhombus | reverse complement strand
TGAATATTGCCAATTACAACAAAATTAATTATTCACTCACCACACAAACAAAGGGAGATAATATGGTCTGAAATCCCCTCTCGCTGTCCACCACGAAATATCTACAAGTACCTTTCAATGAATCCGATGGAAAATGAAGGGAGAATCACAATTATGATTATTGTCTTCATTACCATTATTATTGTTATTATTATTATTATTATTATTATTATTATTATTATTATTATTATTATTATTATTATTATTATCTTTAGTATTAGTAGTAGTAATAGTAGTAGTAGTAGTGGTAGTAGTAGTAGTAGTAGTAGTCATTGTATTTGTTGTTGTTGTTGTTTACGAAGACAACGACGACGACAATGACGACGACAAAACTTTCTCCTGTACAATATAGGTAATGTAGACTGTGAAGAAATCGTTCAATTTTCAGAGATACATTTACTGGAGAATAAAGACCCTTGAAATTGCAAAAGGATAATTTTGGAAAGCTGGAATTGATGGAATTTCAAATTGTAAATGTGAAACAAATCGCTTTAGCCTTTCTAACTGCTGAATGGCCATGGTAAGCAATTGTGCTGAACTTTCTTAATATTGTCCTAGACGAACATTGTCTGGATAGTGTGGTCACTCAGCATTATCGAAAGGACGATCCAGTGGTGTGAAGAGCAGACTTTCTAAGAAAACAATCTGATAGGATGGAAGATGAGGAAAGAAAAATATGGAACGCTTCACGAATTTGCGTGTCATCCTTGCGCAGGGGCCATGCTAATCTTCTCTGTATCGTTCCAATTTTAGTATATGTACTGCCGAAGCTAGTACATCTACATCAACCCGTTCATTGCCTTATATAGTCGACTGCATTTTTTTGTCATTTCCATGGCATACCTCATTTGCATATCACTCACATAGAATACACAATAATAAAATACACCTTTATGCCATATCAACTGTAAACATCATTTCTCCTGTCTTTTATCATTATCAACTAACATCGATAAACAATCTTTTCATAGCCATGTGAAATAATTTAATATTGCCAATTACAACAAAATTAATTATTCACTCACCACACAAACAAAGGGAGATAATATGGTCTGAAATCCCCTCTCGCTGTCCACCACGAAATATCTACAAGTACCTTTCAATGAATCCGATGGAAAATGAAGGGAGAATCATAATTATGATTATTGTCTTCATTACCATTATTATTGTTATTATTATTATTATTATTATTATTATTATTATTATTATTATTATTATTATTATTATTATCTTTAGTATTAGTAGTAGTAATAGTAGTAGTAGTAGTGGTAGTAGTAGTAGTAGTAGTAGTCATTGTATTTGTTGTTGTTGTTGTTTACGAAGACAACGACGACGACAATGAAGACGACAAAACTTTCTCCTGTACAATATAGGTAATGTAGACTGTGAAGAAATCGTTCAATTTTCAGAGATACATTTACTGGAGAATAAAGACCCTTGAAATTGCAAAAGGATAATTTTGGAAAGCTGGAATTGATGGAATTTCAAATTGTAAATGTGAAACAAATCGCTTTAGCCTTTCTAACTGCTGAATGGCCATGGTAAGCAATTGTGCTGAACTTTCTTAATATTGTCCTAGACGAACATTGTCTGGATAGTGTGGTCACTCAGCATTATCGACAGGACGATCCAGTGGTGTGAAGAGCAGACTTTCCAAGAAAACAATCTGATAGCAAGGAAGATGAGGAAAGAAAAATATGGAACGCTTCACGAATTTGCGTGTCATCCTTGCGCAGGGGCCATGCTAATCTTCTCTGTATCGTTCCAATTTTAGTATATGTACTGCCGAAGCTAGTACATCTACATTACCCCGTTCATTGCCTTATATAGTGGACTACATTTTTTTGTCATTTCCATGGCATACCTCATTTGCATATCACTCACATAAAATACACAATAATAAAATACACTTTTAAGCCATATCAACTGTAAACATCATTTCTCCTATCTTTTATCATTATCAACTAATATCGATAAACAATCTTTTGATAACCGTGTGAAATAATTGAATATTGCCAATTACAACAAAATTAATTATTCACTCATCACACAAACAAAGGGAGATAATATGGTCTGAAATCCCCTCTCGCTGTCCACCACGAAATATCTACAAGTACCTTTCAATGAATCCGATGGAAAATGAAGGGAGAATCACAATTATGATTATTGTCTTCATTACCATTATTATTGTTATTATTATTATTATTATTATTATTATTATTATTATTATTATTATCTTTTGTATTAGTAGTAGTAATAGTAGTAGTAGTAGTAGTGGTAGTAGTAGTAGTAGTAGTAGTCATTGTATTTGTTGTTGTTGTTGTTTACGAAGACAACGACGACGACAATGACGACGACAAAACTTTCTCCTGTACAATATAGGTAATGTAGACTGTGAAGAAATCGTTCAATTTTCAGAGATACATTTACTGGAGAATAAAGACCCTTGAAATTGCAAAAAGATAATTTTGGAAAGCTAGAATTGATGGAATTTCAAATTGTAAATGTGAAACAAATCGCTTTAGCCTTTCTAACTGCTGAATGGCCATGGTAAGCAATTGTGCTGAACTTTCTTAATATTGTCCTAGACGAACATTGTCTGGATAGTGTGGTCACTCAGCATTATCGACAGGACGATCCAGTGGTGTGAAGAGCAGACTTTCCAAGAAAACAATCTGATAGCAAGGAAGATGAGGAAAGAAAAATATGGAACGCTTCGCGAATTTGCGTGTCATCCTTGCGCAGGGGCCATGCTAATCTTCTCTGTATCGTTCCAATTTTAGTATATGTACTGCCGAAGCTAGTACATCTACATTACCCCGTTCATTGCCTTATATAGTGGACTACATTTTTTTGTCATTTCCATGGCATACCTCATTTGCATATCACTCACATAAAATACACAATAATAAAATACACCTTTATGCCATATCAACTGTAAACATCATTTCTCCTGTCTTTTATCATTATCAACTAACATCGATAAACAATCTTTTCATAGCCATGTGAAATAATTGAATATTGCCAATTACAACAAAATTAATTATTCACTCACCACACAAACAAAGGGAGATAATATGGTCTGAAATCCCCTCTCGCTGTCCACCACGAAATATCTACAAGTACCTTTCAATGAATCCGATGGAAAATGAAGGGAGAATCACAATTATGATTATTGTCTTCATTACCATTATTATTGTTATTATTATTATTATTATTATTATTATTATTATTATTATTATTATTATTATTATCTTTAGTATTAGTAGTAGTAATAGTAGTAGTAGTAGTGGTAGTAGTAGTAGTAGTAGTAGTCATTGTATTTGTTGTTGTTGTTGTTTACGAAGACAACGACGACGACAATGACGACGACAAAACTTTCTCCTGTACAATATAGGTAATGTAGACTGTGAAGAAATCGTTCAATTTTCAGAGATACATTTACTGGAGAATAAAGACCCTTGAAATTGCAAAAGGATAATTTTGGAAAGCTGGAATTGATGGAATTTCAAATTGTAAATGTGAAACAAATCGCTTTAGCCTTTCTAACTGCTGAATGGCCATGGTAAGCAATTGTGCTGAACTTTCTTAATATTGTCCTAGACGAACATTGTCTGGATAGTGTGGTCACTCAGCATTATCGAAAGGACGATCCAGTGGTGTGAAGAGCAGACTTTCTAAGAAAACAATCTGATAGGATGGAAGATGAGGAAAGAAAAATATGGAACGCTTCACGAATTTGCGTGTCATCCTTGCGCAGGGGCCATGCTAATCTTCTCTGTATCGTTCCAATTTTAGTATATGTACTGCCGAAGCTAGTACATCTACATCAACCCGTTCATTGCCTTATATAGTCGACTGCATTTTTTTGTCATTTCCATGGCATACCTCATTTGCATATCACTCACATAGAATACACAATAATAAAATACACCTTTATGCCATATCAACTGTAAACATCATTTCTCCTGTCTTTTATCATTATCAACTAACATCGATAAACAATCTTTTCATAGCCATGTGAAATAATTTAATATTGCCAATTACAACAAAATTAATTATTCACTCACCACACAAACAAAGGGAGATAATATGGTCTGAAATCCCCTCTCGCTGTCCACCACGAAATATCTACAAGTACCTTTCAATGAATCCGATGGAAAATGAAGGGAGAATCATAATTATGATTATTGTCTTCATTACCATTATTATTGTTATTATTATTATTATTATTATTATTATTATTATTATTATTATTATTATTATTATCTTTAGTATTAGTAGTAGTAATAGTAGTAGTAGTAGTGGTAGTAGTAGTAGTAGTAGTAGTAGTCATTGTATTTGTTGTTGTTGTTGTTTACGAAGACAACGACGACGACAATGAAGACGACAAAACTTTCTCCTGTACAATATAGGTAATGTAGACTGTGAAGAAATCGTTCAATTTTCAGAGATACATTTACTGGAGAATAAAGACCCTTGAAATTGCAAAAGGATAATTTTGGAAAGCTGGAATTGATGGAATTTCAAATTGTAAATGTGAAACAAATCGCTTTAGCCTTTCTAACTGCTGAATGGCCATGGTAAGCAATTGTGCTGAACTTTCTTAATATTGTCCTAGACGAACATTGTCTGGATAGTGTGGTCACTCAGCATTATCGACAGGACGATCCAGTGGTGTGAAGAGCAGACTTTCCAAGAAAACAATCTGATAGCAAGGAAGATGAGGAAAGAAAAATATGGAACGCTTCACGAATTTGCGTGTCATCCTTGCGCAGGGGCCATGCTAATCTTCTCTGTATCGTTCCAATTTTAGTATATGTACTGCCGAAGCTAGTACATCTACATTACCCCGTTCATTGCGTTATATAGTGGACTACATTTTTTTGTCATTTCCATGGCATACCTCATTTGCATATCACTCACATAAAATACACAATAATAAAATACACTTTTAAGCCATATCAACTGTAAACATCATTTCTCCTATCTTTTATCATTATCAACTAATATCGATAAACAATCTTTTGATAACCGTGTGAAATAATTGAATATTGCCAATTACAACAAAATTAATTATTCACTCATCACACAAACAAAGGGAGATAATATGGTCTGAAATCCCCTCTCGCTGTCCACCACGAAATATCTACAAGTACCTTTCAATGAATCCGATGGAAAATGAAGGGAGAATCACAATTATGATTATTGTCTTCATTACCATTATTATTGTTATTATTATTATTATTATTATTATTATTATTATTATTATTATCTTTTGTATTAGTAGTAGTAATAGTAGTAGTAGTAGTAGTGGTAGTAGTAGTAGTAGTAGTAGTCATTGTATTTGTTGTTGTTGTTGTTTACGAAGACAACGACGACGACAATGACGACGACAAAACTTTCTCCTGTACAATATAGGTAATGTAGACTGTGAAGAAATCGTTCAATTTTCAGAGATACATTTACTGGAGAATAAAGACCCTTGAAATTGCAAAAAGATAATTTTGGAAAGCTAGAATTGATGGAATTTCAAATTGTAAATGTGAAACAAATCGCTTTTGCCTTTCTAACTGCTGAATGGCTATGGTAAGCAATTGTGCTGAAATCTGGTGCAACTTTCTTAATATTGTCCTAGACGAACATTGTCTGGATAGTGTGGTCACTCAGCATTATGGAAAGGACGATCCAGTGGTGTGAAGAGCAGACTTTCCAAGAAAACAATCTGATAGGAAGGAAGATGAGGAAAGAAAAATATGGAACGCTTCACGAATTTGCGTGTCATCCTTGCGCAGGGGCCATGCTAATCTTCTCTGTATCGTTCCAATTTTAGTATATGTACTGCCGAAGCTAGTACATCTACATCAACCCGTTCATTGCATTATATAGTCGACTGCATTTTTTTGTCATTTCCATGGCATACCTCATTTGCATATCACTCACATAAAATACACAATAATAAAATACACCTTTAAGCCATATCAACTGTAAACATCATTTCTCCTGTCTTTTATCATTATCAACTAACATCGATAAACAATCTTTTCATAGCCGTGTGAAATAATTTAATATTGCCAATTACAACAAAATTAATTATTCACTCACCACACAAACAAAGGGAGATAATATGGTCTGAAATCCCCTCTCGCTGTCCACCACGAAATATCTACAAGTACCTTTCAATGAATCCGATGGAAAATGAAGGGAGAATCATAATTATGATTATTGTCTTCATTACCATTATTATTGTTATTATTATTATTATTATTATTATTATTATTATTATTATTATTATTATTATTATTATTATTATTATTATCTTTAGTATTAGTAGTAGTAATAGTAGTAGTAGTAGTGGTAGTAGTAGTAGTAGTAGTAGTCATTGTATTTGTTGTTGTTGTTGTTTACGAAGACAACGACGACGACAATGACGACGACAAAACTTTCTCCTGTACAATATAGGTAATGTAGACTGTGAAGAAATCGTTCAATTTTCAGAGATACATTTACTGGAGAATAAAGACCCTTGAAATTGCAAAAGGATAATTTTGGAAAGCTGGAATTGATGGAATTTCAAATTGTAAATGTGAAACAAATCGCTTTTGCCTTTCTAACTGCTGAATGGCCATGGTAAGCAATTGTGCTGAACTTTCTTAATATTGTCCTAGACGAACATTGTCTGGATAGTGTGGTCACTCAGCATTATCGACAGGACGATCCAGTGGTGTGAAGAGCAGACTTTCCAAGAAAACAATCTGATAGGAAGGAAGATGAGGAAAGAAAAATATGGAACGCTTCACGAATTTGCGTGTCATCCTTGCGCAGGGGCCATACTAATCTTCTCTGTATCGTTCCAATTTTAGTATATGTACTGCCGAAGCTAGTACATCTACATCAACCCGTTCATTGCCTTATATAGTCGACTGCATTTTTTTGTCATTTCCATGGCATACCTCATTTGCATATCACTCACATAAAATACACAATAATAGAATACACCTTTATGCCATATCAACTGTAAACATCATTTCTCCTATCTTTTATCATTATCAACTAATATCGATAAACAATCTTTTGATAACCGTGTGAAATAATTTAATATTGCCAATTACAACAAAATTAATTATTCACTCACCACACAAACAAAGGGAGATAATATGGTCTGAAATCCCCTCTCGCTGTCCACCACGAAATATCTACAAGTACCTTTCAATGAATCCGATGGAAAATGAAGGGAGAATCACAATTATGATTATTGTCTTCATTACCATTATTATTGTTATTATTATTATTATTATTATTATTATTATTATTATTATTATTATTATTATTATTATTATCTTTTGTATTAGTAGTAGTAATAGTAGTAGTAGTAGTAGTGGTAGTAGTAGTAGTAGTAGTAGTCATTGTATTTGTTGTTGTTGTTGTTTACGAAGACAACGACGACGACAATGACGACGACAAAACTTTCTCCTGTACAATATAGGTAATGTAGACTGTGAAGAAATCGTTCAATTTTCAGAGATACATTTACTGGAGAATAAAGACCCTTGAAATTGCAAAAGGATAATTTTGGAAAGCTGGAATTGATGGAATTTCAAATTGTAAATGTGAAACAAATCGCTTTTGCCTTTCTAACTGCTGAATGGCTATGGTAAGCAATTGTGCTGAAATCTGGTGCAACTTTCTTAATATTGTCCTAGACGAACATTGTCTGGATAGTGTGGTCACTCAGCATTATGGAAAGGACGATCCAGTGGTGTGAAGAGCAGACTTTCCAAGAAAACAATCTGATAGCAAGGAAGATGAGGAAAGAAAAATATGGAACGCTTCACGAATTTGCGTGTCATCCTTGCGCAGGGGCCATGCTAATCTTCTCTGTATCGTTCCAATTTTAGTATATGTACTGCCGAAGCTAGTACATCTACATCAACCCGTTCATTGCCTTATATAGTCGACTGCATTTTTTTGTCATTTCCATGGCATACCTCATTTGCATATCACTCACATAAAATACACAATAATAAAATACACCTTTAAGCCATATCAACTGTAAACATCATTTCTCCTGTCTTTTATCATTATCAACTAACATCGATAAACAATCTTTTCATAGCCGTGTGAAATAATTAAATATTGCCAATTACAACAAAATTAATTATTCACTCACCACACAAACAAAGGGAGATAATATGGTCTGAAATTCCCTCTCGCTGTCCACCACGAAATATCTACAAGTACCTTTCAATGAATCCGATGGAAAATGAAGGGAGAATCACAATTATGATTATTGTCTTCATTACCATTATTATTATTATTATTATTATTATTATTATTATTATTATTATCTTTAGTATTAGTAGTAGTAATAGTAGTAGTAGTGGTAGTAGTAGTAGTAGTAGTAGTAGTCATTGTATTTGTTGTTGTTGTTGTTTACGAAGACAACGACGACGACAATGACGACGACAAAACTTTCTCCTGTACAATATAGGTAATGTAGACTGTGAAAAAATCGTTCAATTTTCAGAGATACATTTACTGGAGAATGAAGACCCTTGAAATTGCAAAAGGATAATTTTGGAAAGCTGGAATTGATGGAATTTCAAATTGTAAATGTGAAACAAATCGCTTTTGCCTTTCTAACTGCTGAATGGCCAAGATAAGCAATTGTGCTGAAATCTGGTGCAACTTTCTTAATATTGTCCTAGACGAACATTGTCTGGATAGTGTGGTCACTCAGCATTATCGACAGGACGATCCAGTGGTGTGAAGAGCAGACTTTCCAAGAAAACAATCTGATAGGAAGGAAGATGACGAAAGAAAAATATGGAACGCTTCACGAATTTGCGTGTCATCCTTGCGCAGGGGCCATGCTAATCTTCTCTGTATCGTTCCAATTTTAGTATATGTACTGCCGAAGCTAGTACATCTACATCAACCCGTTCATTGCCTTATATAGTCGACTGCATTTTTTTGTCATTTCCATGGCATACCTCATTTGCATATCACTCACATAAAATACACAATAATAGAATACACCTTTATGCCATATCAACTGTAAACATCATTTCTCCTGTCTTTTATCATTATCAACTAACATCGATAAACAATCTTTTGATAACCGTGTGAAATAATTTAATATTGCCAATTACAACAAAATTAATTATTCACTCACCACACAAACAAAGGGAGATAATATGGTCTGAAATCCCCTCTCGCTGTCCACCACAAAATATCTACAAGTACCTTTCAATGAATCCGATGGAAAATGAAGGGAGAATCACAATTATGATTATTGTCTTCATTACCATTATTATTATTATTATTATTATTATTATTATTATTATTATTATTATTATTATTATTTTTAGTATTAGTAGTAGTAATAGTAGTAGTAGTAGTGGTAGTAGTAGTAGTAGTAGTAGTCATTGTATTTGTTGTTGTTGTTGTTTACGAAGACAACGACGACGACAATGACGACGACAAAACTTTCTCCTGTACAATATAGGTAATGTAGACTGTGAAGAAATCGTTCAATTTTCAGAGATACATTTACTGGATAATAAAGACCCTTGAAATTGCAAAAGGATAATTTTGGAAAGCTGGAATTGATGGAATTTCAAATTGTAAATGTGAAACAAATCGCTTTTGCCTTTCTAACTGCTGAATGGCCATGGTAAGCAATTGTGCTGAACTTTCTTAATATTGTCCTAGACGAACATTGTCTGGATAGTGTGGTCACTCAGCATTATCGACAGGACGATCCAGTGGTGTGAAGAGCAGACTTTCCAAGAAAACAATCTGATAGGAAGGAAGATGAGGAAAGAAAAATATGGAACGCTTCACGAATTTGCGTGTCATCCTTGCGCAGGGGCCATGCTAATCTTCTCTGTATCGTTCCAATTTTAGTATATGTACTGCCGAAGCTAGTACATCTACATCAACCCGTTCGTTGCCTTATATAGTCGACTGCATTTTTTTGTCATTTCCATGGCATACCTCATTTGCATATCACTCACATAAAATACACAATAATAAAATACACCTTTAAGCCATATCAACTGTAAACATCATTTCTCCTGTCTTTTATCATTATCAACTAACATCGATAAACAATCTTTTCATAGCCGTGTGAAATAATTGAATATTGCCAATTACAACAAAATTAATTATTCACTCACCACACAAACAAAGGGAGATAATATGGTCTGAAATCCCCTCTCGCTGTCCACCACGAAATATCTACAAGTACCTTTCAATGAATCCGATGGAAAATGAAGGGAGAATCACAATTATGATTATTGTCTTCATTACCATTATTATTGTTATTATTATTATTATTATTATTATTATTATTATTATTATTATTATTATCTTTAGTATTAGTAGTAGTAATAGTAGTAGAAGTAGTGGTAGTAGTAGTAGTAGTAGTAGTCATTGTATTTGTTGTTGTTGTTGTTTACGAAGACAACGACGACGACAATGACGACGACAAAACTTTCTCCTGTACAATATAGGTAATGTAGACTGTGAAGAAATCGTTCAATTTTCAGAGATACATTTACTGGAGAATAAAGACCCTTGAAATTGCAAAAGGATAATTTTGGAAAGCTGGAATTGATGGAATTTCAAATTGTAAATGTGAAACAAATCGCTTTTGCCTTTCTAACTGCTGAATGGCCATGGTAAGCAATTGTGCTGAACTTTCTTAATATTGTCCTAGACGAACATTGTCTGGATAGTGTGGTCACTCAGCATTATCGACGGGACGATCCAGTGGTGTGAAGAGCAGACTTTCCAAGAAAACAATCTGATAGGAAGGAAGATGAGGAAAGAAAAATATGGAACGCTTCACGAATTTGCTTGTCATCCTTGCGCAGGGGCCATGCTAATCTTCTCTGTATCGTTCCAATTTTAGTATATGTACTGCCGAAGCTAGTACATCTACATCAACCCGTTCATTGCATTATATAGTCGACTGCATTTTTTTGTCATTTCCATGGCATACCTCATTTGCATATCACTCACATAAAATACACAATAATAAAATACACCTTTAAGCCATATCAACTGTAAACATCATTTCTCCTGTCTTTTATCAGTATCAACTAACATCGATAAACAATCTTTTCATAGCCGTGTGAAATAATTTAATATTGCCAATTACAACAAAATTAATTATTCACTCACCACACAAACAAAGGGAGATAATATGGTCTGAAATCCCCTCTCGCTGTCCACCACGAAATATCTACAAGTACCTTTCAATGAATCCGATGGAAAATGAAGGGAGAATCACAATTATGATTATTGTCTTCATTACCATTATTATTATTATTATTATTATTATTATTATTATTATTATTATCTTTAGTATTAGTAGTAGTAATAGTAGTAGAAGTAGTGGTAGTAGTAGTAGTAGTAGTAGTAGTCATTGTATTTGTTGTTGTTGTTGTTTACGAAGACAACGACGACGACAATGACGACGACAAAACTTTCTCCTGTACAATATAGGTAATGTAGACTGTGAAGAAATCGTTCAATTTTCAGAGATACATTTACTGGAGAATAAAGACCCTTGAAATTGCAAAAGGATAATTTTGGAAAGCTGGAATTGATGGAATTTCAAATTGTAAATGTGAAACAAATCGCTTTTGCCTTTCTAACTGCTGAATGGCCATGGTAAGCAATTGTGCTGAACTTTCTTAATATTGTCCTAGACGAACATTGTCTGGATAGTGTGGTCACTCAGCATTATCGACAGGACGATCCAGTGGTGTGAAGAGCAGACTTTCCAAGAAAACAATCTGATAGGAAGGAAGATGAGGAAAGAAAAATATGGAACGCTTCACGAATTTGCGTGTCATCCTTGCGCAGGGGCCATGCTAATCTTCTCTGTATCGTTCCAATTTTAGTATATGTACTGCCGAAGCTAGTACATCTACATCAACCCGTTCATTGCGTTATATAGTCGACTGCATTTTTTTGTCATCTCCATGGCATACCTCATTTGCATATCACTCACATAAAATACACAATAATAAAATACACCTTTAAGCCATATCAACTGTAAACATCATTTCTCCTGTCTTTTATCATTATCAACTAACATCGATAAACAATCTTTTCATAGCCGTGTGAAATAATTTAATATTGCCAATTACAACAAAATTAATTATTCACTCACCACACAAACAAAGGGAGATAATATGGTCTGAAATCCCCTCTCGCTGTCCACCACGAAATATCTACAAGTACCTTTCAATGAATCCGATGGAAAATGAAGGGAGAATCACAATTATGATTATTGTCTTCATTACCATTATTATTATTATTATTATTATTATTATTATTATTATTATTATTATTATTATCTTTAGTATTAGTAGTAGTAATAGTAGTAGAAGTAGTGGTAGTAGTAGTAGTAGTAGTAGTAGTCATTGTATTTGTTGTTGTTGTTGTTTACGAAGACAACGACGACGACAATGACGACGACAAAACTTTCTCCTGTACAATATAGGTAATGTAGACTGTGAAGAAATCGTTCAATTTTCAGAGATACATTTACTGGAGAATAAAGACCCTTGAAATTGCAAAAGGATAATTTTGGAAAGCTGGAATTGATGGAATTTCAAATTGTAAATGTGAAACAAATCGCTTTTGCCTTTCTAACTGCTGAATGGCCATGGTAAGCAATTGTGCTGAACTTTCTTAATATTGTCCTAGACGAACATTGTCTGGATAGTGTGGTCACTCAGCATTATCGACAGGACGATCCAGTGGTGTGAAGAGCAGACTTTCCAAGAAAACAATCTGATAGCAAGGAAGATGAGGAAAGAAAAATATGGAACGCTTCACGAATTTGCGTGTCATCCTTGCGCAGGGGCCATGCTAATCTTCTCTGTATCGTTCCAATTTTAGTATATGTACTGCCGAAGCTAGTACATCTACATCAACCCGTTCATTGCGTTATATAGTCGACTGCATTTTTTTGTCATCTCCATGGCATACCTCATTTGCATATCACTCACATAAAATACACAATAATAAAATACACCTTTAAGCCATATCAACTGTAAACATCATTTCTCCTGTCTTTTATCATTATCAACTAACATCGATAAACAATCTTTTCATAGCCGTGTGAAATAATTTAATATTGCCAATTACAACAAAATTAATTATTCACTCACCACACAAACAAAGGGAGATAATATGGTCTGAAATCCCCTCTCGCTGTCCACCACGAAATATCTACAAGTACCTTTCAATGAATCCGATGGAAAATGAAGGGAGAATCACAATTATGATTATTGTCTTCATTACCATTATTATTATTATTATTATTATTATTATTATTATTATTATTATTATTATTATTATTATTATTATTATCATTATTATCTTTAGTATTAGTAGTAGTAATAGTAGTAGTAGTAGTGGTAGTAGTAGTAGTAGTAGTAGTCATTGTATTTGTTGTTGTTGTTGTTTACGAAGACAACGACGACGACAATGACGACGACAAAACTTTCTCCTGTACAATATAGGTAATGTAGACTGTGAAGAAATCGTTCAATTTTCAGAGATACATTTACTGGAGAATAAAGACCCTTGAAATTGCAAAAGGATAATTTTGGAAAGCTGGAATTGATGGAATTTCAAATTGTAAATGTGAAACAAATCGCTTTTGCCTTTCTAACTGCTGAATGGCCAAGATAAGCAATTGTGCTGAAATCTGGTGCAACTTTCTTAATATTGTCCTAGACGAACATTGTCTGGATAGTGTGGTCACTCAGCATTATCGACAGGACGATCCAGTGGTGTGAAGAGCAGACTTTCCAAGAAAACAATCCGATAGGAAGGAAGATGAGGAAAGAAAAATATGGAACGCTTCACGAATTTGCGTGTCATCCTTGCGCAGGGGCCATGCTAATCTTCTCTGTATCGTTCCAATTTTAGTATATGTACTGCCGAAGATAGTACATCTACATCAACCCGTTCATTGCGTTATATAGTCGACTGCATTTTTTTGTCATTTCCATGGCATACCTCATTTGCATATCACTCACATAAAATACACAATAATAAAATACACCTTTGAGCCATATCAACTGTAAACATCATTTCTCCTGTCTTTTATCATTATCAACTAACATCGATAAACAATCTTTTCATAGCCGTGTGAAATAATTAAATATTGCCAATTACAACAAAATTAATTATTCACTCACCACACAAACAAAGGGAGATAATATGGTCTGAAATCCCCTCTCGCTGTCCACCACGAAATATCTACAAGTACTTTTCAATGAATCCGATGGAAAATGAAGGGAGAATCACAATTATGATTATTGTCTTCATTACCATTATTATTGTTATTATTATTATTATTATTATTATTATTATTATTATTATCATTATTATTATTATTTTTAGTATTAGTAGTAGTAATAGTAGTAGTAGTAGTGGTAGTAGTAGTAGTAGTAGTAGTCATTGTATTTGTTGTTGTTGTTGTTTACGAAGACAACGACGACGACAATGACGACGACAAAACTTTCTCCTGTACAATATAGGTAATGTAGACTGTGAAGAAATCGTTCAATTTTCAGAGATACATTTACTGGAGAATAAAGACCCTTGAAATTGCAAAAGGATAATTTTGGAAAGCTAGAATTGATGGAATTTCAAATTGTAAATGTGAAACAAATCGCTTTTGCCTTTCTAACTGCTGAATGGCCATGGTAAGCAATTGTGCTGAAATCTGGTGCAACTTTCTTAATATTGTCCTAGACAAACATTGTCTGGATAGTGTGGTCACTCAGCATTATCGACAGGACGATCCAGTGGTGTGAAGAGCAGACTTTCCAAGAAAACAATCTGATAGCAAGGAAGATGAGGAAAGAAAAATATGGAACGCTTCACGAATTTGCGTGTCATCCTTGCGCAGGGGCCATGCTAATCTTCTCTGTATCGTTCCAATTTTAGTATATGTACTGCCGAAGCTAGTACATCTACATCAACCCGTTCATTGCCTTATATAGTCGACTGCATTTTTTTGTCATTTCCATGGCATACTTCATTTGCATATCACTCACATAAAATACACAATAATAAAATACACCTTTAAGCCATATCAACTGTAAACATCATTTCTCCTGTCTTTTATCAGTATCAACTAACATCGATAAACAATCTTTTCATAGCCGTGTGAAATAATTTAATATTGCCAATTACAACAAAATTAATTATTCACTCACCACACAAACAAAGGGAGATAATATGGTCTGAAATCCCCTCTCGCTGTCCACCACGAAATATCTACAAGTACCTTTCAATGAATCCGATGGAAAATGAAGGGAGAATCACAATTATGATTATTGTCTTCATTACCATTATTATTATTATTATTATTATTATTATTATTATTATTATTATTATTATTATTATTATTATTATCTTTAGTATTAGTAGTAGTAATAGTAGTAGTAGTAGTAGTGGTAGTAGTAGTAGTAGTAGTAGTCATTGTATTTGTTGTTGTTGTTGTTTACGAAGACAACGACGACGACAATGACGACGACAAAACTTTCTCCTGTACAATATAGGTAATGTAGACTGTGAAGAAATCGTTCAATTTTCAGAGATACATTTACTGGAGAATAAAGACCCTTGAAATTGCAAAAGGATAATTTTGGAAAGCTGGAATTGATGGAATTTCAAATTGTAAATGTGAAACAAATCGCTTTTGCCTTTCTAACTGCTGAATGGCCAAGATAAGCAATTGTGCTGAAATCTGGTGCAACTTTCTTAATATTGTCCTAGACGAACATTGTCTGGATAGTGTGGTCACTCAGCATTATCGACAGGACGATCCAGTGGTGTGAAGAGCAGACTTTCCAAGAAAACAATCTGATAGGAAGGAAGATGAGGAAAGAAAAATATGGAACGCTTCACGAATTTGCGTGTCATCCTTGCGCAGGGGCCATGCTAATCTTCTCTGTATCGTTCCAATTTTAGTATATGTACTGCCGAAGCTAGTACATCTACATCGACCCGTTCATTGCCTTATATAGTCGACTGCATTTTTTTGTCATTTCCATGGCATACCTCATTTGCATATCACTCACATAAAATACACAATAATAAAATACACCTTTAAGCCATATCAACTGTAAACATCATTTCTCCTGTCTTTTATCATTATCAACTAACATCGATAAACAATCTTTTCATAGCCGTGTGAAATAATTGAATATTGCCAATTACAACAAAATTAATTATTCACTCACCACACAAACAAAGGGAGATAATATGGTCTGAAATCCCCTCTCGCTGTCCACCACGAAATATCTACAAGTACCTTTCAATGAATCCGATGGAAAATGAAGGGAGAATCACAATTATGATTATTGTCTTCATTACCATTATTATTGTTATTATTATTATTATTATTATTATTATTATTATTATTATTATTATTATTATCTTTAGTATTAGTAGTAGTAATAGTAGTAGTAGTAGTGGTAGTAGTAGTAGTAGTAGTAGTCATTGTATTTGTTGTTGTTGTTGTTTACGAAGACAACGACGACGACAATGACGACGACAAAACTTTCTCCTGTACAATATAGGTAATGTAGACTGTGAAGAAATCGTTCAATTTTCAGAGATACATTTACTGGAGAATAAAGACCCTTGAAATTGCAAAAGGATAATTTTGGAAAGCTGGAATTGATGGAATTTCAAATTGTAAATGTGAAACAAATCGCTTTTGCCTTTCTAACTGCTGAATGGCCATGGTAAGCAATTGTGCTGAAATCTGGTGCAACTTTCTTAATATTGTCCTAGACGAACATTGTCTGGATAGTGTGCTCAGCATTATCGACAGGACAATTCAGTGGTGTGAAGAGCAGACTTTCCAAGAAAACAATCTGATAGGAAGGAAGATGAGGAAAGAAAAATATGGAACGCTTCACGAATTTGCGTGTCATCCTTGCGCAGGGGCCATGCTAATCTTCTCTGTATCGTTCCAATTTTAGTATATGTACTGCCGAAGCTAGTACATCTACATCAACCCGTTCATTGCATTATATAGTCGACAGCATTTTTTTGTCATTTCCATGGCATACCTCATTTGCATATCACTCACATAAAATACACAATAATAAAATACACCTTTAAGCCATATCAACTGTAAACATCATTTCTCCTGTCTTTTATCATTATCAACTAACATCGATAAACAATCTTTTCATAGCCGTGTGAAATAATTAAATATTGCCAATTACAACAAAATTAATTATTCACTCACCACACAAACAAAAGGAGATAATATGGTCTGAAATCCCCTCTCGCTGTCCACCACGAAATATCTACAAGTACCTTTCAATGAATCCGATGGAAAATGAAGGGAGAATCACAATTATGATTATTGTCTTCATTACCATTATTATTGTTATTATTATTATTATTATTATTATTATTATTATTATTATTATTATTATTATTATTATTATCTTTAGTATTAGTAGTAGTAATAGTAGTAGTAGTAGTGGTAGTAGTAGTAGTAGTAGTAGTCATTGTATTTGTTGTTGTTGTTGTTTACGAAGACAACGACGACGACAATGACGACGACAAAACTTTCTCCTGTACAATATAGGTAATGTAGACTGTGAAGAAATCGTTCAATTTTCAGAGATACATTTACTGGAGAATAAAGACCCTTGAAATTGCAAAAGGATAATTTTGGAAAGCTGGAATTGATGGAATTTCAAATTGTAAATGTGAAACAAATCGCTTTTGCCTTTCTAACTGCTGAATGGCCATGGTAAGCAATTGTGCTGAAATCTGGTGCAACTTTCTTAATATTGTCCTAGACAAACATTGTCTGGATAGTGTGGTCACTCAGCATTATCGACAGGACGATCCAGTGGTGTGAAGAGCAGACTTTCCAAGAAAACAATCTGATAGCAAGGAAGATGAGGAAAGAAAAATATGGAACGCTTCACGAATTTGCGTGTCATCCTTGCGCAGGGGCCATGCTAATCTTCTCTGTATCGTTCCAATTTTAGTATATGTACTGCCGAAGCTAGTACATCTACATCAACCCGTTCATTGCCTTATATAGTCGACTGCATTTTTTTGTCATTTCCATGGCATACTTCATTTGCATATCACTCACATAAAATACACAATAATAAAATACACCTTTAAGCCATATCAACTGTAAACATCATTTCTCCTGTCTTTTATCAGTATCAACTAACATCGATAAACAATCTTTTCATAGCCGTGTGAAATAATTTAATATTGCCAATTACAACAAAATTAATTATTCACTCACCACACAAACAAAGGGAGATAATATGGTCTGAAATCCCCTCTCGCTGTCCACCACGAAATATCTACAAGTACCTTTCAATGAATCCGATGGAAAATGAAGGGAGAATCACAATTATGATTATTATCTTCATTACCATTATTATTATTATTATTATTATTATTATTATTATTATTATTATTATTATTATTATTATTATTATCTTTAGTATTAGTAGTAGTAATAGTAGTAGTAGTAGTAGTGGTAGTAGTAGTAGTAGTAGTAGTCATTGTATTTGTTGTTGTTGTTGTTTACGAAGACAACGACGACGACAATGACGACGACAAAACTTTCTCCTGTACAATATAGGTAATGTAGACTGTGAAGAAATCGTTCAATTTTCAGAGATACATTTACTGGAGAATAAAGACCCTTGAAATTGCAAAAGGATAATTTTGGAAAGCTGGAATTGATGGAATTTCAAATTGTAAATGTGAAACAAATCGCTTTTGCCTTTCTAACTGCTGAATGGCCAAGATAAGCAATTGTGCTGAAATCTGGTGCAACTTTCTTAATATTGTCCTAGACGAACATTGTCTGGATAGTGTGGTCACTCAGCATTATCGACAGGACGATCCAGTGGTGTGAAGAGCAGACTTTCCAAGAAAACAATCTGATAGGAAGGAAGATGAGGAAAGAAAAATATGGAACGCTTCACGAATTTGCGTGTCATCCTTGCGCAGGGGCCATGCTAATCTTCTCTGTATCGTTCCAATTTTAGTATATGTACTGCCGAAGCTAGTACATCTACATCAACCCGTTCATTGCATTATATAGTCGACAGCATTTTTTTGTCATTTCCATGGCATACCTCATTTGCATATCACTCACATAAAATACCCAATAATAAAATACACCTTCAAGCCATATCAACTGTAAACATCATTTCTCCTGTCTTTTATCATTATCGACTAACATCGATAAACAATCTTTTCATAGCCGTGTGAAATAATTTAATATTGCCAATTACAACAAAATTAATTATTCACTCACCACACAAACAAAGGGAGATAATATGGTCTGAAATCCCCTCTCGCTGTCCACCACGAAATATCCACAAGTACCTTTCAATGAATCCGATGGAAAATGAAGGGAGAATCACAATTATGATTATTGTCTTCATTACCATTATTATTGTTATTATTATTATTATTATTATTATTATTATTATTATTATTATTATTATTATTATCTTTAGTATTAGTAGTAGTAATAGTAGTAGTAGTAGTGGTAGTAGTAGTAGTAGTAGTCATTGTATTTGTTGTTGTTGTTGTTTACGAAGACAACGACGACGACGACAATGACGACGACAAAACTTTCTCCTGTACAATATAGGTAATGTAGACTGTGAAGAAATCGTTCAATTTTCAGAGATATAATTACTGGAGAATAAAGACCCTTGAAATTGCAAAAGGATAATTTTGGAAAGCTGGAATTGATGGAATTTCAAATTGTAAATGTGAAACAAATCGCTTTTGCCTTTCTAACTGCTGAATGGCCATGGTAAGCAATTGTGCTGAAATCTGGTGCAACTTTCTTAATATTGTCCTAGACGAACATTGTCTGAATAGTGTGGTCACTCAGCATTATCGAAACGACGATCCAGTGGTGTGAAGAGCAGACTTTCCAAGAAAACAATCTGATAGGAAGGAAGATGAGGAAAGAAAAATATGGAACGCTTCACGAATTTGCGTGTCATCCTTGCGCAGGGGCCATGCTAATCTTCTCTGTATCGTTCCAATTTTAGTATATGTACTGCCGAAGCTAGTACATCTACATCAGCCCGTTCATTGCCTTATATAGTCGACTGCATTTTTTTGTCATTTCCATGGCATACCTCATTTGCATATCACTCACATAAAATACACAATAATAAAATACACCTTTAAGCCATATCAACTGTAAACATCATTTCTCCTGTCTTTTATCATTATCAACTAACATCGATAAACAATCTTTTCATAGCCGTGTGAAATAATTAAATATTGCCAATTACAACAAAATTAATTATTCACTCACCACACAAACAAAGGGAGATAATATGGTCTGAAATCCCCTCTCGCTGTCCACCACGAAATATCTACAAGTACCTTTCAATGGATCCGATGGAAAATGAAGGGAGAATCACAATTATGATTATTGTCTTCATTACCATTATTATTATTATTATTATTATTATTATTATTATTATTATTATTATCTTTAGTATTAGTAGTAGTAATAGTAGTAGTAGTGGTGGTAGTAGTAGTAGTAGTAGTAGTAGTAGTCATTGTATTTGTTGTTGTTGTTGTTTACGAAGACAACGACGACGACAATGACGACGACAAAACTTTCTCCTGTACAATATAGGTAATGTAGACTGTGAAGAAATCGTTCAATTTTCAGAGATACATTTACTGGAGAATAAAGACCCTTGAAATTGCAAAAGGATAATTTTGGAAAGCTGGAATTGATGGAATTTCAAATTGTAAATGTGACACAAATCGCTTTTGCCTTTCTAACTGCTGAATGGCCATGGTAAGCAATTGTGCTGAACTTTCTTAATATTGTCCTAGACGAACATTGTCTGGATAGTGTGGTCACTCAGCATTATCGACAGGACGATCCAGTGGTGTGAAGAGCAGACTTTCCAAGAAAACAATCTGATAGCAAGGAAGATGAGGAAAGAAAAATATGGAACGCTTCACGAATTTGCGTGTCATCCTTGCGCAGGGGCCATGCTAATCTTCTCTGTATCGTTCCAATTTTAGTATATGTACTGCTGAAGCTAGTACATCTACATCAACCCGTTCATTGCCTTATATAGTCGACTGCATTTTTTTGTCATTTCCATGGCATACCTCATTTGCATATCACTCACATAAAATACACAATAATAAAATACACCTTTAAGCCATATCAACTGTAAACATCATTTCTCCTGTCTTTTATCATTATCAACTAACATCGATAAACAATCTTTTCATAGCCGTGTGAAATAATTAAATATTGCCAATTACAACAAAATTAATTATTCACTCACCACACAAACAAAGGGAGATAATATGGTCTGAAATCCCCTCTCGCTGTCCACCACGAAATATCTACAAGTACCTTTCAATGAATCCGATGGAAAATGAAGGGAGAATCACAATTATGATTATTGTCTTCATTACCATTATTATTGTTATTATTATTATTATTATTATTATTATTATTATTATTATTATTATTATCTTTAGTATTAGTAGTAGTAATAGTAGTAGTAGTAGTGGTAGTAGTAGTAGTAGTAGTAGTCATTGTATTTGTTGTTGTTGTTGTTTACGAAGACAACGACGACGACAATGACGACGACAAAACTTTCTCCTGTACAATATAGGTAATGTAGACTGTGAAGAAATCGTTCAATTTTCAGAGATACATTTACTGGAGAATAAAGACCCTTGAAATTGCAAAAGGATAATTTTGGAAAGCTGGAATTGATGGAATTTCAAATTGTAAATGTGACACAAATCGCTTTTGCCTTTCTAACTGCTGAATGGCCATGGTAAGCAATTGTGCTGAACTTTCTTAATATTGTCCTAGACGAACATTGTCTGGATAGTGTGGTCACTCAGCATTATCGACAGGACGATCCAGTGGTGTGAAGAGCAGACTTTCCAAGAAAACAATCTGATAGCAAGGAAGATGAGGAAAGAAAAATATGGAACGCTTCACGAATTTGCGTGTCATCCTTGCGCAGGGGCCATGCTAATCTTCTCTGTATCGTTCCAATTTTAGTATATGTACTGCTGAAACTAGTACATCTACATCAACCCGTTCATTGCGTTATATAGTCGACTGCATTTTTTTGTCATTTCCATGGCATACCTCATTTGCATATCACTCACATAAAATACACAATAATAAAATACACCTTTAAGCCATATCAACTGTAAACATCATTTCTCCTGTCTTTTATCATTATCAACTAACATCGATAAACAATCTTTTCATAGCCGTGTGAAATAATTTAATATTGCCAATTACAACAAAATTAATTATTCACTCACCACACAAACAAAGGGAGATAATATGGTCTGAAATCCCCTCTCGCTGTCCACCACGAAATATCTACAAGTACCTTTCAATGAATCCGATGGAAAATGAAGGGAGAATCACAATTATGATTATTGTCTTCATTACCATTATTATTATTATTATTATTATTATTATTATTATTATTATTATTATTATTATCTTTAGTATTAGTAGTAGTAATAGTAGTAGTAGTAGTGGTAGTAGTAGTAGTAGTAGTAGTAATAGTCATTGTATTTGTTGTTGTTGTTGTTTACGAAGACAACGACGACGACAATGACGACGACAAAACTTTCTCCTGTACAATATAGGTAATGTAGACTGTGAAGAAATCGTTCAATTTTCAGAGATACATTTACTGGAGAATAAAGACCCTTGAAATTGCAAAAGGATAATTTTGGAAAGCTGGAATTGATGGAATTTCAAATTGTAAATGTGAAACAAATCGCTTTTGCCTTTCTAACTGCTGAATGGCCATGGTAAGCAATTGTGCTGAACTTTCTCAATATTGTCCTAGACGAACATTGTCTGGATAGTGTGCTCAGCATTATGGAAAGGACGATCCAGTGGTGTGAAGAGCAGACTTTCCAAGAAAACAATCTGATAGCAAGGAAGATGAGGAAAGAAAAATATGGAACGCTTCACGAATTTGCGTGTCATCCTTGCGCAGGGGCCATGCTAATCTTCTCTGTATCGTTCCAATTTTAGTATATGTACTGCTGAAACTAGTACATCTACATCAACCCGTTCATTGCGTTATATAGTCGACTGCATTTTTTTGTCATTTCCATGGCATACCTCATTTGCATATCACTCACATAAAATACACAATAATAAAATACACCTTTAAGCCATATCAACTGTAAACATCATTTCTCCTGTCTTTTATCATTATCAACTAACATCGATAAACAATCTTTTCATAGCCGTGTGAAATAATTTAATATTGCCAATTACAACAAAATTAATTATTCACTCACCACACAAACAAAGGGAGATAATATGGTCTGAAATCCCCTCTCGCTGTCCACCACGAAATATCTACAAGTACCTTTCAATGAATCCGATGGAAAATGAAGGGAGAATCACAATTATGATTATTGTCTTCATTACCATTATTATTATTATTATTATTATTATTATTATTATTATTATTATTATTATCTTTAGTATTAGTAGTAGTAATAGTAGTAGTAGTAGTGGTAGTAGTAGTAGTAGTAGTAGTAATAGTCATTGTATTTGTTGTTGTTGTTGTTTACGAAGACAACGACGACGACAATGACGACGACAAAACTTTCTCCTGTACAATATAGGTAATGTAGACTGTGAAGAAATCGTTCAATTTTCAGAGATACATTTACTGGAGAATAAAGACCCTTGAAATTGCAAAAGGATAATTTTGGAAAGCTGGAATTGATGGAATTTCAAATTGTAAATGTGAAACAAATCGCTTTTGCCTTTCTAACTGCTGAATGGCCATGGTAAGCAATTGTGCTGAACTTTCTCAATATTGTCCTAGACGAACATTGTCTGGATAGTGTGCTCAGCATTATGGAAAGGACGATCCAGTGGTGTGAAGAGCAGACTTTCCAAGAAAACAATCTGATAGCAAGGAAGATGAGGAAAGAAAAATATGGAACGCTTCACGAATTTGCGTGTCATCCTTGCGCAGGGGCCATGCTAATCTTCTCTGTATCGTTCCAATTTTAGTATATGTACTGCCGAAGCTAGTACATCTACATCTGCCCATTCATTGCCTTATATAGTCGACTGCATTTTTTTGTCATTTCCATGGCATACCTCATTTGCATATCACTCACATAAAATACACAATAATAAAATACACCTTTAAGCCATATCAACTGTAAACATCATTTCTCCTGTCTTTTATCATTATCAACTAACATCGATAAACAATCTTTTCATAGCCGTGTGAAATAATTTAATATTGCCAATTACAACAAAATTAATTATTCACTCACCACACAAACAAAAGGAGATAATATGGTCTGAAATCCCCTCTCGCTGTCCAAGTACCTTTCAATGAATCCGATGGAAAATGAAGGGAGAATCACAATTATGATTATTGTCTTCATTACCATTATTATTATTATTATTATTATTATTATTATTATTATTATTATTATTATTATTATCTTTAGTATTAGTAGTAGTAATAGTAGTAGTAGTAATGGTAGTAGTAGTAGTAGTAGTAGTAGTAGTAGTAGTAGTAGTAGTCATTGTATTTGTTGTTGTTGTTGTTTACGAAGACAACGACGACGACAATGACGACGACAAAACTTTCTCCTGTACAATATAAGTAATGTAGACTGTGAAGAAATCGTTCAATTTTCAGAGATACATTTACTGGAGAATAAAGACCCTTGAAATTGCAAAAGGATAATTTTGGAAAGCTGGAATTGATGGAATTTCAAATTGTAAATGTGACACAAATCGCTTTTGCCTTTCTAACTGCTGAATGGCCATGGTAAGCAATTGTGCTGAAATCTGGTGCAACTTTCTTAATATTGTCCTAGACGAACATTGTCTGGATAGTGTGGTCACTCAGCATTATCGACAGGACGATCCAGTGGTGTGAAGAGCAGACTTTCCAAGAAAACAATCTGATAGGAAGGAAGATGAGGAAAGAAAAATATGGAACGCTTCACGAATTTGCGTGTCATCCTTGCGCAGGGGCCATGCTAATCTTCTCTGTATCGTTCCAATTTTAGTATATGTACTGCCGAAGCTAGTACATCTACATCAACCCGTTCATTGCCTTATATAGTCGACAGCATTTTTTTGTCATTTCCATGGCATACCTCATTTGCATATCACTCACATAAAATACACAATAATAAAATACACCTTTAAGCCATATCAACTGTAAACATCATTTCTCCTGTCTTTTATCATTATCAACTAACATCGATAAACAATCTTTTCATAGCCGTGTGAAATAATTTAATATTGCCAATTACAACAAAATTAATTATTCACTCACCACACAAACAAAGGGAGATAATATGGTCTGAAATCCCCTCTCGCTGTCCACCACGAAATATCTACAAGTACCTTTCAATGAATCCGATGGAAAATGAAGGGAGAATCACAATTATGATTATTGTCTTCATTACCATTATTATTATTATTATTATTATTATTATTATTATCTTTAGTATTAGTAGTAGTAATAGTAGTAGTAGTAGTGGTAGTAGTAGTAGTAGTAGTAGTAATAGTCATTGTATTTGTTGTTGTTGTTGTTTACGAAGACAACGACGACGACAATGACGACGACAAAACTTTCTCCTGTACAATATAGGTAATGTAGACTGTGAAGAAATCGTTCAATTTTCAGAGATACATTTACTGGAGAATAAAGACCCTTGAAATTGCAAAAGGATAATTTTGGAAAGCTTGAATTGATGGAATTTCAAATTGTAAATGTGAAACAAATCGCTTTTGCCTTTCTAACTGCTAAATGACCATGGTAAGCAATTGTGCTGAAATCTGGTGCAACTTTCTTAATATTGTCCTAGACAAACATTGTCTGGATAGTGTGCTCAGCATTATGGAAAGGACGATCCAGTGGTGTGAAGAGCAGACTTTCCAAGAAAACAATCTGATAGGAAGGAAGATGAGGAAAGAAAAATATGGAACGCTTCACGAATTTGCGTGTCATCCTTGCGCAGGGGCCATGCTAATCTTCTCTGTATCGTTCCAATTTTAGTATATGTACTGCCGAAGCTAGTACATCTACATCAACCCGTTCATTGCCTTATATAGTCGACTGCATTTTTTTGTCATTTCCATGGCATACCTCATTTGCATATCACTCACATAAAATACACAATAATAAAATACACCTTTAAGCCATATCAACTGTAAACATCATTTCTCCTGTCTTTTATCATTATCAACTAACATCGATAAACAATCTTTTCATAGCCGTGTGAAATAATTTAATATTGCCAATTACAACAAAATTAATTATTCACTCACCACACAAACAAAAGGAGATAATATGGTCTGAAATCCCCTCTCGCTGTCCACCACGAAATATCTACAAGTACCTTTCAATGAATCCGATGGAAAATGAAGGGAGAATCACAATTATGATTATTGTCTTCATTACCATTATTATTATTATTATTATTATTATTATTATTATTATTATTATTATTATCTTTAGTATTAGTAGTAGTAATAGTAGTAGTAGTAGTGGTAGTAGTAGTAGTAGTAGTAGTAGTAGTAATAGTCATTGTATTTGTTGTTGTTGTTGTTTACGAAGACAACGACGACGACAATGACGACGACAAAACTTTCTCCTGTACAATATAGGTAATGTAGACTGTGAAGAAATCGTTCAATTTTCAGAGATACATTTACTGGAGAATAAAGACCCTTGAAATTGCAAAAGGATAATTTTGGAAAGCTGGAATTGATGGAATTTCAAATTGTAAATGTGAAACAAATCGCTTTTGCCTTTCTAACTGCTGAATGGCCATGGTAAGCAATTGTGCTGAAATCTGGTGCAACTTTCTTAATATTGTCCTAGACAAACATTGTCTGGATAGTGTGCTCAGCATTATCGACAGGACGATCCAGTGGTGTGAAGAGCAGACTTTCCAAGAAAACAATCTGATAGGAATGAAGATGAGGAAAGAAAAATATGGAACGCTTCACGAATTTGCGTGTCATCCTTGCGCAGGGGCCATGCTAATCTTCTCTGTATCGTTCCAATTTTAGTATATGTACTGCCGAAGCTAGTACATCTACATCAACCCGTTTATTGCGTTATATAGTCGACTGCATTTTTTTGTCATTTCCATGGCATACCTCATTTGCATATCACTCACATAAAATACACTATAATAAAATACACCTTTAAGCCATATCAACTGTAAACATCATTTCTCCTGTCTTTTATCATTATCAACTAACATCGATAAACAATCTTTTCATAGCCGTGTGAAATAATTTAATATTGCCAATTACAACAAAATTAATTATTCACTCACCACACAAACAAAAGGAGATAATATGGTCTGAAATCCCCTCTCGCTGTCCAAGTACCTTTCAATGAATCCGATGGAAAATGAAGGGAGAATCACAATTATGATTATTGTCTTCATTACCATTATTATTATTATTATTATTATTATTATTATTATTATTATTATTATTATTATTATTATTATTATTATTATTATCTTTAGTATTAGTAGTAGTAATAGTAGCAGTAGTAGTGGTAGTAGTAGTAGTGGTAGTAGTAGTAGTAGTAGTCATTGTATTTGTTGTTGTTGTTGTTTACGAAGACAACGACGACGACAATGACGACGACAAAACTTTCTCCTGTACAATATAGGTAATGTAGACTGTGAAGAAATCGTTCAATTTTCAGAGATACATTTACTGGAGAATAAAGACCCTTGAAATTGCAAAAGGATAATTTTGGAAAGCTGGAATTGATGGAATTTCAAATTGTAAATGTGACACAAATCGCTTTTGCCTTTCTAACTGCTGAATGGCCATGGTAAGCAATTGTGCTGAACTTTCTTAATATTGTCCTAGACGAACATTGTCTGGATAGTGTGGTCACTCAGCATTATCGACAGGACGATCCAGTGGTGTGAAGAGCAGACTTTCCAAGAAAACAATCTGATAGCAAGGAAGATGAGGAAAGAAAAATATGGAACGCTTCACGAATTTGCGTGTCATCCTTGCGCAGGGGCCATGCTAATCTTCTCTGTATCCTTCCAATTTTAGTATATGTACTGCCGAAGCTAGTACATCTACATCAACCCGTTCATTGCCTTATATAGTCGACTGCATTTTTTTGTCATTTCCATGGCATACCTCATTTGCATATCACTCACATAAAATACACAATAATAAAATACACCTTTAAGCCATATCAACTGTAAACATCATTTCTCCTGTCTTTTATCATTATCAACTAACATCGATAAACAATCTTTTCATAGCCGTGTGAAATAATTTAATATTGCCAATTACAACAAAATTAATTATTCACTCACCACACAAACAAAGGGAGATAATATGGTCTGAAATCCCCTCTCGCTGTCCACCACGAAATATCTACAAGTACCTTTCAATGAATCCGATGGAAAATGAAGGGAGAATCACAATTATGATTATTGTCTTCATTACCATTATTATTGTTATTATTATTATTATTATTATTATTATTATTATTATTATTATTATCTTTTGTATTAGTAGTAGTAATAGTAGTAGTAGTAGTGGTAGTAGTAGTAGTAGTAGTAGTCATTGTATTTGTTGTTGTTGTTGTTTACGAAGACAACGACGACGACAATGACGACGACAAAACTTTCTCCTGTACAATATAGGTAATGTAGACTGTGAAGAAATCGTTCAATTTTCAGAGATACATTTACTGGAGAATAAAGACCCTTGAAATTGCAAAAGGATAATTTTGGAAAGCTGGAATTGATGGAATTTCAAATTGTAAATGTGAAACAAATCGCTTTTGCCTTTCTAACTGCTGAATGGCCATGGTAAGCAATTGTGCTGAAATCTGGTGCAACTTTCTTAATATTGTCCTAGACAAACATTGTCTGGATAGTGTGGTCACTCAGCATTATCGACAGGACGATCCAGTGGTGTGAAGAGCAGACTTTCCAAGAAAACAATCTGATAGCAAGGAAGATGAGGAAAGAAAAATATGGAACGCTTCACGAATTTGCGTGTCATCCTTGCGCAGGGGCCATGCTAATCTTCTCTGTATCGTTCCAATTTTAGTATATGTACTGCCGAAGCTAGTACATCTACATCAACCCGTTCATTGCCTTATATAGTCGACAGCATTTTTTTGTCATTTCCATGGCATACCTCATTTGCATATCACTCACATAAAATACACAATAATAAAATACACCTTTAAGCCATATCAACTGTAAACATCATTTCTCCTGTCTTTTATCATTATCAACTAACATCGATAAACAATCTTTTCATAGCCGTGTGAAATAATTTAATATTGCCAATTACAACAAAATTAATTATTCACTCACCACACAAACAAAGGGAGATAATATGGTCTGAAATCCCCTCTCGCTGTCCACCACGAAATATCTACAAGTACCTTTCAATGAATCCGATGGAAAATGAAGGGAGAATCACAATTATGATTATTGTCTTCATTACCATTATTATTATTATTATTATTATTATTATTATTATTATTATTATTATTATTATTATTATTATCTTTAGTATTAGTAGTAGTAATAGTAGTAGTAGTAGTGGTAGTAGTAGTAGTAGTAGTAGTAGTAGTAATAGTCATTGTATTTGTTGTTGTTGTTGTTTACGAAGACAACGACGACGACAATGACGACGACAAAACTTTCTCCTGTACAATATAGGTAATGTAGACTGTGAAGAAATCGTTCAATTTTCAGAGATACATTTACTGGAGAATAAAGACCCTTGAAATTGCAAAAGGATAATTTTGGAAAGCTGGAATTGATGGAATTTCAAATTGTAAATGTGAAACAAATCGCTTTTGCCTTTCTAACTGCTGAATGGCCATGGTAAGCAATTGTGCTGAAATCTGGTGCAACTTTCTTAATATTGTCCTAGACAAACATTGTCTGGATAGTGTGCTCAGCATTATCGACAGGACGATCCAGTGGTGTGAAGAGCAGACTTTCCAAGAAAACAATCTGATAGGAATGAAGATGAGGAAAGAAAAATATGGAACGCTTCACGAATTTGCGTGTCATCCTTGCGCAGGGGCCATGCTAATCTTCTCTGTATCGTTCCAATTTTAGTATATGTACTGCCGAAGCTAGTACATCTACATCAACCCGTTTATTGCGTTATATAGTCGACTGCATTTTTTTGTCATTTCCATGGCATACCTCATTTGCATATCACTCACATAAAATACACTATAATAAAATACACCTTTAAGCCATATCAACTGTAAACATCATTTCTCCTGTCTTTTATCATTATCAACTAACATCGATAAACAATCTTTTCATAGCCGTGTGAAATAATTTAATATTGCCAATTACAACAAAATTAATTATTCACTCACCACACAAACAAAAGGAGATAATATGGTCTGAAATCCCCTCTCGCTGTCCAAGTACCTTTCAATGAATCCGATGGAAAATGAAGGGAGAATCACAATTATGATTATTGTCTTCATTACCATTATTATTATTATTATTATTATTATTATTATTATTATTATTATTATTATTATTATTATTATTATTATTATTATTATCTTTAGTATTAGTAGTAGTAATAGTAGCAGTAGTAGTGGTAGTAGTAGTAGTGGTAGTAGTAGTAGTAGTAGTCATTGTATTTGTTGTTGTTGTTGTTTACGAAGACAACGACGACGACAATGACGACGACAAAACTTTCTCCTGTACAATATAGGTAATGTAGACTGTGAAGAAATCGTTCAATTTTCAGAGATACATTTACTGGAGAATAAAGACCCTTGAAATTGCAAAAGGATAATTTTGGAAAGCTGGAATTGATGGAATTTCAAATTGTAAATGTGACACAAATCGCTTTTGCCTTTCTAACTGCTGAATGGCCATGGTAAGCAATTGTGCTGAACTTTCTTAATATTGTCCTAGACGAACATTGTCTGGATAGTGTGGTCACTCAGCATTATCGACAGGACGATCCAGTGGTGTGAAGAGCAGACTTTCCAAGAAAACAATCTGATAGCAAGGAAGATGAGGAAAGAAAAATATGGAACGCTTCACGAATTTGCGTGTCATCCTTGCGCAGGGGCCATGCTAATCTTCTCTGTATCCTTCCAATTTTAGTATATGTACTGCCGAAGCTAGTACATCTACATCAACCCGTTCATTGCCTTATATAGTCGACTGCATTTTTTTGTCATTTCCATGGCATACCTCATTTGCATATCACTCACATAAAATACACAATAATAAAATACACCTTTAAGCCATATCAACTGTAAACATCATTTCTCCTGTCTTTTATCATTATCAACTAACATCGATAAACAATCTTTTCATAGCCGTGTGAAATAATTTAATATTGCCAATTACAACAAAATTAATTATTCACTCACCACACAAACAAAGGGAGATAATATGGTCTGAAATCCCCTCTCGCTGTCCACCACGAAATATCTACAAGTACCTTTCAATGAATCCGATGGAAAATGAAGGGAGAATCACAATTATGATTATTGTCTTCATTACCATTATTATTGTTATTATTATTATTATTATTATTATTATTATTATTATTATTATTATCTTTTGTATTAGTAGTAGTAATAGTAGTAGTAGTAGTGGTAGTAGTAGTAGTAGTAGTAGTCATTGTATTTGTTGTTGTTGTTGTTTACGAAGACAACGACGACGACAATGACGACGACAAAACTTTCTCCTGTACAATATAGGTAATGTAGACTGTGAAGAAATCGTTCAATTTTCAGAGATACATTTACTGGAGAATAAAGACCCTTGAAATTGCAAAAGGATAATTTTGGAAAGCTGGAATTGATGGAATTTCAAATTGTAAATGTGAAACAAATCGCTTTTGCCTTTCTAACTGCTGAATGGCCATGGTAAGCAATTGTGCTGAAATCTGGTGCAACTTTCTTAATATTGTCCTAGACAAACATTGTCTGGATAGTGTGGTCACTCAGCATTATCGACAGGACGATCCAGTGGTGTGAAGAGCAGACTTTCCAAGAAAACAATCTGATAGCAAGGAAGATGAGGAAAGAAAAATATGGAACGCTTCACGAATTTGCGTGTCATCCTTGCGCAGGGGCCATGCTAATCTTCTCTGTATCGTTCCAATTTTAGTATATGTACTGCCGAAGCTAGTACATCTACATCAACCCGTTCATTGCCTTATATAGTCGACAGCATTTTTTTGTCATTTCCATGGCATACCTCATTTGCATATCACTCACATAAAATACACAATAATAAAATACACCTTTAAGCCATATCAACTGTAAACATCATTTCTCCTGTCTTTTATCATTATCAACTAACATCGATAAACAATCTTTTCATAGCCGTGTGAAATAATTTAATATTGCCAATTACAACAAAATTAATTATTCACTCACCACACAAACAAAGGGAGATAATATGGTCTGAAATCCCCTCTCGCTGTCCACCACGAAATATCTACAAGTACCTTTCAATGAATCCGATGGAAAATGAAGGGAGAATCACAATTATGATTATTGTCTTCATTACCATTATTATTATTATTATTATTATTATTATTATTATTATTATTATTATTATTATTATTATTATCTTTAGTATTAGTAGTAGTAATAGTAGTAGTAGTGGTGGTAGTAGTAGTAGTAGTAGTAGTAGTCATTGTATTTGTTGTTGTTGTTGTTTACGAAGACAACGACGACGACAATGACGACGACAAAACTTTCTCCTGTACAATATAGGTAATGTAGACTGTGAAGAAATCGTTCAATTTTCAGAGATACATTTACTGGAGAATAAAGACCCTTGAAATTGCAAAAGGATAATTTTGGAAAGCTGGAATTGATGGAATTTCAAATTGTAAATGTGAAACAAATCGCTTTTGCCTTTCTAACTGCTGAATGGCCATGGTAAGCAATTGTGCTGAACTTTCTTAATATTGTCCTAGACAAACATTGTCTGGATAGTGTGCTCAGCATTATCGACAGGACGATCCAGTGGTGTGAAGAGCAGACTTTCCAAGAAAACAATCTGATAGGAATGAAGATGAGGAAAGAAAAATATGGAACGCTTCACGAATTTGCGTGTCATCCTTGCGCAGGGGCCATGCTAATCTTCTCTGTATCGTTCCAATTTTAGTATATGTACTGCCGAAGCTAGTACATCTACATCAACCCGTTCATTGCCTTATATAGTCGACTGCATTTTTTTGTCATTTCCATGGCATACCTCATTTGCATATCACTCACATAAAATACACAATAATAAAATACACCTTTAAGCCATATCAACTGTAAACATCATTTCTCCTGTCTTTTATCATTATCAACTAACACTCTGTGTGTTGTTTGTATACAAATCATGCTGTGGTATACGATATGTTATCTTTACATCATTATCCTATGTTTATTCCATTTGCATGTCTTTTTGCCTATCTGCTTTTGCAAAATTTCCCAGATCTTCCATAAATTTTATAATTATTCCAGACAATCTACATCATATCACCAAATGATTTAATACTTGTTAAAATTTTATCTCTTTTTTTTTCAATACCGAAAACCACTTTTTTCCATTGTTTTCCATATTTTCAAGTGGCCATGTTATTTTCTCTGAATATTGTCTTCAGTGTTCCACACGACCTTTTCCAAAAAATTTCTGAATGTTGTTTTTTTTTTTTTTTTTTTAACTCAGTTTATGTTTTTTTTTCATCTGAAAATGTCAGAGATGTCATTACTAGTATTTATTCTGACCATCCTTATTCTACGCTGGAAATTTTTACGTGACTTCAAATTTCGATGTTATGTTTGTTTTTTTTATTTACAATGATACTGTGTTATGTTTTTTTTGTTTGTTTTTTTCAAACAGCGATTACTTGGCTATGTATACCTTTTATCAGAAAGGTACCATTTTCCGTCGTTTGAAAAGAGTCCTGCTCAACTTGGACGCTACCCACTCTTTCTTCGTCTGTTGGTTTGTATAAAGTGGGGATGATTTTATTACGAACCTGAAGCATCCGTTTATCTTCAGAAGTGTGCTTTGTGATGATCTCTTAAGAATGTAAGATTCTGATCCACAAATGACCGGGTGGTATCTCTTTGGAAATTCATTGATATGCAAAGTATTTTCCTTAGTAAAAGCTTTGAACTCTATGTCGATGTTTTCTTTCTAAACAGCGACAAGCTACCATACGTCACTGAAAATCTGATTTTTATACCTATCTCATTTGACCTGCAGGTGGTGTTGACATTTAGATAGATTACTTAGAGTATCATTTGGCAAGAATACCTTGAGAAAATCTGTTCACGGCAATGTCGTTTTTCATTTGTAAGTGGGTTATGGGAAATTTTCATCGAAGCATTTTTCCTTCCCCAATCGATAGTAACTCTGAAAAATAGTTCAACGTCAAACGATAAGACACGATTTATTTTTACGTGATAAAATATTCCTCAATGTTATACACACCAATAAAACTAATGTAAATATATTTTGACGAAATAATTGTATTTCTATTACCGTCTTCGGAGCTAATATCAACCTACTCCTAATGCAGGCAATCTGAACTTTATTCACTTGATGGACTTGAAAAATTCAAACAGGTTTAGTTCATTCACGATGTCAGTTGATAGGTGTTTTAACGAGAGTAATCAGATATCTGAATTCACAAAGCGATCGCTTGCTTAAACTGTTACAATTCCCAACATTACAAAGTACAACTTCAGAAAATTGATTTTTGTCTCGAACTACTAACCTTATACTGTATTTGTAGTGATATTTTCCTTCGTAGCTTTTATCAAAATTCATCG
>OY735233.1:32731784-32951784 GCA_963457665.1 Thysanoteuthis rhombus | reverse complement strand
AAAAGTCGTGTAATACAATTGAAATTAAACTTTTTATTTACTGAAGAAATTTCGCCAAGTTGGCAATTTCAGCGATTCGCTGTCACATATGTATCAATAATGATTCAAAATCGTCTTTATTTTTATGAGGCAGGAGATTTCAGGGTATGAAAAAATGAATATCAATAGTCAGGTACATTGAAAATGTTGTCTTTTTCCCAGGTTTAACCAGATAAAAAGTCGATGGTTCGAATCCACCATGAGGCGTTACATATTTTTAACACAAGAGTTGTCCCGGAGTACGATGCGTGTTTAGTGTGTGTATGTATTACAAAATGTCAACAAGTTTCTACGGTTTTCAAATTGGTCTAGCAGGTTGACTGGCTATGTATGGTATCATGCGTACAGGTCATACCAATGGAGCTAGAGGGCTGAAATTTTCAACATTCATTCTTTATCTTCTTGTAAAAAAGTTGTTTTCATTTGTTTTTTGAGAACATCTCTCCACCAAACAGATTATTTTATTAGTGAGGGCTCATTTTACAATGTAAGTTTATACTGAATTAATCCCCAGTTTGTGCCGAGCGGTGTTCACGCTTGATTTTCTTTTTAAATTCGTGTTTTTTTAGTGATCAGCACCCAACAAAAGGCAAGAAGAGTAATTTCTTCACTGATCACCCCTTTTACCATTTTTGTAATTGACCATACCCGCCTCAGCACGCTGCCAAAAGACGTTGGTTTCTGTTGAGTGACTAACCAGACCTGTAACTTTTTTATATGATAATGTTATTATTCTTCTTGTTTCTATCTGCGTTCAAATGTTACGCTTTCAGTGATAACATAGGGGAGGGGAAAACGGTTAGAGGTTAGGAAGAGAGATGACAGAGAATAGTGTCAGGTAATTTAATAAGAGATAGGGATGGTAAGAGATTTTTTTAAAAAGAAAGATATGAAGTTCGCTGGGGATGTAAGAAGATCACCGCATCTGATACTAATCCATCTTTGTATAACATTTAGTACAAAAAAACATTGACGAGCTACAAAGTTTGGAAAGGATAAGGGAGAGAATGAGAATATACAAGCAGAGGGTAAGAGAACAGTAGAGACATCAGATAATGGATCATCTTAGTTGCCAACATGCGTTGAATTCCCACTCGTTCAGTTAGTAATATGAGTAAATTGGAAATACTTAAAGACTTTATGAACACTACTTGCAGGAGTGTGCGTCCAGACCTTGGGGGCACAGGGGGCCCCATACTTAGAAATTAAAATACACAGTAAGTATTATACAATATTTACACATCGAAGTCCTCGGTAAATTAAATTTAGTATATTTGTAGAGTATCTACCATAGAAAGATAGTTAGAAAGCTAGTCTCGTAGACCATTCAATAGCGTAGTGAACTCAATTCTTACGGGGTGCTCCATTATTTTACCCCGTGCCTGACTATGCAAAGCTTGGTAAATGCTACTCTACCGGGGCTTCGTTAAGATTTTTGGGACTCGGGGCACTTCAGATGGGAGAGAGGCTCATACTGAGAAATTAAGATTAAGCAAATCAGAAAATTTGATCGACAAGTCCGTTCATAGCATGTAATTGGAACTGACAATTTATACATGCATAGAAAGGTGTAAATGAGGTACATATTTTAGGTAGATAAATATATACATTACCAGTAAATCTCCAAGTAGAATTTTATTCCCATACTCTCATTACTGTTGATCCGAATTACAAGGAGTTATTTATTGATTTATTTAAAACAATTGAAGGCATTATAATTAGATTAATTCCAAAATGAATTCCAAGCAGTTAATTATTATATTTTTGTATGAAAGGGACCCAGGGCAATTATCCCTTTTGCTCCCTCATAAATCTGGCCTTGTACTCAACACAGTTGAGAAATGACCAATTTTAGAAATAGAATTCCGAGCTGAGGTTGTTACTTGGCACTGAGGCCTACCTCGCGACTGAGATAGATGTGTGTTTCCTAAATGAACTAAAATCGGTGTTCAAGCCCAGTTATAAACACAGGATCTCGAATGCCGATTTTCAAAGTGCGTTGATTATCCACATTTAGATTACTGGTGTAAAACAAACACTTTCTCTTAATATTTGCCCGATTTAGTCTTGTACTAGACTAAGCTTCTCCTTTTTCTGGCGCCCTAGGTTTGTTAGTTCTTTCACTTTGTCCACGTATTTTTCTCGAACTACATTCTAAGTTGAATTGACTTCATCTTCCCCTCGTGAGAAAAACATCATCATTATCATCATCATCAGTCTTTTAACGTCCATCCTTGAACATAGACCTTCCCCAGGATTCGCCACAATTCTCTATCGTGGGCGTCGCGGAGCCAGTATTTCATGAATCTGTCTAGTTCATCTCTCCATCTTGTGTTCTGTCAGCCTCGGTTTCTCATGTGATCCCTGGGGATCCATGTTGTGAAACGTGATGTCCATCGGTTGTCTTTCATTCTTGCAACATGGCCTGCCCATTGCCATTTGAGCCCTTTAATACTTTCTATGATGTCACGGATACCCGTTTTCTTCCTTATATACTGCGCTACAATTGTCACCAAATTTAGGGGAGAAAAACCTCCACTGTTTGTCTATTCTGTCACACTAAACAAAACCGATGTATAAAATTAACATTTCCATCCTGTGCTAGGTTGCTCTCTCATCTACTGAACTAAACTGCCGTATATATTTGAAAATTTATTTATTAGTAGGTTGCCCTAAATGAAATGGTCTTTTATGAAAAGAAAATTAAAGAAAACTCAAAAACGTAAACAAGTTTGTTTGTTTTTTTGTTGTTGTTGTTAGTTTTTTTAAGAGAATCTATTTTCTTCTGTAGCATCAACGTTGGGCTTCAAATGAAATTCCCTCTTTTATAGAAATTAGTGTCTTTTTAAGCTGAATATTGTTCAAATGCTGTCATTGCCGCTTCTTTGTTGGCATACTTTTAACTGCCAAGGAGAAGCCCTAGGGTCCAGTAGAGGTAATAATCTTTTGGAAGTGTAATAAAGAACTGAATTCCAAAATGAACTCCAAGCAGTAATTAATAATTTACTCCTTATCAAAGAAACTACTTCATGTACATGTCATAGTTTTGTATTTTGGTTGAGGCTATATTTTCACTTTGTGATAATGCCCTTGGGAGAGGTATGAATCCACTTCTCCGTGAGTTTGGTCTTGACTAGATGCATCGTAACTGGCTTGCCATGATATTTGACCTAGAAGAGGACTCATGTTCACTTCGCACTAATTCCCTTGGGAAGGGCATTAATCAGCTTGTCCATGCGTTTGGTTTCTGAAAAAATGTTTCGTCACTGGCATGCCACGATTTTTGACGTGGGAGAGAGCTTGTTCACTTTGCACTAATGTTCTTGGGATAGACATGAATCCACGCATCTTTGCACTGGTTTTGATCAGATACGTCATCATTGGCATGGCACGATGTTTGACACAGAAAAGAGATTATGTCAACTTAACATTCATGCCCTTCAGAAAGGGATGAATCTTCAATTTCGTGCGTTCCGTCTTGACAAAATTATCGCCACTGATATACCAAAATAGTTTACGTACAAGAATGTAGATGTGTAAGCATTTGGAAAAGACACTTTCCCCGAAGCTACCTGATCTGCCCTGCCATTGATAGTATCGAGCTGTTACCCTCATAGTCAGCCTTGACATGAGCTAAGACGACAAGAACAACATGAACACTGCATTCCTGTGCATACGGATATCAGATCGTTGTATTATTTGATATCTAGATATGCAGGGTACACCGTCTCGATATTGAAAAAGAAAGTTAGAGACTTCTTACGAGACATGTCTCATTTTACATGACGTGTCTGATACCCTTTTCCACCGAAGGAACCCTGATTTCGTCTCTAACAAATACTTGGGTGGTATGTAAACAGAGTCATCGCAGCCTGCTGAGTCGAGACGTCCAATGATAACATGAACCAGGCTGGGGAGATGCTAAGTATTTTTTCTCAAGGCTCACCCAGGTCTGACACAGTTCTGTCTTTTCATTCATAGAACGAAACTTGAAACATTCTGGAAAAAATAATTGACTGTAATGAGAACCCATGTAGACAGAGGGGAAATAACCACCCCCTCACATTAACGGGAGTTATCTGACCCTATTTACCAGACGCGGAGACACACGCCAGTAGTTATGACTGCTGATCACGTCCTATACTTGTAGTATTAGTACTGTTCAAGGTCATTACTAGTTTTCACCCTTTCATACAAGTAAGTTCCAACAAAGAATAATTTCAATCGATTATTCTATTTTGCGTATGATTAAAAAGGTTTCTGATAAGAATTAATTTGATTTTACAATTGTACAGCTGTTGCTTGTGTATTTGTTACCCAGAGAAAGCAAGCAAAACTAATTAGGAGCACATCATTTGGGATTTTATTTTCATTTAGTGGCTTTGGATTACCTAAATTCTCCCCTTGGGGTGAATTCCTCTAGTCTGGGAACTACTGACCTTAACGGATCTATCTCCTCGCTCTGAGGCATCACCTAATGGCCCCAAGCAGACCATGATCGAACCATCAATAACTCACATGAACGAAGTCGAGGAAAAAAGCTTTAAAGTGAAACTTTAAGGTTGGTTTCCTCACTTTGGAGGTACTAGAGACTCAGCAGATAACAACTCAGAAACTTCGCACTGGTGCCTTTGGAAGAGACATGAATCCATCAATCATTCCTCTACCCCATCCTTAACTATGGACAGAATAGCACGACCAGGAAAGTGTTATCCCTTGTCCAGCGCCTTGAGGGCCTGGGAACGGACAGGGGGCGTAATCATTACTTTTAGCGTCTTATATTCGTATTGGTCATCACCTGTCAAGGGAGGTAATAAATTTTATAATAAACTTGAAGAAAACCTCCCTTGGTAGTTTATTTTATTGGAACAAACAAACTTTAAGTAATTAATTGAAACGAACAAAATTTTAGATAATTTTTGAACAAATTTAAATCAATGATTTATGGGATAAATCTAAATCAATAATTTGTTTTATCGAATTATCCTATCCCTAAACCCAAACTTGAACCCTAACCCTAAACCCTAATCTATTACTTAATTTAATTTAATACGAATTTAATTTCGAATGGAATTTAAAGATGACCTCCTTTGGATTGATGAGATTACCTCTCTGGGTAGTTGAGGGATAATAAGAATATAAGATACTAAAAGTGGACTGAGTATGAACTTTGGTGGAGCCTCGACGTGCCTAGCCAGCCGGAAGTGGATTTAAATACTTGGCACTGACGCTTGTCTCGTGGCTAAGTTAGATGTGGATTTCCCACCTGCGCTAGAGATCGGTGTTAAAGCCCAGTTATAAAGGCAGGATTTCGAGAGCTGATTTTCAAAGCGCTCTGATCATCCCCACTTGGAATATAAGACACTCTACATATCCCTACTATATACCCTACTCAGCACTTAGCTTTCCTGGTTCAGGTGCCCTATGTTTATCAACTATTTCATGTTGTCTATATATTTTTGTCAAACTACGTTCCATTTAGACTTTATTTTCCCTGAGAACAAATCCTCGCCAAATTCAGAGTATTAGAACTCTTCATTGTTTGTCTACTCCGATATGTTGTTGGCATACGTTTTATTATAAAGAAAAAGCTCATGGTGCTGGAATAGATGATACTCTGTTGGAGATAAGTCTGGTGAATATGGATGATGATAAAAGATTTCATAATTGAGTTGCCGTAAGTTGGTTCTAGTCGAATTGCCAATGTGAGGTCAGGCATTGTCGTGCAACAAAATGAGCCCATGTCTGTTTACCAATTGTGGATGTTTTCCGGTTGATTTTAAATGTATTTCATTAATTTTTTGGCTGTAGGATTGAGCTTCCAAATACCGAATTGATGTTCTTGAAAGTTAGAACAGCAATCTTACTGAGACTCTTACAACAATAATAGATGTTTATTTAACATCTTCAAGATTATCTTATTAAGATTTATACGATGACTCACAAGTTGAAATTTTAAAAAAAGCAACTTATGTTGTATCATCAGTTTAAAAATGTATAATTACATCTTTTACTTCGGAATTTGTCTAAATCTCAACTATAGAGGTGAATGCCAAAAACGGCCATTTCATGTGGGACAACCATATATATATATATATATATATATATATATATATATATATATATATATATACAAAAATTCCAGTAATCATCTTCAGTTGGAATGGACGTAGGAGTGGAGTTTGACCCTGCAGCTGCCAGACTTGTCTTCTTTGTCTTCCTCCTCCATGCCCCCCGGGGATACGGCCTTGTAATATACATTTACACTTATATCTATTACACTTGTATTGTTCATAAATTCCGTCGAGCTCTTCATGGAACCTGTTGATTTTCACTTCCTCCACTTCACCCGGCTACATCGTTGGTGCATTGGCTTAGGTAAGGTCTGGTTAGTCGCTTAATAGAAAACCGTCATTTTGTCAACATTCCGTGTTTAGGGTGATCAATTACAATTCGGAAAATGGGATGATCAATGAATAATTTACTTCTCTAGCCATATATTGGATCGTTGAAATGCTTGAATTCAAAAAAAAAGTGTGACACTAACCAGGGACCAATTTATCAGAAACTTGTATTGTAAATTGAACCCCCCCCCCAAAAAAAAAATATTCTTGGGAGGAACTTTGAAAAAAATGCTTTTTCTTACAATATATATATATATATATATATATATATATATATATATATATATATATATAATATGTAAATGTTGAATTTTTCAGCCGTCTAGCTCCTTTCGTGCGGCCTGTACGCGTGATACATACATGGCTTGACAGACAGACTAACTTAAAACTGAAGAATCTTATACTGACAGTTTGGGTTGACGGTTTCTAATTTTCTGTTAATCCAACTAAAGCAGTCGGTTGGTTATTGCCCTACAGTCCATAAGATAATTTGATTATTTTACTTGATTTTAATACTCCGATGCCATTATTAAAACACAAATACATATTAAATCTCATATGATACATACAATCAAAGGTAAGCAATTATCATGAGCAATAAACCAGTATCATAAACGATTCAAGATGTACGTGTGTGTTTAATAATGGTGTCGAAGCGTACAGCTAACGATGTATAATTTGGCATATAATACTCGTGATCATTAAAGATCTTTAGCTGAAAAAGTCAGCAATCGAAACATTGATAATTGTTTGTTCAAAATGATTCCGACACAGTGAATATGCTGTTGACCTCTAGGATGTATCAGCAGATAATTGTCCAATGCCGGTCCGTTCAATTTCCGACAGGCCTGAGATCTTAACCGATTTACAGTGTATGACAGAAATTTCTGTCATTGCGGTTCTATAACTAACTCAAAAAGATTTCCGTATGATTGTGATTGACGAAAACTCAGTTCTTTTGTTAATCATGTTTTTTATCTTGCAATCGATAATTTGGAATAGCAGGGTTTTTTTTTTTCGTACGATGAATGTCTAACCTTCGCCCCCGTCGCTGTCGGACGTCTTGGTCGCGCGTATTTCGGCCTGGACGCTTCGACCGCGGACATCTTGGCCTCGTTTTGTTTTCCTAAGCGAAAATAACTATACAGGGTGTCCCTAATTTCCTTGTGTACTTCTGAACGATAATAACAAGAAAGATACGAATGTCAAAAACATGCAGTAAATAGCAAGTGAGAGCCCAATCAATACAGATTTCAATGAAGTAGTTTCATAAATATTGCACTAATTATGACGATTGTTTTATAGATTCTTTGAGGTGTCAAAAACGGCAACAGTCAAAGAAAAAGTTTATTGCGTGCTGTGGCTGGCAGAATTGTAATCGGTAACAGTTGTGAGGATGAAGTTTGTTACTCATTCTGGAGTAGATGCCCCCATAAAAGCTCAATAAACAATTGGTGACCTCAAAGCTAGGATTATAAGCACAAATTCAAACTATCACGGAGCAGCAACTGAATATTTTCAGAGAGCTTGCAAATCGGCTTAATCGTGTATTGGGAAGACTGAGGATTAAACTTTGACAAAAATCTTTAAAGCTTGTTTTCTTAAGCTTTATACTATATAGTTCTATTTTTGTCGAGTAATAAGTTTTTAAAAGCACGCAAGGATTTTAGAGACCTGTATATATAATTAATATATTTATTTCTGTATTTCTTTCATGAATTCTTTCAATTTTTTTTATTTGTGCTCCATCTTAACATGGATTGAGTTCACATATGAATTTTCATACACACATACGAAAAAAAATTTCTAATTTTGTTATCATTTGATAAATAACGAATCTTGGCCCGTTTTATGGAAGAAAAAATAGCTATAAAAAAGTTAAAATAAGTTTTATAATTAATTAAACACCTAACAACATACTTACATTATGTAATTATTGCTTGATGTCATGGTTCAATTTCATTTAAAATCAAATCTAGTTCGTTAATTCCCCCCTATAGAGACAATAATATCTGCTGCCGAAACGTCCGGACCGAAACGCCGCTGTTGATTGGTTAATTTCCAAACTTTTCAATACTTGTGAAGTGTTGTCCAATTCTCCTTTCTGGCAAAGTGTACAGATGTTCCATGTTGCTATCCTCAGCCTTTCTCAATTACTTAGAGTCTCTGGAAAACGATCTGGTATCACTGACAGTGCTTGACCTCCCCCTATTGAGCGGACGCTGTTCTGTTGATTATAATCAACGCATTGATTATGCTGCCCGGTTTTAACCTTCCGTCTCTTTCTATGATAGACTTGGCACTAAATACAACAATGGCTGACCTCTGCCTTCTGTTGTCACAATGCTCATCTACCAAGAGCAGTGCTTCAGTATCATTCAACCTTGAGTATTTACCGCAAAATTCCATTCACCCACAACTATTTTTGTCTTATTCTCCCTTGTGTATAATTTTACACATGATTAATTCGATATTATGCGGTATTTCCTGATAGGTTATATCATAGTAAAATTACGAAATACCCTGCCTCATTGGTTGGTTTGTTTGTTGGTTGGTTGGTTCAACGGCATATCAATCCGTAATGGGTCATTTAATGCTCAAATCAGTTGTGAACTGAGGTGTTTGTATACTTCGGGGTTTTGTGTTTATCTTCTCCGTGAAAATATATTTGGGTATAGAGCATTTTCTGGCCTTTTGGAGGGTTTATCAACATAGATATATCTAGATTCTCCGGAATCTAGATATTTCTATGTGTTTTTTTTTTTCTTTCTTTTTTATTCTATTTTCGATGTTTTCCGTTGGAAATAACATCTAGATTCACAAGAACTCAGATGTTTCGGGGGGGGGGGTGTTCTACTCTGTTTTTGATATTTTCCAGTGGAAAACGCCAGTGATGTCTGATCGTCATATTCATACTTTGATGGAATTAATTTTTCCATTACCACCACCACCACCACCACCATCATCATCATCATCATCATGACTACCATCATCATCATCATCATGACCACCATCATCATCATCATCATCATGACCACCACCACCACCACCACCACCATCATCATCATCATCATCATCATCATCATCATCATCATCATCAAGTTTTGACGCTACGGTCGTTCAATTATTGACTGTGATAGCAGGTTTTGATATTTTTTAAAGTCATATTTTTTTATTCTTGAAAGCCATACAAAGAGAGCTAACATAGAATGATAAAGAAATATCAAACGACAATTGGAGAAATCTGTGTCACTACGTGCACTGCGATTACTTGACAACTGGTCATTGTAAGAAGTTGACATTCGTCAGATATATTAATCAGCACACACTGCAGTGCCGAGTTCTCAAGCGCTCTCGAGAAATCTAATAAAAATAGATAAAATCTGAAGATTATAGATCTTTCTTCATAGTTTCTATAAATTATAAAAATTGACTTCATCTCTTTATAGTTATCTAGATTTAAATATCTTAACACAGGAAAGAAGTCGCCCAAATACTTCGAAGCTGTAGTTTTGTACGACGGATGGAAAATTATTTTACATGAAAATTATTGCAGGCTTCTCCATAGACCATATAGTAAGCACCTTTTGAACGAGCAGTGTCCTAGTCTGAGTTGACACAACTTTAAGTGAAAAATTAAAATTGGACAAGTACCGCCAGGACAAGAAGGTCTTAAATTAAGATAGTTTTTTTAAGCACCGTTAGTACATTAGGAATTAAGTGCAGAAACTTGCCTCGGACATGGACAATCGATTGATATTCACTTCACTGAGATTTGACTGGAATCTGAAAACTGGTCTGGTTAGTTACTTAAAGGAACCATCATGTGACAAAAATCTTTTGGCAGCACGCTGTTCGGAATAATCAAATGAAATAACATTGGAAAAAGGGTGAATAAGTTACTTGCTTTTCACTAAAAAGTCAAAATTTTCAAAAACAAGCGTGGACGCTGCTGGACACTAACTAATGGACCAATTAAGTATAAACTTACATAGACCCCCAACCACTAAAAAATGCAGGGAGTAAGTAAAGAAAAAAAAAAAAAAAAAAGGTATTTTTTTCTAAACGCACCAAACAGTAGATGCGTGAATTTTCAGATCTCTATCGTTGGTGCGGGTCGTTCATGTGATACATACATACATAGCCCGCCAGCGAGATAGAATCACTTAAAAACTGGGGAATGTTGAAAGCTTTGATTGGCAGTCTCAAAAAGAAAATAAATACGTAGTCACTTTCGAGACACTGTGTATTAGAAACAGTCAAACAAAACTGCCACCAAGACAGTCAGAATAGGTTTCTTCAGTTTTAAAACTGGTCCGGCTGGCTATGTACATACATGTATCATGCATACAGGCAGCACCAATGGGGCTACAGGGCTGCAATTTTCAACATTTTCTCCTTATTATGTCTAAAAATGTCTTCTTTTTTTTTATTCCCCCTTAAATAGGTTTTTTGTGGGGGTCAGTTTACAATGCAAATTCATGATATATCAGTCGTGAATGATTTGTGAAAAGTTGAACTTTTTGTGATCCAATAAAAGGCCGAGAGAAGTAATTTATTCATTGATTAACCTTTTATTCCAATTTTTTATTGTTCTCCCTCAACACGGTATGCAGCCAAAAGACGTTGAGTGACAAACCAGACCTGTATATATTATCTTTCAAGTTGACTTTTATCTAAAAGTGAAAATTGGTTGTCTAAGAAACCAGGCAGGCGGTACAAGCGCACCAGAATTGGCAAAATGCTTGTTAACTATAATAAGATCCTCATACATGCATATCTATCAGCGCGTGTGCATGCGTGCTTGGGTGTGCGTCGTGTGTGTGTGTGCGTGTGCGCCCGTGCGTGTGTTCATGTGAGCTAGGGGCAGGGGGTGCTCGCCTGTGTGTACGTGACAAGTTTCAAGCTGTTTACTACGAGTAATCTTTTGTCACGTAGACACTGATATAATCAATATTCCATTGGGGTCTATCACGTTTCATAATGCGTAGAAACATTTCTTAAATTCTCAACGATGTTTTGTACTTGGATAAAATCTATACACACTCACATAGGTCTTGTGTTTGTTTGTGATTTTTCCTACATCTTATATTGCGAGTTATATGAATTTGCTTAAAAGTTCTCAAGGCTGAGCTTTCAAAAGGAGGATTCGCATAAATAAATAACATATCACGATATCATTTGAAATAAGCATTATGCTTTGATTGGTACGGATTCTTGAGCATTTCATTTGTTTACACGTGCCTCTTCTCCTCGGAATACTTGTTAGAAAGGCCACTACGGGGGTGCATGGACGTGCGTGGGCGTGCGTGGGTGCATGTATGAGTGTGAATATTTTGTCGATAGGCAATTACGTGCGTTGGTGTGCATGTGTGTGTATGTATGTTAATAATTAGCCCGTAAGCCACTACTTGCGTACGTGCGTTCGCATGTGTGTATGGGTGTGTGTGTGTTAATAATTAGTTGATAGGCCACTACATGCGTGTGTGTGCATGCGTGTGTGAGCGTGCATGTTTCTGTGTGTGTATGAATATTTAGTCGATAGGCTACTACGTGCGTGTGTGTGTGCATTTGTGTGTGTGCATTTGTGTGTGTGTGTGTGTAAATATCTGGTCGATATGCAACTACTTGCGTGTGTGTGCATGCGTGCATTTGTGTGTGTGTGTGTGTGTATGTGTGTGTGTGTGTGTGTGTGAATATTTTGTCAATACGTTATGCATGCATGGTTATGCGTATGCATGTGAATATATAAGTCGATAGGCCACAACATGCGTGTATGTGCATGCGTGTGTGTGCATGTGTGTGTTCACGTGCATGTGTGTATGTGTGTTTGTGTGCGAATATGTAGTCGATAGGACAGTACGTGCGTGTGTACAAATGCGTTCGTGAGTGTGTGTATGTGTGTGTGCCACTATGTGGCCTATAGACCTGATATTCGGCATTTAGACTGGGGAGAGGCCAACTTACCATATATCCTTTGTGAGGTTGACCCCAGGGGTCATTCCAACTTATTGGTCACAATTTAGCACCTGCGAAACTGAAATTGGTTATAGAGGTACACCTTTCCATGACGAATGCCATATCATATCATAGCAGAGTTGACCGCTGAGATCATTTGAGTTCACTAGAGGTTATTCCTGGTCATTCTGGACAATTTTCGGAGTCTTGGGTCACAATTTTGTACCAAAGAAATTGAAATTTAGCATGTGGATGCATCTTTTCACGGCGAAGACCGTGACATATTTGATGTTGACCTCTGAGGAGATCTGATATCAACAGAGATCATTTCTGGTCATTCTTAGCCAATTCTTAGAGTTATAGGACACAATTTTACATGCTGAAATTGTACGTATGTGTACGTCTTCTTATATCAAAGGTAACATCCCAAGTGGAATTGGTATTCAAGGTCACTGGAGGCCATTTTAAGTCATTACTACTCAATTTTCTAAGTCTGGGGCAATATTTTCGCACCTATGTAACTTAAATTAGGCATAAAGGTTAATCTTTCCTTGGTGAGGGTCATAAGCCATAGGATACTGACCTCATGATTCATTCGAGATCACCTGAGGTCATTTTTGTTATTTCTAGTCAATTTTCCAAGTCGTTAACCATAATTTTGCACCTGTGTTACTGAAATTTGTCATAAAACTAGTTTCTTTCGCAGCCAACGTATTTACAAATGTGATTTAGACATCTGGGTCATTCGTGGTCGCCATATGTCATTCCTTGCAAATATTTAATTATTGGCTACAATTTTGCACGTAGGGAGCAAAAATTTTGCTTAGGGGTACATCTTCCCTCGATGAAAGTAATAAGCTATGTGAGGTTGATGCTGGAAGTCACTATAGGTCAACTGAAGTCATTCCTGGAAATTGTAACAAGGCACAAAGACAATTTCTCACGATCGTTGGCCTTTACCTGACTTCTCAATACTTTCCTTACGACCAGCTCTATATTTGTGGGTTAACGTTTTCATACGGACACCCAATGAAAGAAATACTTATGTAGTGTGTCCAGAAGCCCCGTCAAACTAAGCTACGATGTTATTTGTCCAATTGTACATGGCCACATGATGCCCATTTGCGTCATGTGGCAGTAAACCTGTTACGATTTGCACACAAAATTACTCCCATCACCATAACAGGAAATCTGCCTGGCTTGATGGAATATTGGTCAAAAGGCATCTGTCCGAAAATATAACGTATTTCATTACAAAAGTATTACTTATTTTATACAAATAACCTCCAAAATCAAATTATTATTAATTCGATTCTTCCTCCAGTAAAATATGGTTAGAACAAAATAAAAAATAAAAAATCGCAATAAAACTTCTATTCATACAAATTTACAAAAATGCTAATTAGATTACTAAAAGCAAATCATTCAGTAGAAATTGAGTTAGAATATTCCTACTAAAGAATTGCCGACTGATGCCCTTTGACCGATTAACGTTGTAATTTTACTGTTGGTCAGTTGGTCCTAGTTGTGCTAAACAGAGGACATTGGAAGGGAAGAAGAGGTGTGATGTCATTAAAACGTGTGACGTCTATTCCGATCATTTTTTTACCAGCTGCTAATGATATCATAAAAGGATATCAAGGTCTGCATAATTTTATTTTTACCAGCTGCTAATAAAAAAGCCCAATAATAATAATAATAATAATAATAATAATAATAATAATAATGATGATGATAATGATAATACTTGCTGAATATTTCCATATTGGAATATTAATGAGAATCAATCGACTCAAATACTTTTTCCTCCGATTAATCCAGATTCACCTCCCCCACACCATCTCCTCTTTCTGCTGTTACTACCAACATGGATAGTGGTGCATCGTTGACCTTTCGGCACTAGTCGGACCCGTTGAAATTTTGTAATAAATTGATTTTAAGTGTGTGCAAAAGTTCCCAGCGGAAAGCTTGTTTTAATCTGTGTATACAGCCTCTAGATTGTTTTGTTTTGTTTTGTTTTGTTTTTTGTTTTTTGTTTTTTTTTATTGTTGTTTTTTTTGGGGGGGGGGTTGTTGTTTTTTTTTTTTTTTCAAAATTGGTGCTGGGAACTTTTGTGCACAACTAATAGAAACATCCCAAGCGTTTATGGACATTAACTGCTGGTATGTGTGGGGGATGTTTTTTATGGACGCTTGACTTTTTCTTGATGTTTGCATGCGGCATTTTTAAAGGGCAAACATCTTAGGAAACGTAGTCTCTTAGTCTTGAGATAGACGGTGTCTGTGAAAGAGGAGGTATATCAAAAAAAAAAAGGAAAAAAGAAAGTGTTCGGTGTATTTTTCAGTCTTGTTTTTATGTAACGCACGAAAATTTCTTAAAGGTGACCTGGTCGATTTTTAGATAAACTGTAACCGACATTCAATAGTCACGTACATTTAAAGGTACAAACAATGACGGTGTAATTTCAATTGTGCAGTTTTCTGCATATGCCCTTGTGTGCTTATGCTTCACTAGCGATGCAAAGTCCAGGCAGGCCCAGACATTGTCCGTGCTCACAGTGGCCTCGCAAAATTCAACCTTGATGCAACCCCATAACCATATCCATGAGTTTATTTTTTCGCAGATCACGTTTGTTAATATCCTTTCGAATAGGGTAGAGCGCGACTCTAATGTCAATATTTTCCACCCTAATCTCACAGCTGAGGGTATACTCAGTTAACTGCTGAGTGCACAGGGAAAAAGTTTTCAACACTCTCTGCTCATGCCAGGAATCGAACCCAGATTCTTCAGTGGGGGAGGCATTACACTATCTGTGTGGACATATGTGTATATTCAACGTCTATTTATGCAGACATTTATCATTAGCAATCCTTTGTCAAGTTTCTATTAATAAAAAGTCACGAGTTTGTTTATTTGGGTTGAGCATGCATATTTTATTCAGTTCGCAGAATAAAATACACCATATTGATTTATTGTAACCCTGAAATTATTATGAGGAGCCTTATTACTTATATAAAGATTTTGCCCGCCCTCATAGTTTTCTGACCGAACCTTGCTCGAGATGGTAAAAATGCTGGTACCTCCACGGTCGTGCATGCATATGAGAGAGATGACAAATTTATAAGGAAGAATAAGAGACAGAGATAAAGACAGAGAGAGAGAGAGAGAGATTGCAAATTTGTAGTGTACGGAGAAAGAAGAGGCTACGTGTTGAAGAGAGACGAACAAAAGAAAAGAGAAGGAAAGGGGAAAGGATAAAGAAGAAAAAAGAAAACTACATAAGCTATGTAATCACACAACCGATTGAGAAACCCCATAGGTGAGTGTGTGGGTAGATGTTAATGTCAGCGCATCAAGGTTGCATGATTGGTTACAAAGTTACTTCAAAGTCGTGCAACCGGTTCTCAAGATATTGAGAGTTGCTGGATACTTTCCGGACTCATTGCGTACATCATCATCATCATCATCATCATCATCAGTATTTTAACGTCTGTCGTTGGACATAGACCTTCCCCAGGATTCGAGTGTGTAAAATAATGTATACAAGTTAGCATTGTATACAATTTTATCATAATGTCCATCTGCATATGCAAGTTTGCATGTGTGTAATTGTTCGTGTAAATGAGTGTGCGTAAATGTGAGTGAGTTCAAGTGCGTGAGTGTTAATGTTTGTATGAGTGTAAGTAGCTGTTTGTGTAAGTGTTTGTGTGTATAGGTAAGTGTTTGTGAAATGACAAAATAAATTGGTTTGAAATCTGCCCAATCGATATTTCATGAGTAAATTTAGAAGTAAGAAATTTAACAGCGTTGCCACCTACCATAGTGTTATAACTGAATAACATCAACTGGAAGGACAAAACATCAATTATTTAAGTCATTTTTGACCATTTTAAAAGGTTGACCATTTTCTATAATCTATAAAACCAGGGCAGTGCATGTTCGAAAGGAGCGCGTTTGGAAGTGGCCCGACTTTATGCCGTGAGGGGGGGAGGTTATTCGCTGTCCCACCACAGCAAAATATGACACAGGGTCGAGCTTAACATGGGGGAAACATCCAAAAATGACTCCAGCTGACGCGACTTTGATTGCCAAGAGACCGTATAAGCTAAAACAACCTCTACCACGAAAGCGTCCACTTCGGGACCTGCTCCTTTAAGTGCAATGGCGCAGTGCTGTCCTGGGGCAACGGATTCCCCGCAGCTGGGCCGAGTAATAATAGGAGAGCCCAAGGACGAGTCCAAAGGCCTCCAACGCACGTAGCAGTGCGCAGCCTAAGTAAAACCTCACTGGCTGACGCACTGCATCGGCGCACTCGGTCTTGACACCAACCACAACACCCAATCTCCGGCCCATTTGACGGGCTAGTGTCAGTACCTGCGCCTCGGTCTATGCCGTGGAGCAAATACTACACTTGATCCCGAAGAAAAGGCCAGAAATAAGGGAAGGTATGCAGTGAGGAGCAGTCTGTCATAAGTGTCATGTAATTTAATGTAAAATGATAATACATAACTACAGCCTTGAATTATTTCGGTATTTAGATATTTTGCATATAAATCTAGATCGATTGACAATTTAGATATGTTATATTCAAATCTATACCTATAATTTTAGATAAAAGATCTATAACCTGTAATTTTTATTTTATTTTTGTTAGATTTCTCAAGAACCGCTGATCCAAACAAGTTTAAACTCGGCACTGCAGTGCCTAGTATACTGATTAATATATACGGCGAATATCAACTTCCTGCCATGCTGAGTGATCTCTGGAAATACTTACACACACGCACGCACGCACATCCACAGAGATTTCTCAAGTTATAGATAGTCGCTATTTTTTACGACAGGGGTGTATAATAGTGTATAATAAACAATAGACGTAAATCATTCGGGTTGATGTTTTTATCAGCATTGAATAACTTACTGTATAAACTTAATTAACGACGAGAACACCCAACCGTGATAACCTTATTCAAATTTAAACTGGGGTAAGGTGGCTACCCCGATACTGATATCCACTTCCCAAACAACTTTTGATTTAGCAGGTCTTCCACTACAAAAAAAAACCCGTCTGCTTCCTGGTGAAATTACAGTGGCCACAGTATTATGAAAAGAAAAAAATCGTGTAAAAGAAGAAGGGACCGCTTAAAGGATAGACATTCCCATCAGGGTATGCCCACACCCCTATTAGAAAAAACGTGGGTGTAAATAGAGCAAGTATGCAGACGAGACAGCATATTTGATCAGAGTTTCACAGGGGCGAGACTGTTTGTTAAAGCAGATCTAAAGTATTAATATATATATGTGTGTGTGTGTGTGTGTGTATGTGTGTATGAACATTCTTTAGATTCGAAAATACGTATCTACGTCTTACTGAGTTGACTAAAAATTTGGTCCATTTTTTTTTGGTCGTTAGATAGTATTAGAAGTGTTTAGTTTTGGCCAACTACATTAAAAAAAAGATGACGAGTGATTTTTTAGATGTCTCGTCACATCTCAATAAGATGCTAGTCGGTCGGTCTGTCAATTGGTTCCAATTACATTAATAACAGACAGATGAATGGTGGAAGAGGTGCGATGTCATTAAAAGGTTTGACGTCATTAAATGAACATTTATTCATCAATTCTGTTACCAGTTGCTATGATGTCATAACAGAAAGTACCAGGTCAGCATTTTTGTATTTAAAAAGGTAAAAATGGCAATGTCTTTTGACGATTTTTATTGAAAATAATACTTGAAGAATATTTCCACTTCGCAACACTTTATAAGTAGAGAATCAATTGACTCAAAAGGAGAATACTTGCTCTCTATCTTCCCTCCACCAATCCACCTCCTCCTGCTACAACTATCATGGACGATGGATGCATCGTTGAACTTAAGGTTCTTGTTTTCAATTTTTCAAATTCTTGTTCAGTGATAATAACATTATTTGTCAATGATTCAAACATTTTTTGTTTATTGATTAAACATTTTTGCTTATTGATTCTAGCATTTTGTTTATTGGTTCCAACATTTTTTTTTTGTTAATCGATTCTAACAGCGTTTGTTGATTGAGTGTAATATTCGTTTATTAATCATAACATTTTTTTGGTTATTATGACATTTTTATCTATTGATTATCACTTTTTTCTTCTTGTTTATTGATTCTAAGATTTTTGTTTATTGATTATGATATCTGTCTATTGATTCTAACATTTTTATTCATTGATTCTAACATTTTCATTCATTGATTCTAACATTTTTGTTTAGAGATCACAACATAGAAGATGGAAAAAATAAGTGACATTTCCGCCCTATCATGTTCTTGTATTTTTCAGAAATGTAAAAATATGACTCAAAGTTTTAAAAAAACAAAATGTTTTCCTCAGTTTATGTAGATGACACTGTATGATTTAACTTGTGAAAGGTTGATCAATGTGTATGATATAGTCGGTCTATTTTCGTCGTCTGTATGTTTAATTATTCACAACCTTTCAGCACTGTACCCTCCGACCTTTGTCGGCTGTTCCGGGGTCAAGTATGTGGAATCACCGTCTAGAACGCATGTTTTTATTAGGCTAGACTAATCAAATCCCTTTTATTAACACCTATATATATATATATATATATATATATGTGTGTATATATATATATATATATATATATATATATATATATATATATATATATATATATATAATGTGTACTGTAGAGAGTGAGAGAGACTCAGGAGTGAGGTATTTGGAGGTAAGGTTTATTAATCCTTGTAAGTAAATTGTCCATACATGTTTCGGGATTCTTCCAATCATCAGTGGTGTGTGCTATGTGAGTGTGTATTAAAATTTCCCATGTGGAACCATATATATATATATATATATATATATATATATATTGAAATATACCTGCCAACAATGACAGGTTTATTTATCTGTCACTAAAGACTCTAAAGTTATCTTATTCTGTGATTTATTTGTAATAATTCAAGTATCCTAATTTTAATTTAATTAATGTTTCGACTCAACTGAAGCTCAAACATAGAGTCTTGCAAGTTCCTATGACGTAATCTTCATTGTTATGCAATAACAGGAAGGTAAATTAACCAATGAAACCGATTGATAGACAGAGATGATTAGATATAACCCCATACATCGGTATAGTGTATTGGTTTCAAATTCCGAGATATTTCCCTTTCATTAGGTGATCATTTTTCATTTCCTTAAATGGCCTTCTTAATAACTGGTTCCCAGATGCTGTTCACATTGATGTAAGGATAAATGAACGAGGGAAATAGTCCGACCAACTCATACATAATGATTGATACACCCATCTAACAACTCTCAGACAAAAACCGTCAAAATCTGTTTGCAAAGTTTCCTGCTAGAGATTTATCGCTGTACCATGTTCCGCCGTCGGATATAGCAACTGAGGTTCGTAGCGTTCAAATGAAGGCGTTACTTCTTGAGAATTATCAACCTTACAATGCATGTGATAGCCTATGTTCTCACCAATATCCGAACCAAGCGTTGAAAATCATTAGCGTCAGTTTGGTTACTTTAGTTGTTTTGATGTGTGACTTCCGTAGAAATTCAGCGAAAAAATACCCCCTGGACGGTATTGATTATTCCAGTTTTTTATACAAATTTTGACGGGCGATAAATAGTGGAAACTTTACAATAATGTCGAACGCATGGGATGGTGTGGAACTTATAAATATATCGCTCCGTGTTGGCTAAACTCAAAATAAAAATATGAAATTTGAACTACTAATTCAAAACTCTCCAAGTTGTTACGAAAGAAATATTTTGGCCTATACTCGATTTATTTAAATCAATTACTTTTATTTTTGTCATCGAATCTACAGGTAACGAACTATTAACTGATTTGCATCAGTACTTAGAAAATGTTTCGTAAATCTTTATATTCTTAAGAAATGGATGCATAATCCGACAGAAATAATTATAAATTGCATTATATTGTGTTGAAACTCTATTTGAAACGATTTCCCGCTATTACACGGTGAATGTATCATTTGGCCGAGATAACTTGAATGGAATAAACAATTCAGAAAATGGGGCTTCCGATGGAATCGAATCTGCGACCGATAGGGTAGCCGTTTCAACGTAGCGTGGCTCTTACCATTTAGGCCAAATGATACATTCACCATGTAACAACGGAAGATCATTTCAAATAGAGTTTCAGTATGATACAACGCAATTTTTGATAAATCGTTATGCAAATTCATTGCAATCCATTGGTTAAACAATGCGTTTTTGATTGATGGGTACGTGTTTTACAATGCAACCTTACAATAATCTTAGAAATCTGTGTGTGGGGGGTGCTGAGATGACGTGACAACTGGTCATTGGACAAAGTTAATTTTTGCCGGATATGTTAGACAACAAACCGGGCGTTGTTATGTCAACTGTATATATGTGTTACGTTACCAGCGTTCACGAGCACGATGTTATAGATTTTAAATGTTTGGTTAGTATATATATATATATATATATATATATATATATATATATATATATATATATATATATATATATATATATATATATGTAGAGAGAGAGAGAGAGAGAAAGAGGGGGGAGTTAGGGTGAGGGAGAGAAAACTGCAGCGACATTCTTGAAGAAATCTGTCATGATTGTTGCTTTAGCGACATCGTAAATAAAGGACAGCGTCTCATTATTTCAAATTCAAACCTCCTCACGATTTTTATGAACCCGGATGCACCTTTTGAACCGGCATGTTCTAATATTGATAATCTTGAAACAACACACACCATAATCCATGTATTTTTACACCACAGAAAAACAAAATTAGCAGTCTTGAGACAGTAACTTGTTTTTGACTGTCTCCCACTTCTTCCGTTTTTCCACTTAGTGACCGGTTAACCATTAGGCTGAGAAGGTTCAAGCTGGATCAGATTTTGACCTTGGGGATTCCGGGGCACTCCAGATTCGGTGGGCCCCTCGAACACAAAAAAAAGGATGCACGGCAAATTACAAAATTTACACATTGAATTGCCCCTTTTAAACCCGCATAAATCCGGTACTGGGCTTAAGTCTAAGGGCCTGAAAGGGGTGGGTACCGAGAGCAAAACAATGTTTTAACCGAGTGTACAAAGAAAGATTCAATTGAGAGTTCACATGACTATTGCGAATTCTGTAAGTGGTTCATATAACTTTTTCATATTACACATGTAGTACATTAAACATCGTACAAAGATATAAGTTATTCAACGTGACTTCATCAACAGTTTTTTAGAGTCTGTCTTTGGACATAGACCTCGCCCGAAATTCGCCAGATTTCTCGTGTCGCGGAGCCAGTATTTTCTGAACTTGTCTAGCTTGCCTTGTCATCTTGTTTTTGCCGGCCACAGTATGATCTATTTGGATACACTTAGTGAGTCGTGATGTCTATGGATTTTCTGACAGTCTAACAACATGACTGACCCATTGCCATTTTTAGTTTTCTAATGGTTTTAAAATCTCCGACTGTCTTCTAATGTACTGTGCTGTCTTGTGATCTCTCCATGTAATGTTGAACATGATTCTTTCTTGTACACATCGCATTGTTCTCAGTTTGAGGGTCAACATTATGGTGAGCTTCCATGTTTCAAATCCACGGGTGACTATCGGGTGGATGCATTGATTGTGGACATTTCTTTCAAGAGCATTTTCTTGTTCTTAAAGGTTTGGCTTGTTCTACCGAAAGCTTGCCAACCTAAAGTGATGCTTCGCTTGATTTCTTCTTCTTTAGAGGATTTCATGGAAATTTGCTGTCTTAGGTACCCGGCTGGTAGATAACACGCCACTGCTTCCTTGGATATCAAGTATCATCATTGGATCACAGAGGCAGACATTTCCCATGCAGACGGAATCATTAATGAATCCCTAAGTAGTTAGATAATTTATTACAGTATTGTTGATTTGTTTAGAATAGATATAAGGGCACGTTGCGTATATAACAGCCGAAGTGTTGTTTTGAAGAGAAAAAAGTATGCAGGGCTAATTGCTCTTTGAGGAAGTGGGTTGGGGATCTTCGAACCCCAACTCACAAATTATTTTTTTTAGAGTTAACCAATTCCAGAGACCACTTGGGACCATTTGGGATAAGTATTGAGGCATACACTGACTATTTTCTTATCAGTAAATAGTTCGAATACCGATTTCAGAAGAGTTCAGTGTAGTAAGGGAACATCATTACCCCTCCCTAAATATTTAGGGAACGATGCTCCCAGGTGTTCCGACTATACTACACCATTGGTCAACAGTCTCTTTCTTCACTTCACTTCACTTCTCAAGAGTAAAAGATGCAGACGATTAAAAAATATAGATGCAATTAAGAGAATCATGCTCAACACCACAATAATATCTGAAGATTCAAGATACGAACTCGGATAGTTGAATTCAAATCCCATAGGGTTAACCATTACATCATAGAACCACTTAATGACACGTTCCTCACAGGTTGCGCATTTAAGGGAGGGTCAACTGTCCATATCCTTTCTCCACTTCAAAATGATAACAATAACAGACAATTTAAAGTTGGTCAGCAATAATGCAGTAGTGATAAAAAAAGGAGAGAGGGAACGCAGGGTTGATTGATCTCAGAGTGGGGGGGGGATCTCCAAGCCCCCACGGGAAAATATTTTTGTTAGTTAACCAATTTCGGAGATGTTCTGAGTTCATAGGAGATGAGTATTTGGACATATATTGGCCTTTTTTCTGATCGGCGAATTGTTCAAGTACAGAATTTTAGTAGTTTGCAAATAGTGACGGACCACACACCCCCACCACAGTAAGGGACACTGATATCACGCGTTCCTCAAATAATGATCCTCAGCGCTGCACTACTGATAAGCAGGAAAAGAAGAATATGGTGTATATAAATACATAAGAATATGATTGGGGAATTTAATTGCTTTTTGGACGATTTTAACAACCTCCTTTCATTGAGAGGTCATTTGCCCTTACACATACACACATACACAGGCACACACACGCACGCACACACATACCAAGTGTTGTCAGTTGAATATCCCCTCCCTCCACAAAGGGCTGTTCAATTGTAATTTAAGGAAAATTCGGGAAACTAAGAAAGACATACGAATTATTTAAAAAAAAAACATTGTAACCAAATCTGTCACGCCGTATGAATTTATGTCGGTATTCCTCTGAAAAGTCACGCTCGCAGATTTGCGTTTAATAGTAAGTGGAGAAATCTGTGTGTGTGTGTGTGTGTATGTGTGTGTGTGTGTGTGTGTGTGTGCGTGTGTGTGTACGTGTGTGCGTGTGTGTGCACCGAGATAACTCAACAACTGTCCATTGCACGAAGTTGGTATTTACCATATATATATATATATATATATATATATATATATATATATATATATATATATAAATAGTAGAATATGGATTCGGTACACAAACTAGCTCATGTTTTTGCCCTCTCCTTTGGGATTATGTTATACTGCTAGCTTGATTTGTACCATGCACACACACACACACACACACACACACACACACATATATATATATATATATATATATATATATATATATATATATATATATATATATATATATCAGTCAGCGTTTCAAACCTTTTCCATTTTACAATAAGTCTTTAGCAACACCCTCATTGGACCTGCTTCATATGATCATTTTATCCAATAACTGCCAGTCAAGATACTGTATCCATCTATCTTTACGTTTATCTTGTCAAAACTGTCATTTTTCTCATTTAAGGGAGTAAAGGTGAAGATTTCCCTTCAAACCCCTAATTTTGGAAATTTCCATCAACAAAAATTCACCCCATAGACCAGATAAATGTACCTGCAAAAAGTAAATCAAAATTTCTCACGTAACTGATTCATTATTAAAACTAACAATGGTCTACGCATTTTTTAGGTGTTTTTTGAGCTACCCGATCATATATTCTCAAAGACGTTGTTTAAGATAAATGAAGGAAACCACAGCATATACTATGAAAGTGTTGAAAAAAGAAGCAAGCGAACGCTGGTATTGGTTAGGGGGATGGGCTCTTCAAACCTCTACCCAGGTAATATTTGGAAACTTGACCGATTTCAGAGACAATTTGAGGCCATATGGGATAAGTATTTGGACATATGCTGGCCAAATAGATATTTCAGTAGAATTTAGTGTAGTGATGAGACACCGTTATCCTTCCCTAACAATTAGAGGAATACCGCTACCACAACACTAAACCACTGGTTAGCAGCCTTTTACCTCCCTGCACTTCCCAATAATAAGCATTGCAGACGATTTCATAGATGGAAAAAAAATTATGCTATTAGGGCTCAAACAATGAATACCTGAAGGTTTTAGAAATACACTTATTGTTTTTCAAAAGTAAACTGTAAATAAAATAAAAAAACAAGATCTAGCGAGAATTTCAGTTCGCTGGATTCAAAGTCCAGAGTGCTAACCATTACAACGTAGAACATAAACACTTAATGACACGCCCCTGACAAACCGCCCATATAAAGGAGGGTCAATAGTCCATATCCTTTCTCCACTTCAAATGATAACATTAACAGACAATTTAAAGCTGCGTCAGCACCAGTAGAGTGATGCTAAAAAAAGAAGAGAGAGGGTGCAGGGCTGATCGGTCTCGAGGGAGGGGACTCCTCTACCGTCCACCAGAGAATATTTTTAAAAGTTAACCAACTTAAGATATGTTCTGAGCTCATATGAAATGAGCATTTGGAGATGTATTGACTAGTTTTTCTTATCAGCTAAGTATTGAAATAAAGAATTCCAGTGTCCAATTATTAGTGATGAAACACCGTTACTCCTCCCCAAAAGTTAAGCAACGCCTATACTACACATTCCTCTGATCACGTTCCCACCGCACTACACCACTAATCAGGTAAGTACGAATATAACATAAATAAATACATAAGAATAAAAATATACAACGCCATCACAGTCAAAAATTGACCAACCGTAGCATCAAAATTTGCTGTCATGTAAAAATAATTGTATCGAGCAAAGGTTAGATTAAATTCTTGCCGTTTCTCACAAGAAAACATCTAAAATAATAGTTTTAAAAATCTAGAAACATCTAGCTTCTATAGAATCTATTATTATTAAATCCATCAGAATAAGGTACCCATAAGGTTAAGAAAAGCTTTTTTTCGCGAAAAAAAAGGAAACATTTTTAGAAGGGGAACAATGGAGTACTAATGCCAATTTTCAAGTCTGTAGATAGAACGGTATGGCCAGGCTCTCTGTAACATAAACTATCACAAAAACTACTAACACACGCACTTATAAAATATTAAAAAAGGTAGAACCCTTCGCCAATTTTGATGGATCATCATCATCATCATCATCATCATCATCATCATCATCATCATCATCATGGCTTTTAACGTCCGTTGTTGGACATGGACCTTCCCCCAGGATTCGCCAAACTTCTCTGTTATGGGCATCGGGGAGCTGATACTTTCTGAATTCAACAAGTACTCTGCTGGCCTTGGTTTCGCATGGGATCTCTGGGGATCCACGTTGTGAGTCATGATGTCCATCGGTTATCTGATATTCTTGCAACATGGCCAGCCCATTGCCATTTGAGTTTTTTAAAGGATTCTGTGATGTCTCTGACTCCTGTTTTCTCCTAGATATATTGTGCTGTCTTGTGGTCTTTCCACAGTGGAGGTTGAGCATAATTCTTACATGTGCACGTTGTATGGTTCTCAATTTGCGGGTCTATCTCTTGGGTAAGTTCCATATTTCAGCTCTATAAGAGACTATTGAAAGGATGCATTGGTTGTATACCCTTCTTTTTAGGATTAATGGGATCTTCTTATTTTTGAAGGTTTAGCTAGCTCTGCCAAAGGCTTGCCATCCTTGTGTGATTCTTCGCTTGATTTCTTCTTCGTTTGAGGGTCTCATGGAGATTCGTTGTCCTAGGTAGATGTAGTGATCTAATGGAGGATTTTTTTTTTGGACTGCTTCAACGTTCTCACTTTCAAAGGTTGCCATTTGGATGCCCCCCTCAACTATTTTATGTCATTTGAATATCTCCTATAAAGCAAAATAACAGGGGGGTGCTTAATTGTAATTTCTGTGAAATTAAGTAAAGACTTACGAATTAATTCATTCTGTTATAAAGTTGAGTATATTGCTCAGTCATATAGATGCGTTTGTTTTTAAATCCTTTGATACTATGTCTCTGAATTTTTGAGATGAGGTATTATTATTATTTTTATGGGGATGGTCCTTTGATACTGTTTATTCTTATGGATGAATTAATTTTAAAAAGCATTATCGCCAAATCAATCACACTGCATGAATTCTTGTACGTATTCTTTTGAAAAGTCACACTAGCAGCCACATGAAACAATAATTGAAGAAATCTGTGTGAACGCGGTTGGATCGTATGCATCTAGATAACTCGACAGCTGGCCATTGGGCGAAATTGATATTCACCATATATATTAGTCGGCACACCAGGCATTGCAGTGAAGTTGTTTGGATCGGTGGTTCTCGGGATATCTAATAAGATAGATAAAAAAAATAGAGAGATTAAAAAAACCTTGCATCTAAAATCATAGATCTACATTTAGACATAGAATATCTAAATTGATAATGGATCTGAATTTAGATATAAATATCTATATTGACATTAGATCTAAATTTAGATGTAAAATATCTAAATTGGCAATAGATCTGGATTTAGATGTGAATATCTAAATTGGCAATAGATCCAAATTTAAATATAAAATATCTAAATTAGCAATTATTGAAATATCTAAATAGACTATAGATCTAAAATTATGTATAAGATATCAAAATTGGCTGTTGATCTAAAGTTAGATTTAAAATATCTATATTGGCAATAAAATCTATATGAAGATATGAAATATCTTAATTGGTGATAAATCCATATTTAGATATAAAACATCTAAACTGGCAACACTGAAGAGAAATGACTGAAATACTTAAAAGCCGAAATTTCGTCTAACTTCGACGGACGGAAATTTATTTCACATGAGCATTATGGGATACTGTCTAACTTAATGAAGTCCGGCCTTATGCTTGTTAATTATTGATTATACCCTTCCCTGGAATATAGCACAACAGCCCCCGGACGATGTCCTTGCCCCCAGGCGCTGTCTTAGCTCCGGGACATTGAGAAACTTTTTATGCTCCTGATACAATGCCTTGAATGTTTTGAGAAATAAACATCCCCTTTCTTGAGAGGGGCCTCTTTAACATCCCTCTTGAACCAGTCTAGGGTGCGTGGTTTCAAGAGATCTGATCTAGATTTCGTTTTCGTGTCGACACATAACAGCAGGCCAGAGGACGTACGTGCTTAAACAAACGTAGTCCGTGTAGGTAATTCGGCAACATATAGGTGTGTGGATGTCCATCCGTGGCTGTTTGTAATTGTTTATATTAAGAACGGAAAACATTCCTGGATACTATGTTAACAAGGAGAAGTGGGAGCAGCAAATGAATTTCTTCCACATACGAGTTATACATCCCCCCAGCAGTCCTGTCAAGATCAGTAAAGTAAAATGCGAGAGATATTATTCACGCGTACGAAGTACGCGAGTAAATCAGCTGAGGGTCTGGGGTTGCTGTGAGCCAACTTGGGTGTTTTATTTTGGGTCCGTGTGAACGCTTCGAAATACCATTTTCAGCCGATGCTGATAAAAACGATTGGACTGAGTCCGGACGACCAGGCTAAGTCCTAACCTGTTTTTCACAGTATGTAGGTCTACCGTAAACAGACCAATTTGGGTATGTCCAGCTTGGTATAGATATGAACCCACCTGCAGCTGGACGTTGACAATAGCAGAATTGAGAATTATTTCAGATGCGGATGTTGACATTCAGGATCCGTGCATTGCCGGACGTTGGTGTTGAGAATTATTTTCGTCTGACAATGTGGGGATGCTAAATTGCGAAGTCCGTGGCATAAAAACCAACGTCTGGCAACGGGGGGATGCTGAAATGTCAGATGCCCACTTCCTGAGTCCCTGCCCTGGATTCGTGAAAATGAACATAGAGATGCAAAAAATGTCAACGTCCAACTTTGGACGGGTTCAAATTTATATGCGCCAGGCTGGACATATTCGAACTGGTCAGTATACGGTCTTGGTAGGTCCCTATAATGAAAGACAGGCTCAGATTTTGCCTTGTGGCACAGATTAACCCGGTCGTTCGGACTGTGCTCGTTCGTCTGGACTTCGCCTGGTCAACAGATTTATCCAGACTTTGCCCAGTCGTCCGGTCGTTCAGAGTTTTTTGCTACGAATTCGAATCATTGCATTTTTTCCAAAACAGGCAGTTGAAGCGGCCACACTATAGGTGGCAGGTTCGATTCCAGCAGCAGCCCCATTTTCTGTAATTGTTTTATCTATTTACACAGTGTAAAGTTAATGATACATTAACTGTGTATTGACGGGAGATAATCGCAAATAAATTGCTATACGGTACGACGCAATATATAATTTTACACACACACACACATGCACATATATATATATATATATATATATATATATATATATATATATATATATATATATATATATATATATATATATATATACACACACATATATTTCACAATCAAAGATTCACAATCATTTAATTAAAAAAATACACCCACCGACAAAACAAAAATTCTGGAAAGACATGATGATTTGTGAAGTAACGAACTTAGAACTCTTCCCCTTGATGGATTTAACACAAAGTTAACCACCTAAACCATGATGATCTCTAATATCATAATCCTCCCACTAATAACAACCTCACATTCAGGCTCTACCCTCCTTGATGGATATCCAATATTGGTAACTTCAGTCACAGATACCCCTAGGTATAAAAACCTTTGAATGGTATTTCATTAATACAGATCAGAGCAAGCAGACTTTCAATGACCTGTAAGGATACTACACATGAAGTTTCTTGACCCCATTACCCCACCATCTTTACTATCCCCAACCAACCCACACAATCTAATACTAAACCGCTCTCCTACAACCCTGACATCTTATGGACTCTCCAAGACCTACTTTTGCTGCTACAATTATATTCTTCCACAGACCACCACAGACTTCATCATAGACAGAATAAAGTCCCACACATCATGATGACCCTAAAAATATCCTCTCTCTTGATTTCCATTTTTGCTTCCGAAGCAAAACATCTGATGTTAGATTTATTTTCTCCGGAAACCTTTTAACAACTGTAAGATACACACTCACCACATGCAATTGTAGATGGGAATAATTCCCGAAACATGTATAGCACACCAATTAATCCATTTATGAATTAACTAATTGATAAACAAAGTCTCCATACACTCTTACTCCTGAGTCTGTCTCATTTCCTATTGTTCACACCACACACACACGGGAGATCATTTCAAATGAGAGTTTCTTTATAATATAACGCAATTCATAGTTACATTTATATTTATATACATATATATATACATATATATATACATATATATATATATATATATATATATATATATATATATACATATATATATACATATATATATATATATACACACATATATATATATATATATATATATATATATATATATATATATATATATATATATATATATATATATATATATATATATATAATTTAGAAAGCTTTCCACAAATGTTTATTTCTTAATACAATTATAAATATGTGTGTGTATGTATGCATGCATGTATGTATGCACTGAGATAACTCGATAAGAGGCCCTTGTACCAAGTTGATATTTATTTTAGATATTAGTCAGCTCACCAGACATTGAAGTATCGATTTTGAAGTTGTTTGGATCGGCAGTTACTGGGAAATCTAGAGAAAATAATTTTTTTTGAAAAATACAGATTAAAGACCTTTTATCCCAAATTATAGATCTACATTTGGACATAAAATATCTGAATTGACAATAGATCTAAATTTAGATGTAAAATATCTAAATTGGTAAGTAACTGAAATATTTCGAAGCCATAGTTTCGTCCGATTCCGACGAGGGATTTTTCACAAAATTATCATGGCTGACTGCTCAACACACCATGAAATTAATTCCGATCCCTCCAAAACATGTTTTCTCTGAACGAGCAGTGCCCTGGTCTCCATAATTCTGAACTTATGCATGTTCCAATATGACGACTTCCATCCGATCGATTCACAAAATTCATTGAATGAATAACGGTTTTGTGTTGTTGTAGCGTAGCGTGAGTTGGGGACAAAAGGAGTTTTCACCTCCAGGGGCAAGTGTGAGCAAGTAGTAGCAAGTACCTTGATGCTGGCCACGGCTCTAGCCCCCCCCCCCTGCTTTTCACATATCATGTTTCTCGCCTCGGAACTCATCGGTGTATGGAGGTGCGTATAATTTTCCGCTGGTCTAACATGCCTCTTTATTATCAATTATGCCCTGGGATTTCGTGCAACTGCCCGCACCCCTCCCAACGCGCTATCTTTACCCGCAGGGAGTGAGAAATCTTGCTATGCCAGTGGTTCGATGCCTTGAGGGATTAACATCCTCCCTCCTCAAAGGGACCACTTTAACATCCCACTTAAACCAGTCGAGGGTGCGGGGTTTCAAGTGTTTATCGAGTGATCTGTTTTGGATTTAATGTGTCGAAAGAAAACAGCAGGCCCTAAAAAAGACGTACGTGCCTGAACAAACGTAGTCCATATGGGAGATTCGGCTACACGGAGGTGAGTGGATGTCCATCCGTGGCTATTTTATATGTGTTTCTCTCCAGAACTGACGACATTCCCAGATTCTGTGATAACAAGAAATGGAGAAGGCCAGCAAATGAATTTCTTCCTCACACTGGTTATACATTCTCCATCATGGCTGTCACTTTCGGTACATTCGTACAAAATTGACACTTTTTACTCCTCTTGGTACGTTTGGTACTACACTCGGAAAATTTTGGCACATTTATCAATTTCTTTTTAAATCTATCTTTGATAGTCGACCGAAATATATGAATATATTTTGTTGGACTTTCTGTGCACAAAAGGACTGCTTGTAGTCAGCATCTGTACTAAGTGAAATATAGATAATGATGAAAATAAAGCAGTTTTGTAGTATTGAATCTGACTGATTTATCACAATTTCTATGTATTTTTAATGATTTTATTCATTTGGTACTTGTATGGACGATTTGAGACATTTTTCCCTCAGCTTTTGGTACTTTTGTTAAAATATCCTGCATTACCCGATACCGATGGCCGATTATCTGCCACTCAGACCTTGGGTTCTTCACCAAAACGCTTGATGAAAACTGACCACGAGAGCAAGCTGGCTTTAGAAGAACCTACTCAACCATGGACCATCTCCATTCGATAAATCAACTAAAACAGAAAGCAGCAAAATGCAAAATGCCACTTGCTGTAGCATTTATCGATTTCAAGAAGACCTTCAACTCGGTGGAAATTCCCATGATCATCAAGGCTACCATTTTACAAGAGCAAACCCCGTATACGTCAGAGTACTGCAACATATATCCAGTCACGGTAGCTCCTTTACCAGGCTACATAAAAACTCGGAGCCCTTTCAGCTCCAAAAAGGGATACGACAAGGTGATACCAGCTCGCCCAAACTCTTCACAGTCTGCCTCGAAATGGTCTTCTGAAACCTAGACTGGGAAAACGAAGGCATTAGAATAGACTGCAATCATCTAAACAACTTCAGATTTGCAGACGACGTCGTCCTATTTGCAGAGAACCTCCAAGACCTTCCAAAAATGCTAGAAGAACTGAATGAAGAAAGCAAGAAAGTCTTCATATGAAGTTCAGAAAGTATTAGCTCTGCGACACCCATGGTAGAGAGGTCCGGTGAATCTAGACTTTGTCCAACGAGCGGACGATAGAATACTGATGATGATGATGATGATGATGATGATGATGATGATGATGGAATTAGGTAAAATAACTTCGTTATCCTTGCAAATCAGATACTAAGAAGACTTGATTAAACATTACAAAGGTTATCTCCCTTCATGACCTTTTCTCACTTATACAACCTATCTATTCGATATTAACGCAATAATGAAAATGAACAAAATGTATAATTATCACGATCTTTAAATAATATATCTATTGAAATAAAATTCGAATATTAATGGAGCCATCGTATGATCTTTCAAGAGTCCTTAATATTGATCAGACATTAATTCAATAATGGAAATTAAAGTCTCTAACCTGGTATTTTTATCTTTATTTTTGAACAACGCATTGATCAGATATGGAGGCTATTACTATACTAAATATCATATATCTGTTGTTTTTAATATATTTTTCAAAATAAAATCTGAACTTCAATTAATCGATTAATCAATTGATTAATTAATAGGGTACTTAACATTTCAACAGCCTTCGTACGATTTTCGAATGTACTTGCTATTTTTAGCTACTTTCAGCCCTTATTCGCCATAAAAGGAGATTACTTTTTCGATATTTAAACGTCTTCTTATTACCTGATTTGCAATGATAACCTCGTACTATGCACATATAAGGTTATGATTCAAAAACAGGATATAAAATACTCATGTGAACACTTGATCAAATCATTGTTTGCTCTCAGGCCCTCAACTCTTCCGGGTTTCACGCTTGAACCTACTCAGCCTAATGGATGATCCTACATTAATCGATATGTGTATGCAACTACACGGGTCTCCCTTGCAGATGCACTTCCCTCTCGAATTGTTTATTTATTTCAGTGGTTACTAACCTTTTCAAGATTATTCCCTACTTCTGTCTATAAGATTACAAGTTTTCCATCTTATGTATTTGAGTGAGTTGGGACAAAGAATAATTCCAAATAATTATTTTGATTAGAGACAGCTTTACAATTTTTTTTTTATAGTTGTAGTACTTCTTAAATCAAAATAGAATTACTTCAAAATCAATTCCAGATAGCGAACGTCGTAGTTGTTAGCGAAAATTGAAAAAAATATATTGTAGTTAATAAAATCGATTAACCACTTTTTAAAAAAAACTAACCATATAACAAAATTTAAAATAATCAAATCATGCAATACTGAGAGGAATGAACCAGACGTTTAGTTGCTCAGTTATACTCCATCTTGCATGATATGTCCCTGTTACCCTTTAGTCAAAAACATTCATCACGACTTTTATTTTTACCTCGTTGCCTCGTTCCCCCCTTGGATTAACTAAATTCTCCCCTCGGGGTGCAATTCCCCAGCCTCGTTTGAAAAATTGAACTATTCAACCCAACGACTATTTTACTTGTTTCGAAATCAAGATGTTTCTTGCACAAGCAATTTTAGCATCGGGAACGATTTTATTTTCAATAACGATATTCTTCTTTCTTTTCATTAAGTGAAAATCATTCGCCCGAGTCTTCCGAAACCAAGGTGTGCGAAGGAAGGGAGTGAGTGCAAAAATGGTTCAATTCAGAGTACAAAAAAAGGCTTAATTCAGAGTACAAAAAAAGGCTTAATTCAGAGTACAAAGAATGGCCTAATTCAGAATACAAAAAATGGCTTAATCCAGAATACAAAAAAGGCTTAATTCAGAGTACAAAAAAAAGGCTTAATTCAGAGTACAAAGAATGGCCTAATTCAGAATACAAAAAATGGCTTAATCCAGAATACAAAAAAGGCTTAATTCAGAGTACAAAAAAGGCTTAATTCAGAGTACAAAAAAAGGCTTAATTCAGAATACAAAAAAAGGCTTAATTCAGAATACAAAAAATGGCCTAATTCAGAGTACAAAAAAAGGCTTAATTCAGAGTACAAAAAAAGGCTTAATTCAGAGTACAAAAAATGGCCTAATTCAGAATACAAAAAATGGCCTAATTCAGAATACAAAAAATGGCTTAATCCAGAATACAAAAAAGGCTTAATTTAGAGTACAAAAAACGGCTTAATTCAGAGCACAAAAAAAGGCTTAATTCAGAGCACAAAAAAGGCTTAATTCAGAGTACAAAAAAAGACTTAAATCAGAGTACAAAAAAAGGCTTAATTCAGAGTACAAAAAATGGCCTAATTCAGAATACAAAAAATGGCCTAATTCAGAATACAAAAAATGGCCTAATTCAGAATACAAAAAATGGCCTAATTCAGAGTACAAAAAAAGGCTTAATTCAGAGTACAAAAAAAGGCTTAATTCAGAGTACAAAAAATGGCCTAATTCAGAATACAAAAAATGGCCTAATTCAGAATACAAAAAATGGCTTAATCCAGAATACAAAAAAGGCTTAATTTAGAGTACAAAAAACGGCTTAATTCAGAGCACAAAAAAAGGCTTAATTCAGAGTACAAAAAAAGACTTAAATCAGAGTACAAAAAATGGCCTAATTCTGAGTACAAAAAATAGCCTGAGTGTATAAAGATGGTTTAATTCAGTGTACAAAAATGGTTAAAATGAGTCTACAAAAATTGTTTGAGTGTACAAAAATGGTTTTACTGAGTGTACAAAAATGTTTTAATACAGTGTAGAAAAATATTTCAATTCAGTGTATAAAAAGAGTTCAATTGAATGTACAAAATGGTTTAATTGAGTTTACGAAAATGGCTTGAGTGGACAAAAATGGTTTGAGAGCATAAAAATGGTTCGAGTAAATACATGAGTGTTATGGATTCCGTAATTGATTTTTACTAGAGAATTGCCCGTTCCAAAGGTGCATGTTTGGAAGGGACAGGACTTTATGGTGTGTTGAGCAGCCTGACATAATAATCGTGTAAAATAGTTTGTTTCGTACTAAAGTATAGCTTCGAGTTGATACAGTTACTTAGATTTAGATATTTTATATCTAGATTTAGATCCGTTGTCAATTTAGATATCTTATATCTAAATTTAGATCTATGATTTTAAATGAGAGATCTATAGTTTGTTGTTTTTCAATCTTTTTTCATTAGCTCTCTTGAGAGCCACTGATTCATACAACTTCAAATTCAACATCGCAATGCTTGGTGTGCTGACTAATTTATATGGCAAATATCAATGTATAATGGCTGATTGTCAAATTATCTCGGTACAATACACACGCACACCCACGGAAATTTCTTTTCACTTTACATTACTGTACATGTAGTACTTCGAAGATAGTACAACGAAGTCGTACGTGACAGCAACTTGGTTCTATCCAACTAAACGTGGGGCAAGTTGAGATTGGGTCATGTTAAGGTTAACAAAAGCTCAGCCTCTCAAAGTTAAGACGATCGATAATCCAGCATTGAGTAAAGGTTATTGCATAAAAAGAATTGATATGTTTTTTCTGTAGAGACTGTTCGTATGAAACGTTAAAAAACATTTATTCAATTGAATCTAAGTGGCACTGAAGACAAGCAAGAATTCGAGTAATTTATAGAGGCGTTTGCACATCTCTATCAGAAGCTCTGTCCAGCTGTCGGTCGGTAGGCCGGTCCCTATATTGTTTCTCAGCTGTTTCATGTCAGATTTACTTGAAACTTGGTAGAAAAGTGTCACTAGATGGAAAATTTTCCACTCGGGGACGCATGATCAGGCAATAATGGCATTTTAACTTCATATCTTAAAATCGATTTTCTCAACTGTTTTGAGTCAGATTCATTTGAAACTTGATAAAAAAAAATAAAAATTAAAAAGATCTATCATGATAAGAAGCTTCTTATCAAGAGGGGTCAAGTCCCAGAGAAAAATACGTATTTATGTTACAGTTAAGTTTGTGAGATCCCCGAAGATTTCAGTAATATAATGAAATCCCCACTTTCACAATAAGTGTAGTGATGGTTAAGGAGCTTGTGATGTTATACTGACCATTACTACTGTAATGGGTGCCCCACTACTCTGGCCTTGTGTCAAACTAGGCTGATTCAGTGAATATACACTGACGCAGAATATACTTGATATTCAGTATCGTTTTCTGGTTTGTTTTTCTTAGTAAAAAGTTAACGAAAGGAGACCAGCTTTGATGTGGTTGAACCGAGATGACGTGCCTTCATATTCATGTTTTCACACTAATTCGGTCGCTCAATTCATAAGATCAACTTCTTCAAAGTCGAGTGACTACACACTCTCACAGGCCCAGCACTCACATCAAATACCGATGTGGGGTAATTTCATTTCCCGAAAGAAACATCCTACGTGCTCTGGACCTGACGGATAATGGAGGCTAATGCTTGGACCCTGCCCAAATCCGTTCTATGTGTATTTTAATGTCCGTCTGATTTCGCTCTTCCTTTTGTGCGATAGAGAGAAAGGAGAAATAGAGAAAGACAGTATGTGTTGGCTACTATGTGTATATGTTCTGTGTGTGTGTGTGTGTGTGTACGTGCGTGCATCAGTGTAAGTATGTGTGTGTGTGTGTGTGTTTGTGTGTACACAAATGAGATAATGTGTTGGCCATTTGATATCTTAATTGAGATACACAGTTCATGCGAAATATAAGAGAGAGTACAGAAACAATATTTGTGTACGTATGCGTACGTGCGTAAGATAGAGTGTGTATGCGTGTATGTGTATGTGTGTGTGAGTGTGTACGTGCGTGCACCAGTGTAAGTATGTGTGTGTGTATGTTTGTTTGTGTGTACACAAAGGAGATAATGTGTTGGCCTTATAGATATCCTAAATGGGATATACAATCAGTTCATGCAAAATATAAAAGAGAGCCCAGAAACAATATTTGTGTATGTATGCGTACGTGCGTAAGATAGTGTGTGTGTGTGTGTGTGTGTGTGTGTGTGTGTGTGTGTGTGTGTGCACGTGCGTGTGTGTGTGTGTGTATGTGTGTGTTTGTAGGAGAGGGCGATAGGAGAAGGATAGAAGAACGTGTGAAGAGAAATGGAGTGTCACCCGAACACATGAACCGCCACAAAAGAAAAAAGAAATCCGTGTTAATTTGTACGCACTGCGATTACTCGACAACTGACCATTGAAAGAGGTCGATATCCGTCATATATATTAGTTAGCACACAAGGCAGTGCAGTGTCGAGTTCGAAGTTGTTTGGATCTAATAAAATTGGATAAAAAGTTACAACTCATAGATCTTTCATCTAGAATTATAGATTTAAATCTAGATACATAAATTGACAATACTGAAGAGCAGCGACCGAAGTACTTCGAAGCCATAGTTTCGTACGACGGACAGGAAATTATTTTACTTGACTATTACGGCAGGCTACTCCATAAACTCCAGTCGCTTCCAGACATGCACCTTCAGAACTGGCACTGCCTTATTAATTAATACATAATAAAATTACCGTCTGCACGTGGGAGAGGGCATATGTGCCCATTTAGTAGCTGATTTTCATTTATCATCATGTATGGAGGGAGAGTACATCACAAGACGAGCTGTTACGCAAAAATTTGTACAGTTCCTGCGAGCCGAATGTTGTACGAACTTTGCCGCTACCCTTTGTGAGCAGTACCTTTTTTCAGATCGCAGCGCCAAGATATTGTGGAAATAGGTGTTTAAAACAGTGGTTCTCAAAGGGGAGACACTTGGCTCCAAGGGGGGGATTTTCCTATGAGGAGGAGTTTAAGCTAGGGAGAAATTGGGGAGAGTTTTCAGGGTTAGGTGTATAATGGAAAGGATTATAGTGAAAAAATGATTAGATGATAATTTTAATTCAAAATAGGGGAGGAATTGACGAAACAAGGGATTGCAAGAGGAGGAATGTGACCTGAGATTCTGTGGACCACTTAAATAAAATTAGTAATTTTTTCATAGTCATTTACCCGATCTTTTGGGTGGCACCTTACATCTTTCTATAAACAAATCTATAAAACTGTTACATGGGCGATACTGTACATGCATGAATACAGTATCAACCATAAATGAGTGCATCCCTCCATATAGTAAGGAAATTTCTTCACAAACCATACGGGTGTATTCATTTTTGGACGGCAGTGTATTCATATTAGTTGCAACAGAGTTTTAATGCTCTAGAGTTTAATCATAAATAGCACCAGATAATATCCGTTCTGACTGTGTGATGTTCCTCAAGGAATAATACAATTCTGTTAAGTATGGTTTAGAAGAAAATCAACTTTCTTTAGAACAAGTGGTTGGGGTGTACTCATTTGTGAGTGACAATGTACTTGCATACAAACATACATACATACATACATACATACAAATTAGGTAGCTATGCAAACATTTGTTTGAATATATTTATGTGGACGCCATTAAGTTATCAAGTGCGTCCACGTACAGACACTTAGGAAACCTCACGCATACATGAGGAGATATTGGATTCGTTTCTATAAATATAAGTATCTATTCACTTATCTGTGTCTCATGTTCGTGTGTTGGGGAGGGGAAGCTCTTGTGTGCGTGTAAAAATAGATAAACGTCAATAAAATAATCTATGTATACTCGTATGTACAGACTGTGATAGATCGATACAGACAAATGGAATCAAATGTATATATATATATATATATATATATATATATATATATATATATATATATATATATATATATATATACAGGTATGATCAGTCACTCAATCGTAAGTGTCACGTGATCAGCGTCTTTTGGCTGCATGTCATTTTGAAGATAAGCAATTAAAAAAAATGTGAAAGAAGGGTGGTCAATGAATAATTAATTGCTCTCGTGTTTATTTGCACAGTAATCACTAAAGAGTCTGAATTTTTTTTTTTAAAAGCGTGAATGCTGCCGGATACAAACTAAGGGATCAATTTAGCATAAACTCACATTGTAAATCGAGCATCCCCACGAAAAACATACTTTGAGGGAAGGGGTTCAATTTTTTTAAAATCAACTTTTGTGGATATGATAAGATGTGAATATATAGAAAATTTCAGCCCTCTCGCTCCGTAGCTGCGGCCCGTACGCGTGATATCTGCATAGCCAGACAGCCAGCTAAACCAACTTGAAAACTGAAGAAACCCGTGTTGACGGTTTCTAATACAGAGAGAGAGAGAGAGAGAGAGAGAGAGAGAGAGAGAGAGAGGGTAGACTAAGATAGATACACATCATCTAGTATGCTGATGGGTTGGATGTTCGTGTCTCAACAAGACTGCTTCGTGAGCTAATGTAGGCGGTCGCTTAGAATGCAAAGGTCCTAGGGTCACGCTCCAAACTGAAAAATTATTTGTTAGAATACAACGTAGGGTGGGGGGGAATATAGTCTCAACTAGGGTGCATGAGTCCTTTGCACCGGCCCCGGGTTACACCAGTCTGATAAATTTGAAAGCTAACTACATACGAGGACAAAACTTCAATTCTTTCAGCCACCAAAACCGTCCATAGATATAAAAGCTGAAACGTTGATCCCGTAAGAGAATTCCCAATGAAATAAAAACTGGCCTATGACGAAGTCTCAGTTTCATTTGGATGCATCAGCCAAGTGATCCTTGCAAGTCTCAAGTCTGATAGAGATCAGGACCTTATTCTTAGAAGCTTTTATGACCATCCTCTCGGTAGGACGCAGGTCCACCGTAGGGACACACCCATCCAAATCTTAGAATTAGCCTAGAATGTACTACAAGCGGACATTTTCCCCCCTCCCCTGCCGCCAAGTTTAAAAATATACTCAATTAACCTCTCCGGAAAATTTATCCAAAAGAACTTTTTTTCTGCTCTCCTCGTTCATATCAGGAATCAAACCTGGGGCCTTCTGTGCGTGAGACAGATGTGCGAACCATTAGAATTATCCGGGTGGACATTTACCCCGACTTTAGAGCGTACTCGAATAACTGCTGCTTAAAATTTGCGCTACGGAATGGAAATTAGTTCAAATGAAGTGTTTTTCACACTCATCCTGTTATACCGGTAATCGAACCCGGGACCTATTGTGAGCGGAGCAGATATGCAAACCATTACCCTATCCGAACGGACAAGACGAGCTCGTTAGACTAAAATAGACAGAGAATATGAAAATATGCTTGCATTAACGTATCTTTTATTTCTGTTATCTATTTTCTGTCTGCATTGCTTATCGGGAACTTTTTTGATTGCCTACGTGATCACTGGCATTTGGTGGAATCATCGAGAATAGTAATTCTTTTACCAACCCTTCAGAAAGTATGCGATCTGTAGTTTCGGGGTCATCTGCCTAGGATACCTGGTTCCCCGGGCAAGCTGTACTTCGTTGTCCTAATATGTATAGTATTATCTTATTTATTAACTTGCAACTTTGCCTCAACCCGCCTTATCTACCCTCCCAGGCTCATGACTATGGCCAGCTATCTATCTTGCCGAACTAACTAGGTCTGGCCGAGCTTGTCGTCGTTGATGAGAATTTTCTTCGCTAATGGTTGAACGACCGTAGGCACCAAAGGTGGCAAAGCGTGTTTGTTGGTGCGTTTGCGTGTTTGTGTCTTCCAGCGTTCGAGACCGTACTGTTTTGACTACAAAATAGTAGCAGCAGTACTCCACTGTACCCCTTCTAAAAAAAATTCGGGGGGGGGGCTCCGTGTTGTTTTTTCGGGGAGGGGGCATTTTTTAGCTTTTAAGAGCTTTAATTTGACGGATTTAATACCCCGAATCTAGATGTTTTCGTTTACTCTATTTTAGATCTTTTCAACTGAGAAACGCCAGCGATGTCATACATGGAATTTATTCTGACCATATCTATTCTGCAATGGATTTTCTTCTTACATTACTTCAAATTCTGACGCCACAGCTGTTTAATTACTGACTATGATAGCGAGTTTATCTGTTGAAGTTATTAATTTCCCATTGTTCCGTTTGTATTTAGAAAGCCCTATAGTCAGACATATGACAGGCGCCCCTGGCCCTGGGCAGTCTTGGCGATTGTCAGTGATACCAGTACCTAAAGTCAGCCTTAGGTAGCACCAGGCCATTGCACTAAAAGAGGAGGTTAGTGGATCACCCAGTCGTCTTTGTGATACTGGTCGTAAGAAAAACGGAATTTTTGTTTTTTTTGCTAGCTCGTTCGGGTGTGGGCCACCATATTAAATCCAACATTGTGACACACTCTTTCGTCGTGAGGAGGCGAATAAATACCTTCTTATCCCAAACTTTAAAAATGTGCTAACTCGTCAGGATTACCAGCGACTAAGAAGAGAAATCAAATGACAAGAGAAACAACTCTGATTAGTCAATCAATACAAACAGTCACATGACTAAGGTCTTTTTAGTGATCAATTAGATATTTGGGAAAAGAAGTGATCAATAAATAAGTTACTTCTTTTGCCTTTTACTGGGCAGTGATCACTAAAAATTAAAAAAACACGCATGAATGCTGATCCAATTTAGCATAAACTTACATTGCAAATCATCCAATTAAAAACCTTTTTAGGTAGGAATCTAAAAAACTTTTTCTATAGGCATAATAAGGAGTCAATGTTGAAATTTTCAGCTTTCTTGCTCCATTAGCGCAGTGTGTTCGCGTTACACATTCATACATAACCAGCCAGCCAGCCAACTGAAAACTGAAGAAACCTCTGTTGACAGTTTTGGTTGGCGTCCCTCGTTCGACTCGTAATAATTCTTATGAAAAGCAGGCATTTGAAATCTCTTTGATAACCTACTCAGTATAGCACTTATGTAGATTTTACTACCGATTCAGCGGCAACAGATGACTTTTCGCAGATCTCTCATTAATTCGCCGAGTGCCACAGATGGCGTGTTGTTCGGAGTTACATCTTAATTATTTATACGGCGTTGGTTGTTACCGTTCGACTGGTGTTGTAGAATCCTATCCTAATTTGCCTTCATTTATCTCTAAGAAAGATAAAGCTTCCAATCTCTTAGAGAGGCAACTCCCAATGGAGTTTAAACGGCCATTGACGAAGTACTGGTTTCTTTTACACGTGTCAACTGAGTAATCCTTACAAGTCTTGAGTCGGGTCTAGACCAGGACATTATTCAAATATTTCTCTATTTTGCATTTTTGTCTACAATGCATTATTGCACGACCGTAGCCATCAAAGCTGGTGAAGCGTCCTATCCTTTTTTATAAGTGCATGTATTTGTATCTTTGTCTATGTGTCTGTGCGCTTCTGGCCGTACTGTTTTGTCTATCGACTTGAAAATTGGGACCAGCACTCCGCTAGATTCCCTCTTGATACTTTTTGTCATTTTTTTTTTCTTACCGGAAATACGGGAATCCAGTTGCCGTGACTCCCTCAGGGACCACCCCAATTAACATTTAGTGCATCGGTTCCCACTGTGGTGGTTGCAGGTACCCGGGGTGTACAAAGGTGTTACTGGGGATTCATGAGTTTGTTGTATACGTAGACCTTTCAAAAGCTTAGTTAGAGATTTAAGGGCCTGGGTGGAAGGGCTTGGCTCCTGGAGGGTGTGGGCACCAATATTTAATGAAATCAGTTATTCTATAACGATAGTAGACATGTAGTAAGTGTATATATACTATTTATTTACGAAATTTAATTTAATATTTACAATATTTATCGCGTATAGGATTAATCTTTATTTACATTACTCAAACACCCGACTGTCTGTACACATACGATCGTGCATAAAAATCCATTCTTCATAAATCTTACACACGATATATTTGTAAATATTGTGAATACTAAATTTTATCGTGAATAAATTGTACATTTACAAATTTTACAATAGATACCAACACTGCATAATTTTTTTTTAAAAAGTCAATCAGTGATTTCGTAAATGATAAATTATGTGAGGAAGGCCCTCGAGTTGTCTTCCTTTGTTTTTTAGAGAATTCAAAGTCGGCCAATCGGTGTCGAGCAAATGAAAGGTCATTAATCTGAGATTCGGGAATTCAAATGCCACCAATACATACATACATACGTACGTACATAGATACATGCATATCCAGTAAGACTAATTCAAAAATTGAAGAAACCTATGTTGACAGATTTGACTGACAGTTTCTTATTACCGCCATGAAACTTTTAGGAAGGATACAGAGCAATGAAAGTATGCTGCGTGTCCAACATTTTGGATATGTAGAAAATTGAGCTGGGAATTCGATCTGTTGAAATTACACGGAAGTTTTTGTGGTAGGCAATCCATTGAAGAAATCGGGAATATCTATCTATGAATATGCCGGATCATATATCGGGAACCGTCAAACAAAACTGTCCACATCAATATGGGTTTCTTGAGTTCTTAAGAGAGTCTGCTTAGCCGACTATGTATGCACAGGCTGCATCAATAGAGCTATAGGGTTGAAAATCTAAACATCTAATCCTTATTATATCTAGAAAAAAAGTTTCTTGGTTACGGGGTTCAATTTCCAATGTATGCTTTTGCTGAACTGATCCCTTTTAGTTATTTGTTGCTGTTGTTTGTTGGGGGGGTTAGGTTCAGTTCGGACTTCTTTAGTGATCAATGTCCAGTAAAAGGTGAGAGAAAAAACTTATTCATTGATCAACCCTTTTTTCTAATTTTTGTATCATGTTTTTTGCATATTACCAAATGACCATTGAGTTACTAACCTGATCTGTTACGTTCTTGGTTTTAATGTTTCAAATTTGTAACATTTTTCACGTATTTATTTGTAAAAATATGTTTTACCACTCGGATCCAACCCTGCTTAAAATGAACAACGGAAGATGTTGGTCGGAAAAAACCCACGTCGAAATGTCAGAGAAGCTCAATAGGTTGCACACGAATCCAACAAGAACATTTCTAAAAATGCAAAACAAAAAAAAAAGGTCATTATATTCCGAAAAAAAAATGCATAATATTTAGTAAAGGTGACTCATCATCATCAGTCTTTTAACGTCTTATCAGTTTGCAGGTCTGTCTCTTGGTTAGGCTCCATGTTTCAGCTCCATAAGTGACTATCGGGAGAATGCATTGGTTGTATACTCTTCTTTTTAGGATTATTGGGATCATCTGGTTCTTGAAAGTTGAGCTTACTCTGCTCAAGGCTTGCCATCCCAAAGTGATTCTTCGCTTGATTTCCTCCTCTTTTGAGGGTCTTATGGAGATTCGTTGTCTTAGGTAGATGTAGTGGTCTACCTAGCCGAGTTTTGCATGTGATTCAGTCTGCTACAAAGCCAAAAAGAGTCAGGAGTCTTGTATTACGCTAATTTTCAAATTGGGGTGGGTCAGTTAGCCTTGAAAATCAGCCTTTGAAATCCTTTTTTTATACCTGGGCACAAACATCGTCCATTGACATCAGTGAGATATAATCAACTATCCTCATCAACGAGGTGGGACTAAGTCTAATTTGCATACACTTGCTTAAAGCTGCCATTAAGCTCGATGTCAGGTTACTTCCTATTTATAGAATGTATATTACTAGTGCAGTGTGCGTTACAAAGGTGAGTGTTTGAAACGGAACAGACTTAATGGTGAGTAGAGCAGTCTGTCATAAGAGTCATGTAAAATAAATTTTCGCTCGTCTTACGAAACTACAGCTTTCAAGTATTCCAGTTACTTTACTTCAGTGTTGCCAATCTAAATATTACATATTCAAATTTAGATCTATTGCCCGTTTAGATATTTCGAGTCCAAATTTAGATCTATAATCTTATATAAGAGATCTTTAAACAGTAATTTTTTTTTTGTTCATTCTTATCAGATTTCTTGGAAACTGCTTCGATTGATATACAGAGTGAATATCAACTTCGCACAATGAATCCATTAAAAATCTCAAATGGCAGTGGGCTGGCCATGTTGCAAGAATGGCGGACAACTGATGGACATGGATCCCCCGAGATCACATGCGCAACCGAGGCCGGCAGAATATTTGATAGAGAGACAAGCTAGACAAATTCAGAAAATACTGGCTCCGCGACGCCCATGATACAGAAGTGTGGCAAATCCTTGAGCAGGTCTATGTCCAACGATGGATGTTAAAAGACTGATGATGATGATGATGATGATGATGATGATGATGATGATTCGTGGAGTTATCCCCCTGAGAAATTGAATCATTATAATCTATAGATTATCGAGGAGAGTACTAATGCAGATCCCACATTCATCATCATCATCATTAGTCTTTTATCGTCCGTCGTTGGACATATACTTGCCCAAGGATTTGCCACAATTCTGTATCATGGGCATCGCGGAGCCAGTATTTTCTGAATTTGTCAAGCTCATCTCTCCATCTTGTATTCTTCCGGCCTCGGTTTCGCATGTGATCCCTACAGATTTATGTTGTGAGCCGTGATATCCATTGGTTGTCTGCCATTCTTACAACATGACCTGCCCATTGCTATTTACGTTTTCTAGTAGATTCTATAATGTCTTGGACTCCTGTTTTTCTCCCTGATATATTATGATGTTTTATGATCTCTCCATGTAAGGTTGAGCATGATTCTCTCATGCGCACGTTGCATGGTTCTCAATTTGCAGGTCTGTCTCTTGATTAGGTTCCATATTTCAGCCCCATAAGTGACTATCGGGAGAATGCATTGGTTGTATACTCTTCTTTTTAGGAATATTGTGATCCTCTTGCTTTTAAAAATTGAACTTGCGCTGCCGAAGGTTTGCCATCCCAAAGTGATTCTTCGCTTGGTTTCTTCTTCTTTTGTGGGTTTCATACATTCATTGTTCTAGGTAGATGTAGTGCTCTTCTTTCTCCAGTTTTGCATCTTCGATTCTGGCAGTTGTGTTCTTATTCTCGATGTGGTTGTTGTACATGACCTTCGTTTTACTGTAGTTCGTATGTAGACCGACTTTCTTGCTTTCTCCATTTAGTTTATATAGTATTAGTTGGAGGTCGTGTAGGTTATCTGCAAAAAGGACGATGTCGTCTTCAAATCTGAGGTTGCCAAGATAGTCTTCGTCTATTTTGATTCCTTTATTCTCCTAGTCCAAGTTTCGGAAGATCATCTCAAGGCAGGCTGTGAAGAATTTGGATGAGCTGGTATCATTTTGTCTTATTCCTTTTTGGAGCTGGAAGGGTTCAGAGTCTTTATGTAGCCTGATAAAGGAGTTGGTGTGACTTTGTAAATGTTGCAGTACTCTGACGTATACAAGGTCTACACCTTGTATAGTGATGACCTTCATGACCATGAGAATGCCGTCTTGAAGTCTATAAATGCTACAAGGAGTGACGTTTTGTATTCTGCTGCTCTTTCTTTCAGCTGATTTATTGAATGAATTGGTCTATGGTCGAGTAACTTCTAAATCCAGCCTGTTCTCGTGGTTGGTTTTCGTCTAGTGTTTTGGTGATCCGGTTTGTGATGATTTTTGGGAAAAGTTTGTTGATGCAGTTGAGTAGGCTTATAGGTTTGTAGTTGTTGAGGTCTTTCGGGTTTCCTTTTTCATGTAGATAGGTTATGATTGCCGTGTTCCAGTCTTTCGGGTCTTTACTCTGTTTTAGACATAAGTTGAATAGAATAGCTAGTTTTTCATTGACGACCTTACCAGCTTTTCTGAGTAGATCGATGTTGATATCATCTGATTCAGGGGTTTCTCCTTCTTTTGTTTATTCGATGGCTTGTTTTACCTCCCTTGGTGTAACTTCTGGATAAATCTTCGAACTGATTGTCCTGTTTCGTATCCTGTTTCTTTTGTTGTCCATGTCTTGAAGGGCAGAGTTCTTGGTAGAATTATTGGGTGCGTTCGACAATTCTGTCTCTGTCTGTTATTATGTCTCCATTTTGTCCGAGTATGCTAGTTATTTGTTTTTATCCTATACTGACAGCTTTGTTTATTGTTTTAAAGCCCCGACATTTTTCGAGAGTGGTTTCTATGATTGCTGTTGTATATTTTCTTCTGTCTTCTCTTAGTTTCTTTTTGATTGTTTTGTTTAGTTCGGTCTCCTCTATTTTTTCCTTGTTGGTGGTTTGAGGTTTCGTCGCTTTTTAATGAGTTCCCTGGTTTCGTCTGAGATTTGACAAATGGTTTGTGTGTTTCTTGGTTTAAACATAGTGACAGCTTCTATTAGAGAGGTTGTTTTGCTGTGGATTTCGTTGATGTTGGTAAGGATTTTATATCTGTTTTTCAATTCTTGCTTGAAGGATTGGTGAGTTCATTTGGTACGCTCAGCGGTTGTGGTTTATTGTGGAACATTTTTCTACGTTCTGTATTTCCCATATTTACTTCGTTTAGAACTTAAATGTTTATTTCCTACTGTTTTTTTTTAATGTATTCATGATTTTGAAGTCATTCGCGGTTGCAAAGTTTACAAGACCTTCACCTATCTCGTTCTGTATTTTGTATCCAAATTCACCAACGCAGCATTCGTTTCCTTGTCCTACCTGTGCGTTAGAATCTCTCTTGATGACATTGAAGTATTTTTTAGAATCTTGTGGTTAGGAGTTCAAGTCATCAGAGAAGTTGTCTATTTCTTATTTGGTTGAGCGCGAAGTGGGAGCGTAAACTTGGATGACATTCGGCTCGTACCTCTTTGAGAGTTATATGGTGACGCTGGCCATGCGGTCTGAGACAGCTTTGAAGCCCACCACGTTGTCTTTGCGGTCTTTATCGATGAGAGAGCCTACTCCACTTTGCTTTACTTTCTCTCCTCCGTAGTTGTAGAGAAGATGTTTGCCTTTCAGTTCTAATCTGCATCTGGTCTTCTCATTTCGCTAATACCGATGATTTCCCTTTTGACGTTTTTGATTTCATTTTCTAGATGGGTTAGGTGAGAATCTGTTTAGAGTATTCTGACGTTGTAAGTGCTGATGTATAACGTTGTTCTCTTGGTAAGGGTTTTTGTGATGGGTTATGTTTGAGTGGTTGCTGTTGGAGCACATCACACCCACCCAAGGCAAGTGATACGGTTGAACTGATGACCCAGCGTTTTCATAGTGTAGTGTGTGGGTAGTCGCTGTTAGACCACATTAACCCTACCCAAAGCAAGTGATTAAGTTGCAAATTGAACTGGTAATTACTTTGATCCCCAAGAGAATTTTAACGGTATAGCACCAGCAGAGATATTGCCACGATATGCCATTTTACTGTGTTACAATAACGAATACATAAACATACAGAAATCAGATCATTACAATATAGATATATTATATGATATATCACATTTCCTGTCTCGTTGATTTGTCTTGGGATAAAGAGGACAATGAAAGAAATGTCTAATTTGAACGTAACACCAGCTCAGTTGCTGCTTTAAAGTAAACAGAGCACATCTATATTTACTCGCTCAACGTGGGGTTTTGTGTGGAAAGCTCAAAAAATTGCTACAGTCCCCGGAACTGGTTTTGTAAAGGTGTCAGGGTAAGTCCGACCTTTGCCTTTTTGTGCAATGGGAAGGTGCTGCCCAAGGGCTTACTGACCCCCCCCCCCCCGAGACTTGGCAGGGTTATTCTCTGAGACCACATTTTTTCTTCTTAAGAATTGTTCTTGTCACGTTCATGAAACAAATTTGAAAAGGACATTGATGAGTAAGGCCGAAATATTATAGATTAAAAAAATAGATAAAGCAGTTGGTTCACTAAAAAGAAAAACAAGTATATATTTATTATTACCGTGCTACAAAGGATTCCATTAAAACAATACGTGAAAAATATAGATTCGCATAGCAGTGAGTTTGGAGAATAGTCGTTCTGTTGACCACAAATGAATCATTATATTTTGATTTTTGTTTTTATTACTTTTTCAACTTTTTATTGTTCTTTACATCCATTATTTTTATTACGTCTTATTATTTCGTTAGAGCCTGGATGAAATTTATCCAGCTATGTTAGTTACAAGAACGGGATGTTTACTATGTCAGTTACGTTCTTTGGTGTGACGGAAGAACAATCGCACATAGGTAGATATTATTCGTGAGGATTCACAAAATGTCTCTCAGTCCGCCGGTAAGTACAAGACTTCTGCCAAAAACCACAAGATATGAACACACGAATTTTTTCCGTGTGTACCAATGTGATCTCCGGGTAAGGTTCTTAGCAAATCAGTTTTTTTTAAATTCACCACAAATAGTATGGTTTCAGGGCGTTGTTCGAATTACAATGTTAATTCATCCAGGAATGGACATGTATGTTGTGCCCATATGAAATCACGTGATTATGGCACTGTTTTCGCCCCAAATCATTTCAGTGTGGGTTTAATATATATATATATATATATATATAGAGAGAGAGAGAGAGAGAGAGAGAGAGAGGGGGGAGAAAGAGGGAGAGAGATTTGGGGCGATAGAGAGAATGAACGTTTACCTTTTACGGTAGAGAAGGGAAGGAAAGAATGAATTTCTATCCTTTACAGTAGAGCGGGGTGTAGCCCCCGATTTCTTTAACTCCCCGCCCAATCATTTTGAACAATCTCCAATTGTTTTATTGACCCACTCCAAAAATTATTTTTCCACCCTCCCCAAATCATCTCCCTCTAACGTTTATGATAGAAATTTTTACATGTTTTAGCTGAGATAGCGCACGTCAGGGCGGGTATTCAGCTCACGGCCGTTAGTGGATGTGTTGAACAAGTACACATAGATTTATCATGTAGAGAGATATATCGATACCAAGTTCTATTTCACCGGTTCTGGGAAGTCGCTGCCAAATGAAATACACAACAATAATCTATCCTATCGACATCAGATATTTTGAAATGATCTGCTGACATTATATCTATTTATGGTGTGTTATAATGACTCCGTATGACTTCGTTTCGTTTTGTGCTGCATTTGATAGGAATATAAGTAGAGTGCTAACCGAGGTATTACTGTATAATATAATCACAAAAGTCTCTCTCTCTCTCTCTTTCTCTCTTTCTAGATCGTCCTTTCTAAACCATTTTAGACTGAAAAAATCCCTTAAATAACTTTCATATCTTGAGGAACACCTACATGAAATAAAATAATGACGAGAAGAGCGATTAAATAAATGACTAATTTGAACGTAATACAAGCTCAGTCGCTGCTTCAAAGCTAGCAGGGCGTAATTTCTTTTCAGGGTGTAAAAATCTTATTTGCTGCGCAAAAGACTCATCTGGGTTTTCACATATTTTTGTCATTATTAAAAACCGTCAACCAAAACTGTCACCAAAACTGTCAACATCGGTTTCTTCAGTTTTTGAGTACGTCTGGCTGGATGGCTGAATGGCAATGTATGTATCTTGAGTTACTGGCCGCACCAAAGGAGCTAGGCAGATGAAAATTTAAACATTTACTCCGTATGTCTAAAAACAAAAATGTTGTTTTTTCGATCCCAAATACTTTTTAGTATGCAAGTTTATGCTAAATTGTTCCTTTGGTTCGTGTCCATGTTTGTTTTTCGAAAATTCTGACTTTTAGTTGAAGAAGTAACTTATTCATTAATCACCCAATTTTTCAACTGCTCACCCCCAACAAGAAATGCTGCCAAGAGACGTGTGTCACGCGACTCTCTCTCTCACTATCAAGTGACTAACCAGACCTGTTTCTTTTTGTTTTTCATTTCCACAATTCTGAGATATTTATGATAAGGAAAATAGATCAAGTAGACTCTAACTGTTACTCTCTTGTAAGCATATAGACCTACAGATATACCTTATCAAGGGTTGCCAGATCGTTGACGACCTTTCTGGCCAGAAGCACAAAAACGGTCAAAAATGGCCAAATGTCCAAATTGTTTATTATAGCAATTGAACGACCGCAGCCACCATAGGAGTTCTATCCATCTCTGTCTGTCTCTGTCTCTGTCTGTCTGTCTGTCTGTCTGTGTCTCTCTCTCTCTCTCTCTCTCTCTCAGTCATAGTCAGACAAATACTCACTCAATAATCACACAAGGTGTTCTATCCATCTCTCTCTCTCTCTCTCTCTCTCTCTCTCAGTCATAGTCAGACAAATACTCACTCAATAATCACACACAAAAAAACATGAGTCTCTCTACTTGAACTTAATGCTACGGCGCTTTTGTATGCTGTAACTATCAACCAAGGGTGCTGAGTGTTTGTTTTAGCGTGTTCTAGCACTTCCGGCTATACTGTTTTGTCTACAGACTTCGAAGTGGACATATGTACACTACTATACGCTTTCGAGAAAAGCTTTTTTGATTTTCAGGAAAAAATACTTTTTTGACCTACAGGAGCGGGTTTATCAATAGCATCTAGATACCCCCGGGGAAATTTTTGATTTTCAACTAATTTCAGAGACGTTTGGAGGTCATGTGGGTTGAGTATGTGGACATAAACTGGCTAATTTTTCTTATCAGCGAATTTTTCGAATTATGAATTTTTGTAGTATTCAGATAGAGGAGAACCCCTACCCCCAAAAGTAAAATAACACCATTTCAATAAAACTGCACCACTGCTCCTGCCCCCCCCCTCTCTCTCTCTCTCTCTCTCTCTCTCTCTCTCTCTCTCTCTCTCTCTCTCTCTCTGTATGTCACTGCAAGTCATATACAAATGAACACGTGTCTCTTTACTCAAACTATGAAACCCTTATGTGTTGCAGCTATCTCCCAAGTGCGCCGTGTCAATTTTTCCAAGTACTCAAACATGTATTTCGAGCTTTGAACGTGGTCAGTACGGTTATTATGTCTGTCCCGCTTCCGCTACAGTTGCCCATCTAGAGGTTTTAGAGCCCGTTTTACCATTAGATTTTGTGAGATCCCTGACTTTTTAGCCACAGATGAAAGGGGAAAAAGCAGCGTTATGTACGAATATCAGAATGCTGCTTGACTTTCACGCATCCATATTCAACATCACCATCATCATCCTTTTAGCGTCCATCGTTGGACATTGATCTTCCCTGAGATTTGCCAGTCCTCTCTATCATAAGCGTCACGGAGCCACTACTTCTAAACTTGTCTAGTGCGTCACGCCGGCTCACTTTTACCAGTCACCATTTGGCATATGATCCAAGGGGATCCACGTTGTGAGTTGTGGATGTTCAGCAATTGTCAGGCGTTCTTGTAACATGGCCAGCCCATTGCCATTTGAGTTTTCTGATAGATTCTATGATATCTCTTACCGTTTTTTCTTTAATATACTGTGTAGTCTTGTGATCTCTCCATGTGATACTGGGCACGATTCTCTCTTGTGCCCGCTGTTTGGTTCTTAGTTTGAGGATAAATCTTTTGGTTAGGTTCTATGGTTCAGCTCCATAGGTGACTATCAGGTTTTCTTTTTCTTTCTTTCTTCCGAAAGCTTGCCAACCTAAAATGATTCTTTCTCCTTTTGAGGATTCGTTGTCGTGGATAGATGTAGTGGTCTACTTTCTTCAGTTCTATTTTCAACTTTTGACCGTTGTCTCTTTGTCTTCAACACGTTTGTTATACATGACACATGTTTAACTCAAGTCGACGTAAAGACCAACTTCCTTGCTTTTTTCATTCATTATTTGAAGTATTATTTGGAGATCATGAAGGTTCTCAGCAAAAAGGACAATGTTGTCTGCAAATCTGAAGTTACTTACGTATTCGTTGTCTATTCCCATTCCTTTATTTGTTCATATAATTAGGAAGATCATCTCGAGGCTGGCTGTGAAGAAACGTGCTGAGTGCCTTACAGAATGATAGTAAGCAAACTAATCTCTCAAGTCATTATTACAGAAGTAGATTCGAGTTTCAGCAAATGCCCTACAATTGTAGCAACCAAGATTTATCAATACTTACGCCCACTTTGACCTTTCCTCTCAGTCACACAGAAAGACGAAACTAGAAAACACTTGAAGGGCGTATACTTCCACCAACGCCATTGCTACTAAAAACGAAATGAAAATCAGTTCATATATAGCTACCATTCAGGGAAGATAACCGTAAAAATATTCCAAAATTTATTCTATTCTTCCTAAGCCTGTGACCAACTCTCTGACGAATGGAATTTTCATTGAGAACTTCAGGAGATATCGTGTGGATAAGCATGAATGGACCAATAAATCTTTTTAAATATCTCTCAATCGGAAAAGAATTCCAGTGTCCACCTCCCAATTCAATCAGTTTCCCCTTAACCTTACAGAGAATGTAATTGGAATTCTTCCAGAACTTTTAGAGATATTATGTGGTCATTAAGCTCCTGGCCCACCCTTCAATGAAATGTATAAATCAATTGAGAACTTCTGGATACATTGAGTGGACTAACAGACATGAATGGCCACAAACAGATAATGTATCCACGAAAGTTTCGTTCTCTCTCTCTCTCTCTCTCTCTCTCTCTCTCTCTCTCTCTCTCTCTCTCTCTCTCTCCACCATTTTAGACTGGAGGAACCCTTCAGATAACTTTTGAATTCTCAAGGAAGCCCTGAGCCACAAAAATGTCATAAGTAGTATAGTAAATGGTATCAAATTAAAAAAAGATTCCAAGCGGGGTTCCTGTAGATAAATGCAATACACGCAGCGTTACCTAAAGATTAAAACAATCTGAAATGTCATCAAGGCAGGTTTAAGACGATTGAGATGGAGTTTTATCTGAAAGAATCGGTGCAGTGAGCGCCTACCTGCATTTTTGCCTCTGATTCCGACTGTGGAAACCAAGACAAAACAAATACTAAAAAGCTTTCAAATAGTGCATACCTCAACGCTATGTACTAACCCAGAGGATCCCCACCGAGGGAGTGTTTTTCACTAATAGACTCATGAATCAAAGAGATGGCGACGAAAGAAAAAGAAAAACACACATCACATTGATGTGTGTATCAGTTACGATAACAGATTTTTTTCGGACGTGAGATTTGAAATGATGTGATCCTAATTGTTTTCGCTCGACAGCAGCAGCTGTACAATTACAGAATTTAACTAATACTCATTATAAAGCTGTCTAATCATACACTAAGTGGGATAATTAATGGGAATTGTCCTTGTTGAAGCTTTCTTGAATGGATCGGGGGAATTAGTGTTCTTATTGACAAAAGTGGAGAATGACCTTGAAAAGGTTGGAAACCACTGAAAACTGAATAAGAATATCAACAAAACAAGAAACAAATCCTTAAACGCACAAATGTTGAGTTTCTTCCCTTGAAATTTAAATTTGGCCATTTTATCATTAATTACCCGTTTTTAACCTCTCATTTTGCAAAATGATTATATGATTTATATATATATATGTCGAAAACAGATTCCTGAACCCGACACTAAATTCAATCACTCCTTCCGTATACCATATTCTACCATCCTCAAAATATCATTAGAAGTCATTGAGAACTTTTGGAGATCTTTTGCAAAGAAACAGACGATATTTATCCTGAAATGAAGTATTTTCATCGTCCAAGTACCATCTTTAGCGCAATATTTTGTTTTTTTTCCAACTCTTTAGTGTTCTTATTTACCCGAACCCCCACGTGAACAGAATGCGACACACACAATGTTGGTTTAAAATTGGGATACCACACACAAGAACGTGCGCGTAGGAACATCTAAAAAGTTCTCTTTAGTCCTATCTATTATCGTAAGGACATAAAAGCATAGGTCGAGGTGACCCAGGACGAATCCCGACCCCCCTTTTACTGTTCTAGACAGAGGGATACTGCACCTCAATGGATATGGCGCCTATCTGCATCCGTTTGGTCAAAAATGGTCTGAAACTTGAAGCCCAGGATGAATCTCGGATATTTTCAATGTCGGAACTTATATTCAGTGCTAGCAAACAGAAAGACTCTTATACTAGTCTCCTCAGTTTTAGATTCTTATGACCTGTATTTATAATTATCTAGTCTCCAACGAGGCATTTTAAGAATCAATCTTCCGTCTAATCAAAAATGATCTTAACACAGCGAAATAAGTAGTGTTTGTTTGAGTGCTAGCTGGTTGGTTACTTTGTCAAATGTAGGATGATATTTACAAACCTTAAAAAAATCAGAAAAATGATTTCCAAAATCCCAACATAAGGTCTCTCAATGGTTTTTGTACCATCAGGTGTTCTCAGTGACATTCTCAAAGTCTGCCACAGTCCGACCATTGGAAAGGTATAATTTTCAAAATGGGGTAAAAAAGCTTTATTACGGCAATACATGCTACATTAACAAACTCCTAGATTCACTTCATCACTTCATTTAATCTCTTCTTTCTTACATCGTGACCAACGATTCTTCGTAGATATTGTATGGAAAGACGTGATTGACTACAAGAATGTTTGAAGAAAAGAACGAAAATGAATACATTTTCTGTCTGTCCATACGATATCCCCAAAAGTTTTCGATAAATTTCAATTAAAGTTTGTGGATGGCTTAAGCACGGTGTAACAAGTGACTAAATTTTGAGGTAGATCCAGGAATTCGTTTCTCGATTCAGAGAGATATTTTTTCCGTTTTAATACTTTACATACTCCCATTTTCTCTCCTGTTTCTAAACACTATATATCCAAAAGTGAAATGTGGATGGGTGAGTCATTGCAATCCAATGATAACTTCTTTACCAACATGTAATTTCTCCGGTAGCCTATTGTCCAGCCTTTCACTGAATTTCATAGAAATGCATTGGAAACATTCGGAGATATCGTGTGGACAGCCATTTTCATTGTTCTGGAGGCCTGTTATAGGGTAAGGGTTAAAAGTCATGGTATCCACAACTACGTTACCAGTCGTCAGTGGTAATCATACCAAACTGCGAATTACAGATGTCTAGCAAGTAAAAAAAAACACAGCTAGAATTAGCCCAACCGGATGATATCTGTGAGTAAACTTCCGATTCTTGGCTTGACTATAAGATATATTCTAAATGTATTTCGCTTTGGTTCTTTCCCAGAAATATAAGCTTCTGCCCCCACTTCATGGCTGTATATAACATTCATTTTCTGGCTTCATACGACACTCCTTTTGTGGCTAAAAAAAAACACTCCTTTTCTGGTGAGCGGTTAAAATGTTGAATAGATCGAAAGATTCCTCGAATCGAAACCGGATTTGTTCTTTTATGATAGAATATACAATTCACCGGATAGCATAAGGTCATAAATAATTCTACTGCATGATAATATTTGTCCTTGTGCGTGATCTAAGTGTGATACAACACAGAATTCGGTAGTTATAAGCTTGGTGTATCAATGCGGGCACGCGTGGGAACATCGTTTCCTTAATTTTTTGAGAATTGGGATGGAACGGCCTTACATCGCTATCTATACACGACAAAGATTCTCTAGATTCTGTATGTTTCTAAGAATAATAAGCTATAGAACATACCATTTTAAAGCGTGAATTTCTCTCTATTTATTTAAGCTTAACATTTTCACTATTTATTCTGGTTTATTTGAGGCTGTCGAATCAAAGATGGAAAAAAGCAAATCCAAACAATGTTGTGGTATGAGTTCAAGATGGAACGTAAAGCAGCTGAAACTGCTCGCAATGTCTGCTGGATATTTGGATAGGGGGTCCATCAACGAACGTACAGCTCAACATTGGTTCCCAAAATTTCGAAACAGGGACGAGAGCCTTCAAGGTGTGGGCGTGTTCTGTGATTGACGAAATCCAATTGAGGCTCATTATCGAGACTCACCCACACAAAACAATACGAGGCGTTGCAGAGGAAGTAAACGTTGATCATTCAATTTTATATTTGTACCTCATTGGAAAAGCTAGACATGTTGCATGAATAAGCCTGAATGAAACAAAAAAATCGCATAGCACCCGAATGACAATGCAGAAATTGAACTGTCTAGGATATAAAACACTACTTCAACCAACTTAGTCACCAGATTTTTACTCAATCGACTATCACTTACCAAGCATTTCGACTACCTTCCTGCAAGGGAAGGTCTTCAACAACCAGGCAGCAGTCCTAAGCGCCTTCGAAGAATTCATTAGTTCCAGGACCCCCTAATTATACGTGGAATTATAAATGGACTTTCTTGTTAGCAAAAATGTGTAGATTCTGAAGATTCTTATTTCGATTAATACGTTTTATTCCAAGCTGAAATATACTGCCTTGAATTCGATGGTGAAAAACTGCAATTATTTTCACACCAAGCTAATAGAATGGAGATTGTGTGTGTGTGTCTGTGTGTGTGTGTGTGTGTAGTCACCTATGGAGCTGAAACATGGAATCTAACCAAAGACTGGCCGGCAAACTGAGTACCATGCAACGTGTACATAACAGAATCATGCAACATCACATGGAGAGACCAAAGTGTGTGTGTGTGTGTGTGTGTGTGTTTTAGAAAAATGCTAAATCTGTTTATTATCTGGAAGACTGTATAGTTTCAAATGGTGGGTAGGAAGTATTTTCATCTGCAAAATTTCAAACCCACGGCGGAAGGGTTGACTGCTCCGGAAAACAGACCAAGCTGATGTCGAACTATACAGTAGGATTTGATGGGGATACAACTCACTAACAACGGCCAGTAGGTTTAACATAATGACAATTGCAATAAGATACGTGCCCTAGTTCACTATTTTTCTTTTCATACGATCTACCTGTTAATCCCACTTGGAAAACAATCACCGATATATGAGAATGGGAATGTGGTTTTTATTGGGATGGGGTAAGAAAAATACTTAATTCGTTTATTGGGTAGGGTACATAGTTTTGAATGATGGGTGGGAAGTATTTTCAACCATCTAGTGTAAGGCGCCGGGTGTCATGGAAAGCAAACCAAGTTGGTATCAAATCAACTATACTAGGAGATCCGATAAGGATCCAACATACTAACAACGGCCAGCAAGATCAGCCTGCTGATCATTACATTGAGACGCTCGTCCTCTCCCATTTTTAAAAAATATTGTCCACTCGTTAATGTCAATGATATATCTGAAAGGAGATATTTTTTGTTTTGTTTTTTCTTCTTAGGAAAAATGCTGAATTTGTCTATTGGGGAGATAATATAGTATCAAAAGGTTATTAAGATGTATTTTAAAATTACCACCCAATGGAAGAGTTCGTGGTCACGAAAAGCGAACCAAGAAAATCATTCTGTTCATTATTCGAGTCAGTAGCCTTTTTTCTGGGTCAACGCTTTTCCATACGTGTGATTCTTCACATATGAGTCTCCTTTCGGAAAAGGATACGTGACAAAGAAAGAATGAAAAAGTTATTAATGGAATTCATGGTCGGTCGAGCCTAATATTACGACTTATGATATATTCTTTTGTTGCTCGAGGTATAAATAAACTCAAGTCAAGCCTACTTACTCAGCGCCACCGTTCCTTCCCTGTTTAAGTTATTAGGAACCGTCATCCAGAACTGTCTACATAGGTTTCTTCAGGTTTTATACTGACCGCACCAATGGAGCTGAAAGGTGCAAAAATCAAATACTTACTCCCTATGTGCAAAAATAAAGGGTTTTGATTTATTTTTATACCCCAACTTTCTGTAAAAGTTTTTTTTTAGTGGGGGTTCAATTTGCAATATATGTTTCTGCTGAATTGTTCACTTAGTTTGTGTCTGGCAACATTCACGTTTCTTTTTTTTGGGGGGGGGATTCAGATTTTTCCAGTGATTGCTGCCAGCAAAATGCGAGAGGAGTTACTCATTCTTTGATCCTCCTTTTTTCATTTTTTTATTGATCATTCCCAACAAAACTTGCTGCCAATTGACGTTGTTCACGAGTCGATTTCTGTTGAGTGACTAACCAGACCCGTTTTTGTTATCATATTTAAACTTTGTGAAATTGTATTATTGTTTTTATGCTTTTTAACAGCTCCATATCATAAACTGTTACTGATTCTGTTGTGAATACTTGGTAATCTCAGATTTGCAGACGACAACGTCCTTTTTACAGAGAACCTTCACGACCCCAATTATTGCTAGATGAACTGAATGAAGGAAGCAAAGATGTCGGCTTGAACTAAAGCAAAACAGAGGTCATGGATGTCAAACATGTCGGAAATAAACGCATAAGGATCAAAATCGAAAACGCAAAGCTGGACAAAGAAGACCATTATATCTACCTAGGACAACGAATCTCCATGGAATCCTCAAAAGAAAAAATCGAGAGAAGAATCACTCTAGGATCGCAAGCCTTTGCTAGAGAAAGCTCAGCATTGCCTGTGACTTGAGCCACTCATGAGGTACTGCAGTAGCCCCCACCTTTATAACTCAAGTGTTGGAGTCCGAGAAAGACACAGATAATCAAAAGTCGGTTACGAATGCCAGTCAAGTTCACCTGTGAAAGGTATTGTTTTTATCTCAAATTATTCGTATTGAGTAAGATTCTGTTTTTCTTCGTGGTTCTCTGGACGAGTGAGAATTATATTTGGGTCCACTCAAGCAAAGGTTGATTCAAGATTGGCAAGTTTTCAGTCGAGCAAGCTTAACCTTCAAGAGCCAAGAAAGTCCCATTAGTCCTAAAAATAAGAGTATACAACCAATGAAACCCCCGATAGTCACCTATGGAGTTGAAACATGAAATCTAACCAAGAGACTGGCCAGCAAACTGAGTACCATGCAACGTGCGCCTAAGAGAATCATGCTCAAAATCACATGGAGAGACCAAAGGTAGCAAACCGTTATATCCCTTTTTACATGTGCATATGTTTGTGTGTTTGTATTTTCCAGCGCTCCTGGTCGTACCGTTTTGTTTACAGACTTGAAAGTTGACATCAATACTCCACTAACTACGGTTGCTCAAATATTGATTGTGATGGCATGTTTTTTTTATTTTTTTTCATTTATTTTTTTTTAAAGTGATATTTGTAACTTATACAGTATTTTTTACTATCTCTTGAAAATGTTAGATGCTCATGCTCACTGCTTAAAATAAAGTCATTCTTCCTTTTGCTCTCGGCCCCTTTTTTCAACAGCCGATGAACCCTCATTCTCTCTCCTCTCCATAAACGATACGAAGTCCTTACTTCAATAAGCAGCCGATAAACAGTCCTTGTCCCTCTTTCCCTACCCTCCTCTACATGAACAATACTAACCCTTCTCTCTATTTGTATCAGCATCTGGGGTGGTCTGCTGAAAAAAGACGCAGCAAAAATGTGTCCATTTCAACATGAATTTACTTTGTAAAACGGACCCCTCCCAGAAATCAGGTTGGGATGGGGGTTCAAAAACTAATTTGCAAAAAAAATTTTCCTGGGGTCACATCAGTACACAGAAATTTTCATGGGGTTACGCTGTGTGGTTTCTGTGGTAGGCTGTAACATACATGTACAGACAGACTTTTTTTTTTCAATAAGACGGAATTTAAATACTGAGAATATACTTATACATTTTGGATGATATCAAATTTTCTCATTTCTGATCATACATATTCAACTGTCCTCTAAAAGTGTGTAAATTGAAGCGGGCTTTCATCACTTATGGGAAAAGAGAATTGACACCACACTCACTTCACAATTGGAACTGTATATTTTATGTTTAACATGCACACGCCTCGGGGAAATGTATTTTCATTACATTTCTAGACAAAATAAAAACTACTTTTTCAAAATCCAGTTAATTAATCATCAAATGCTTTATTACTTCTGGGAGATTTTTAGTGGCAGAGTTTGATTTTTTTTTTCTCTCTACAAACAATCAAAGACAGTGTGGTAAGATTTTAGCATCGCAAAGTCACAAATAATGGTAAGAAAAACTTGATCCCCCATTATTTTGAATTCAAGTCCAAGTAGAGAGACTGCAAAACCTGCCATAAGTATGCTAAGCTATTCCAATGTATAATTTATTGATATATATTCACTTTACCATTTATTACAGATACTACAAATTAAATTTATGCACATCACCTAACTCCACCGTTTTCATTCAAACGTGTTTACTTAAAATGAGTAATTGTGTTTCGAATTGAACTGATTGAAAATGAATGGATGGGGTTGATTTTAAGGACGAGAAAATAATCTTTCTTCCCACACCGTTTCATTCAGACATAATCCAAGGTTTAGTATACAAAATATAGAATGTGTATCTGGTCTACAGACTTGCTACTTCGAGTGATGGATATAGATGTATTAATCATTGGGGATCAGCTTTATGTCCAGGGACATCTTACTACGAGACGTATAGATTGTAAAGGGATGAATGTTTTACTTCATAAAAATAGAAAACTTTTACCTCATGTATATAGATATTTGATTTAAGTAAGCGAACTTAATTTCTTTTTAAACCATTGTATTAGGACATATGTTGGAGTTATGTATGGGGTTATGAAAATTGTAGCTGGTCTAAACATTTACGTATGAACGTAAATTCAGCGTTACAAAGCCACAAACCATGGTGTTTATGGGTGTAGATTACAAACATAGCAATCGTCAAAACTGATGACCAATTAAAAAAGTGGGAAAAGGGCTGATCGATGAATATTTTCTCTCACGTATTATGTTGGGCAATGATCACTAAAAAGGTCAGAATTTTCAAAAAACAAAACAAACATGACTAATGGAGGAATCAACTTGACGTAAACATGTATCATATTGCCCACACTAGAAAAAAATAACCATTTGTCTATACATAATAAGGAATAATGTATGAATTTTCAACCCTCTAAACTCCATTGGCGTAGCCTGTTCGCATGACGTGTACACACACACCACTGGTTAGACCAACCTTAAAACTGAAGAAACCTATGTTGACAATTTCAGTGACAGTTTTGGTGACAGTTCTGGTTGACACTTTGTCTAAATACATTCAAATGTTTATATAGGAACGGCAATGCTTCTTGAACTGGTGTACACAAAAATTAATTACCGTAGCCCGCGCGTGTACCAGAACTGATTATCTAAAAGATTACATAAAATTGTCTAAAAACTGATCTTCTATCTAAAATCATTTTTGAAAAAGATCTTCCACCCAAAATTATCTGAAAAAATACAAGCATAAAATTTGGGCATTGTCAGTCCAAAATGACTCTACAGACGCCCCCCCCCCACAACACTTTTTGAAACAGAAGAAAACTGTTTATTGATGCACTCATGCAAGATAGATATAGGCACTCGAAGAAAGAATAATCTGTAGCCCATTTGGCTGGTTGGTCGGGGCTATGGTGATTTGTGGTGCTATGGTTATTCGATTATTTTAAGAGTGAATGAAAAATAAGAGGCCAGTAAAATTAAACTTTGAGGGTGAATGAATTAACTCAAATACTTATATTTTTCTATCGTTAAAAATGTAATTTCTGTGAAAGTATGTACAATAAGAATCATTCTCTCAAAAAATCTAAAAAGAAGGGTATGCAACAGATGCATCCTCTGAAATATGGGACCAAACTAAAAGATTAATCCCCAAAGTGAGAACCATGCAACATGTACAAGAGATGACCATGCTCGGCATCACATGGAGAGCTCACAAGACAACAGAAAATTGAAGGAAAAAAACAGGAGTCACAAATATCATACGAAAATCATCGTAGAATACATAAGAAAACCCTAATGGCAATGGGTTGGCCACGTTTCAAGAATGCCAGACAACCGCTAGACACTGCGATTCACAGCGTGGAACCACAGAGATCATATAAGAAACTATAATCAGCAAAATATCTATAATAGCATGTCGAACTCGCTCAGAGAGTATTGGCTCCACGATACCTATGGTAAAAAGGTCTTGGGAAGATCTAAGTCCGACGACAGACGCTAAAAGAGTGATGATGATGAAGATTGCTTTTTAGCAAACTTTTTGTAAAACAGAAAAATTTCTATACTTTTTTGGTTAATCCTACTTTTATATATTTTCATTATGTTCAAAACCATGAATGAAACAAGTTTGGCTGTGCTAAGTGAAAGGATTCCCTTAGGTCTTGATCATTAGAAGTGAAAAAAAAAATAACTCAATTTTGACCCCAATAACAGAAAAAAATACCCCCACCAATTTTGCGCCCCTGGAAGTGAAAAAAATTGCCCTTTTATTTTGAGCCTTGAAAGTTAAAAAATCAACCCTTGATTATGACCCCCAAAGCACTCTGTTGGATTTTGGCCCTAAAAGTAAAAATAATTACACCTCGATTTTAATATCTAAAAGCGAAAAATATTTTCCCCTCGATTATGACTTCTCAAAGTAAAAATAAACCCTTCGTATTTCGATCCCTGAAAGTGAGGAAAATTTCCCTTAATTAGAAAAAAAAGACTCCTCACTCAATTTTGACCCCCAAAAGTGAAAAAGATATCTTCCCGGCTCTGACCCCTAAAATTAAGAAGAATTACCCTTCTATTTTGATCCCTAAAAGTGAAAAAAAATTTCCCTTCCTCTTTATGACCCCTAAAAGTAAAAAGAAATTCTTTTGATTTCGACTCCTAAAAGTGAAAAAATATCTTGCCCTCGATTATGACACCTTGAAATGAAAATAAATCTCCCCAATCCCAATTTGAACCCTAAGATTGAAAAAAAAATTCCCATCGATTTTGACTCCTAAAATTAAGAAAATATTACCCCCCCCTCAATCTTGTACCCTAATAGTAAAAAATTTCTCCCTCGATTTCTACCCCTCGAAGTAAAAAAAAATCCCTTGCGTATCGACTCGAAAAGTGGAATTCTCCTCTTCGATTTTGACCCTTAAAGGTAAAAAAGATTTCTCCAGGATTTCGACCCCAAAAAGTGATTTAAATAATACCCGTCGATTTTGATCCCTCAGAGGTGGAAAAAATCGCCTATCAAAAAAGAGAACAAAGAGGAAGAAAGAAACTAGCCTCGACTTTTAAAACCCCAAAAGTGAAAAATGGAAAGTTCCTCATTGATTCTTAATAGTGATAATTCCCTCGGAAGTTCCCTCAATGTGATCGACACAATTTCCGATCCCCAAATTTTGTTCTTTGGGAAAATATACTTCAGCCGTACAACATCAAAACACCACTCTTCCCAGTATCCATGTAAATGTTCAAAAAAAATGTTTTTGCTTCTACCTGAATAAACAATGCAATCTACGTCACATTTAGATTTCCGAGAATTTATTAGAGAAAGAAGAATATAAATCATTATTTCATTACGACATCAAAAAGTAAGAGATCATTTTTAACACTGATGGATAATCATGTAAATAAATCTCCCTGAATTGAACCCTGTTGAAAAAATATTTTGGGAATGGTCTTCAAAAACTAATTCGCTAAAAACACTTACCGGGGATCGAATCCGTTCCCGCAAAATATTTCATGAATTTATGTCGAGTAGTTTTTGTAGTAGGCGAGTAGATACATGCATACAGACAGACCGAAAGACAGACGAACGGACAGACGGACTTTTGGCGAATTATAATGAGATAAGCATTAACCCATGGAAATTTAACCACGGGTGAATGAAAATTTGTAATAAAAACTTGTATGAATGGATTGAATAATAAAAAACGAGTCTGGCTAGTCACACGATTAAAACCGTCAAGTGGCCAACGTCTTTTGGTAGCATGGCTTGTTGGGGGTGATCAATAAAAAAAACATTGGGGAAAGGGGTGATCAATGAACAAGTTACTTCTCTCGCCTTTCGTTGGATCACTAAAAAATCTCAATTTTTTCAAAAACAAGGTGGAACCAATTTGGCATACACTTACATTGTAAATTGAACCCCCACCCCCGCTAAAAAAAACTCTTTTCAGGTGTTGGGTGAATAAAAACGTTTTTACTAAACATGAGGAGTAAATAGTTGAAATTTTCGGCTTTCCAGACCTATTGAATGCACGATACACACATATATTCATAGTCAGCCAAACCAACTCGAAAACTGGAGAAACCTATTTTGACAGTTTTGGTTGACGGTGTTTAATTCCTATTAAGCGCTTTGACAACGAAATGGCATGATGACCGTCGCTATCTTTGTTCATTCCACTTCATCTGTCACCTGCAGTTCTGTCCGTGAAACAAATTTACCTCACCAGATGGTACAACAATACCTGACCTAAATCTAGTACGCGCCTGTGTCTCTTATTTCCTTCAAGATTACGTGTGCACAACCTATCTGGGCACTATTATGTATCGTATTGGGAACAATCTGTAAACAGCAATAATTTGACTAGCGTAATTTTATTGTAATACAGTTAAGGTATTGCTGTAAAAAAAAAATTAATGTAACAAGGCAACCACAAATCCGACTCCACCTTGTTGGGGTAGGATCCCAGCCACCGTTCTTCCCATATTTAATTTATAGCACCAATAATAAATTTCAAAAGGAATTCTCTTTTTAACTATCTCTTTACTTTCAAATACTTTTGCGTACATGGAGCCGGTTAAAACTGTTTTGGAATTTCTGTACTTGAAATGGTTGGGGGATCAGTTTTCTAAGTAGGAATGACTGAAGTCGTAGCCAGCGTAAGGGTGCTTTTTCTCATAGTTCGATGTATACAAATGTTATTCTTTGGTCCCAAAGTTTCAGGTACCAAATATCAGCTCAATTCAACAATCTATAAGGCACCTTCGTTTGAAGAAACTGCGAATGGTGCTGACCCCCTTGCCAAATGGATTCAATGAGTAGATCTTTGCTTCGCTCCGATAACTGAATATAAGCACATTAAATCAAGAGATTTTGAACTATTCGGTTACGAAGAATTTTAGAACGAATCAGCCACACTATTGGATGTATATTTGTACATAAAATTCAATGGTATATGAGTGTGTGTGTGTGTGTGTGTGTGTGTGTGTGTGTGTGTGCGTTACTCTTCAATTAGCACACAGATACTACACTTTTAAGCAGAAGTCCCACTGGCGACACTTTGTCACAGATACTTTGATCTTGGGCAGAATTACCGCTATATGCGTAAATTGTCCCGGCTTTTCTAAACGTTCTACACTATTTTCAGTATTTAAAAAAAATTACTACAAATGATCAAAAAGAGAAAGTAACTCCAAATGATCTTTTTGTTGGTAGATAATGTTTGGGACTCCAAATCGGATATCTAGTCGCATGAGTCAGTTCTGAGCTGAAGCTACAGCAGATCATTTATGACGATTTTCGGATTTTATCAAAATGGCTTCATAAATACCTTATCTAGCCATTCCAGATGGAAATATGAGTGATAATCCCGAATATGTTTTCATGAGTTCTTTTGATTCAGCATCATTAGGAATTAATGCATCAAAATGGTTTCAGGGGCTTTTCAACTTATTAAAGAGAGATTGGACGATGGTCAATTTGTTTTAATGAGCTTATTCTTATGTCAACCACACCTATAATATATTTTGATTAAATAAGCCTGCTTTTTAGGATAACATATGTTTCTAATGTCCCTATGTTTCTAACCCAAGTATGAAATCTTACTATTATATACGATATGAACTATAGAGAGTAAGACAGACTCAGGTGTAAAGAGTTTTAAAGTTAGGTTTATTTATCCGTAAATGATTTTATTAATGGTCTAGACATGTTGTGGGAGGTATTCCCATCTTCAATAGTGTGTGCTGTGTGTGCATGTACTTTTAGAGGTTATAGGTTTGATGTGAAACCTGAGTCCACCATCAGGAGTTTTGCTTTTAGAGCAAAAAATGGTATCCAGGCTTCTGGGGACATTCTGTTGTGTGGGAGAAAGTCCAGCCAGTGATGAAGTCTATGATTTAGCAGCAGCAGTTGGTCTTGGTGAGGACAAAAGGTATCAGGGTGGGATGGAAGTGATGTGGTGTTAGATTGTGAGGGTGTGTTAGGGATAGTGTAAATGGAGGGGTGATGAGGTTAAGGAACATAGGTTCCAATCTTACAAGTCATCAAAAATATGTTGGCTCTGATTTGAACAAGTGATATGACTGGCTAAGGAGGATTTTGCAATGGGTCTGAGTGACTTTGAAGTTCCAAGTATTGAATGTATCTGGTGGTGGGTAGATGTGGATGTGAAGTTATTGTTAATAGGAGGTTTATGAATTAGAGATCTGTGTGATTAGGGTAATTAAGTGTGGCGTTAAGTCCATTAGGAGACAGAGTTATATACACACACACACACACACACACACACACATATATATATATATATATGGGCATTATTCATTGTCATTTTCAACAACACATATATACCGTGTGTTGGGTGTTGTATTAAGAACACCTATCTCTCAAGTTTTACTCTTCACCTTCCAATTGTCATTTTCATCAATATTCTGTCGGATCACTTCACATCCACAATACGAAAATATATATGTACGTATATGTGCGTGTGTATATATGTGTATATGCATATATATGTTGGTAAAATAACAAGTGGAAGGTATAGAGAAATTTAAAAGCAAAACAAGCGTTACGTCTCCATTTTTTGTCACGTAGGCATGTTTTGATGCATTTCGATGGTTGTGGACCTTTATTCCCAGAGCTTTGCAACGGTTGCAGATAACTGTAAGCTGTTTACGTGTTAGATATTTGAGAACATATTTCTGTGTTGTGGGTTGTTTAGTAGGAGTCGGGTGGTATTTGTATCCGTGTTGGTGAGAGTCGGGTTGGTTTGAAATAAGAGGGATACGTGAGAGGGGGTCAGGGGTCATCTGCATCTGTGTCTATGAATGTTAGGCTGGTTTGAGATAAGAAGGATCCGTGAGAAAAGGAGTCATAATGAAAATGATCAGTTTTCAGGAAAGTAGCTGCGAGTATTGCTTTCAGAAAGGGGGAGGTGGCGTTCAACATTCAATGGATAGATGTTGACACATATGGAGCGGGCTGGAAGTAAAGTGTGTTGTTTTCAATCTTTATATATTTTGATATTACATCTGTATAAATGTTATTCAGAAATGGATGAAAGATTCGACAAAATGATTATGAATTGCGATTTATCATATAAAGATTCTCATTTGAAATGATCATCTATTATTATACAGTGAATGTACCATTTGGCCTAGACGATGTAAACAGAATAAACAATTAAAGGAAATGGGGCTGCAGCAGGAATCGAAACTGCGACCGATAGGTTTTTAATTGTTAATTGTTAACGCAATATATATATATATATATATATATATATATATATATATATATATATATATATATATAAACGGAAAACAAACTAGTCATCACAGTCAATAATCGAACAACCGTAGCCTCAAAATTTGAAGTCATGTTGGGAACTCATTAAACATTTTTTTGGTTTATCAAACATTCCACAGGAAAATATCTCAAATACAGTGAAATATAAAACATCAAGATTCTGGAAAATCACATTTTAGAAGTGGTTTAGTGGAGTGTTGATGCCAATTTTCAAGTCAGTGGACAAAACGGTATGGACCGGAGCGCTAGAACACAAACAGTCACAAATAAACACATGCACTTATTTTAAAAAACGAAGGATAGAACCCTTCGCCATCTTTGACGGCTACGGATGATCAATGTGAAACTTTTTCTTCAACTTATTCATGATTTTATTGTGCTTCCGCTATTTACGGCAGTATATATATATATATATATATATATATATATATATATATATATATATATATATATAGTAGGTTGTGGGCTCGTTACACAAACTAGCTCATGTTTCAGCCCTCTCTGGGCCTCATCCATTACATTTCAGAAGTGGCTTTATATTATTGATATATCATTATATTATGTTATACTACTAGCCTGATTTGTACCACATATATATATATATATATATATATATATATATATATATATATATATATATATATATATATATATATATATATATATATGTATATATATATATATATATATATATAAATATATATATATATATATATATATGTATGTATGTATGTATGTGTGTGTGTGTGTGTGTGTTTTGTAATTCGTCCGATGCTTCTGACGTCATGGAAACCTCATTGTTGAATCTCATGTGGTTTAAATATTCTCCGTCTATGTTAATTCCATTTCCTCCCAGTTAGTTTTCCGAAAGATGCTCTCTAGGTTTACAGTGAATATCATACGTGTTATCGTAGGGAAAGTAAAGGGAAAATAGGCATAAAGATGAAAAGAACAAAGACAAATTAATGTTTAACGATAAAAATTCTTCAAAGGCCATAAGAATAGAGGGCGAGACTCTAGACGTGGTTGACGAATAAATTCACTTAGGATAGGTAAAATTAGAGAAAGGCTATGAAAGTGAAATGAAATGACGTATATAGATCGGCTGGAAATTATTTGAATAGAGACATATTGAAGAGCACCTTGCCTACGTGCTTAAAGCGTGAAGCATACAAAGACTGTATTATACTACCTATTACTTACGGATTTAAAACACGGAAATAGAGAAAATAGGACTAACGTGGAACTGCACAGAGGGCCATAGAAAGAGAAATTCCAAGAAAAACTCTAAGGGATAGAAGATATCAACGTGGATCAGGGGGAGGGTGACAATGAAGGATAGTATACAAATAATTAAGCAACAAAAATGAAAATTGACTGGACACTTAGCAAGAAAGGCTGAGAACAAATGGAGAAAAAGAATAACCGATTCGCACCCATCAGACTGTAAACCCAGCGGGAAAGACCCAACATAAGAGCGGAAGATGAGATAGAAAGGTTTGCCAGAAAAGACATGGCAAAGTTTAGCACAATCGCGGTCAACATAGGAGGAGATAGGAAAGGCCCTCGTCCAGCAGTGGACAACTAAACTGAAACACACACACACCTTAAAGTCTGATAAAATCTTACGCAGAGGAATTTTTAACAATGCAGAAATTTTTTGGAACGAATTTAGGTACAAGTACAATGTCGCTCGAGGAAAAAAGTAATCAATACAGAAAGGTCGTAAAGAAAATTCAAACACAAAGCTTCTCAAAGTAGAGATCCCAATCCATTGGATGGTTCGAAATTGACCTTTTTTGAAAATACCAAAAATTAACCTGACCTCTGGAGGTCACCAGAGGTCAGTATCGCGTATCCTATGTTCATCCTAGGGTCAAGATACCCATGAACCCAATTTTGCAGCTCGTAGGTTGCTGGCATCTCCCTTTGGTTTGAAAATGTCTGAATTGACCTGATCCTAATTTGACCTTTCACTGGTCAACAGAGGTCAGCATCACCATCCAATGTTCATCCTTGGGTCAAGTTGCCCTTATACACAAATCTGCATCATGCAGATTGCTGTCGTCTCATTTAGATTTGAAAATGGCAAAATTGAGCTTTTTAGTAAATGCCCAATTGGACCTGACCTAAAATTGGCCTTCACAGGTTACCATAGTTCAGCCTCACCTATCTTAAGTCCAACTGGGGTCAAGTTATCCTTATGCACAGAATTTAAGTCCGTAGGGTGCATTCATCTCGAATTTTAAAATATCAAAATTTACCTGACCCTAAATCGACTTTCATGGGTCAACAGTGTCGTGGTCACCTATCCTGTGTTCATCCTGGGGTTAGTTTACTCTTGTACACGAATTTGCAGGTCGTAAGATGAAGCCCTCTCCGATTTATTTGAAATTTGACCTGACTCCCACCAAAATTGACCTGACCAAAAATTTACCTTCAGAGGTCACCAAAGGCCATTGCTACCTAACTTTTGTTGTTCCTGGGGTCATTTTACATTTTTAAGCATTAAACAAAACAAGCACAAGCTTTGAGCATCAAAAGAGAAGGGGGCACCACACATTCCTTGCAATTCCCTGCGATGAATCATCATAAGTTGTTTGAATTGTTCAACAAAAAAGTTTTTTTCTCTTATACATAGATTTAATTCAAACATTAAATGATTGAATCTTCACACAAATACTATTGTAAAGAAAATGGTCATTATGCAAGTACAAGTTACATTGGTAAGAATTTGGTTTAGTGAAGTAGTATAGTTTTGTCAGAAAATGTATTTTCCTTTAACGTATCTGGATGCGTTTTTAATGAATATGGCTTTCATTTCCTCAGGAATGTTTAATTCTTGGAAATCTTATCAGTTATGTAATGGGAGGGTTGAGGTGAGGGCACCATCTTTAGGCTGTGTTTAAGGCATCCAGCGGCTTCAATCCGGCTCTGATTATACACGTATGATCTTTTTTTATTTTATGGTAATTCAGGTGTACATAAGATTCCAGTTAAACGGAACATTGGTTACAAGGAATAGCTGCTGTTTCAGAGACGTTCGCAGATGTAAAGTTTACATTAAATATAAAATAGTAACAGTCAAAGCAAAAGGTAGATTCCTAATACCTACTGACAAGGTAATTGGTTTTGTTTATCTCATTGGAGAGAGCTTGAGTATAAGTTTTACCACAACATACCCCATCCACCCACATTGGTCTGTCTCCTGCAGGTTCCATTGTGAAAGCATAATTTTGGTATGGTACTATTTTATGCCGGCCAAACCAATTTAGACGACACTTTGCAGGCATATGCAACATGACCAAGTAATATATAGCCAGAAGATTTTGCTTGGCCACTTACAAACGCTAGTTTAACTCGACGTCTCCTTAAGGTCAGTAGTACTAAGGCAGTGATTTTCAGAATTTAACTTCTCGGAGAACCCTTTTCAAAAGTTGAATTTTTGAACCACATCTACAACAAATTTCCATTCGATCCATAAGTTTGTAACGATTGGATTTTGGTCTTTTTTATGGAATTATCCAAATGTTCATGAACCCTAAAAGAAAATAACACTCTAAAGGAAAAATAAGAATGAAGCTCACAGAGGAAAATAGAAATATGAACGATTACTGACTGAATAGTGTCTGTGTCACGTAAATAACAAATATGTTTTTGATTTAAACGTAACTGTCATAACTTTAGAGCATTATAAACAACAGGTCTGCCAAGTCACTCAAAAGAAATCTTCAAGTGACACTTTTGGCAGTATGTTGGGGTGATCGATAAAATAAATTGAGAAATGGGGTGAACAATGAATAAGATATATCTATAGCCTTTTGTTGGATCATTGGAAACACGACTGGGTATAAACCATGGACCAATTTAGCAGAAACATACATTGTAGATTGGAGTGTTACTATAAACCTATTTAGGGGCAGAATTTCGAAATAACAAAAGGTGTTTGTTTTTTTTCCAGATCTAATAAGGAATAAATGTTCAAATTTTCAGCTCTATAGCTCTATTGGTGTGGTCTGTACACTTGATGTATACAATACATACATAACCAGACAGACAGACTGCCAGACCAACTTGAAAACTGAAGAAGCCTATGTTGACAATTTTGGTGACAGTTTTGGTTGATGGTTTCTTTAAAAGATAAATAAATTACGGAGGCATGTGTCAAAACTGTGAAGGAATCGTTTATGTAATGAAGAATCAAGTGCATTGCGAAAATGTCATTTTGTGTCGCGGAACCCATGAAAAGGTCGCGCAGAACACCGAAGTATGCAGTGACAGAAATAGATGTATTCATGGGTAAAAATAATAAAATGTCGAGGCTGAAAGAACATCTCTGGCGCTTGGTGCCAAGGTACGTGACTGACAACATAGGTTTCTTCAGTTCTCAAGAGAGTCTGGCTGGCTGGCTGGCTGGCTATGTAAGTACGTTTCGTACAGGGGCAGCATCAATGGAGTTGAAAATTTGTACATTTACTCATTATTAAGCCTATTTTGGTTGTTTGAAAATTCATAAAAAAAATCTTTTTTTTTTTACGGGGGGTGGTAAATTCACAATGTGAGTTTATGTTAAATTTATCCCTAAGTTTGTGTCCTGGAGACTTCCCACTTTTCTTTTGCTTTTATTTATTTGTTTATTTTTTTTAATTCAAACCTTTTTAGTGATCACGGCCAAACTAAAGACGAGAGAAGTAATTTATTCATTGATCACCCCTTTTTCAATTTTTTGATTGATTTTTTAATTGATATTTAAAACTAGACTTCTTTTATTTCTATTATTATTCGGACTATCCTCATCTTGGTTGTTTTTCATACAACGTTTCGGCCGTTGTACCCTACGACCTTCATCAGGTATCATCTGGTAGGTAGGTGTGGGGAAGTAACGAACCGAACCCTTTATTTAACCGAAACGTTGTGTGAAAAACAACTAAGATGAGGATGGTCAGAATAATAATAATAATAATAATAATAATAATAATAATAATAATAATAATAATAATAATAATAATAATAATAATAATAATACCTCATCTCAAAAATTCAGAGATATACTAGACTTCTTTTTATCTATTTATTGTAAGAACAATAGTTTTGAGGCATACAACAGCATATGTTAATGCATTCGTATGCGTAGGGGAAGGACGCCTATATGGGTGAATAGTGAGGGAGACTGGGAGTATGACTTCTATACAGAACATCATTACTGGTACCTGTTCATTTGTTTAGATATGGCAGTTACGGACAAATACTATTAAGAAAAATAGGCCAGTAGTCTTCCAAAATTAGCTGAAATCGAAGTCTTACGAATTGAAGTTGAAATTGAAGCCTCACGTATTTTTGAGTGTAAATCGTGAAACGAGACGAGAGAATTTCCGAGAACGAGATTCTGGCTTCTTTTTATTTCTCGGTTCCCTACACCAACTTATTTAGGATTTAGTGCATACGTGATTTTCTGATTTTTGAAAACTAGGTCAGTAGTCAGTCAAGTGAATAGAAATTAGGTACAAGGTCAAAACTAGTCAACAAGGTCAGTCAATACCTAGGGGCCAGCAACGCAGACCACCCGACATCCGTACCCTAACCTTGATTACAAGGCAACTGACTGAGTTGCCAAGTCACTCTCCTTGACTTTGTATCTGATAACGATCCAAGTTCAAAACGTTGAGATAAAAACAGGTCTGGTTAGTCACTCAATAGAAACCGTCACGCGACCAACGTCTTTTAGCAGCATGCCATGATGGGGTATCAATTGAATAAATTGGAAAAGGGGTGATCAATGAATAAGTTACTTCTCTCACCTTTTGTCAAGCTGTCGGATCACTTACAAAATTCTTTTTTTTTTTAAATATGAATACTGCCGGACATAAACTAAGGGACTAATCAGCAATGTAAGTTTACTGGCCAATTTAGCATAAACTCACATAGCAAATTGAACCTCCACTAAAAATTTATGCAAGAGAAGTTGAAAGGGAAAAACGTCTTTTGTAGACATATCACACGTAAAAGCCGCACCAATGAAACTAGAGGGCTGAACACGTAAGCATTTACCCATTGTTTAAATTTTCAACCCTCTAGCTCCATTGATGCAGCCTGTATGTGTGATATATTCATATATACATACACGCAGCCAACCAGCTGGACTAACTTGAAAACTGACGAAACCTATGTTGACGGTGTTGGGGTCAGTTTTGACTGATAGTCTCCAATAAACAAAACAATTGAAACCTATCGTGCTCGGAGCGGGTGGAGACCTGTACAGAGACAATACCTTTCTTGTCAAGATTGCATAAACAGGCTACGCTGAAGATAACAAATTTTCAAGTGACAATTTTATTGCTGGGTGGTGCCAAAAATGCTTAAGACTTATATCTACTTACAGGGAAGAGGTAGGTAACGCCTAAGTATTCTGCATGCATATCTTTGCTGTTCTAAGGGTGAATTTATCTCTGGTGATACAGCTCAATCCTAAAAAAAAAAGAGCATGTATTGTAAATATCTATCAATCTAGCCATGTGAATGAGTTTGTTTTCCAACTTATTTGTTGAACATGCAGAATGCTCGATATTTAATAAACAAGCTAACAAAATAGAACTTATTAAATTTTCAGATGTTCATTATTACAGCAGCTACAATCTGACCAGCGAATGAACGACTTATGCAAAATAATGATCTCTTGGCGTTGTGAAGACATCAAGACAATTCGTTACATTGTAGTGAGTAAATATATATATATATATATATATATGTATACATATATATATATATATATATATATATATATATATATATATATACATATATATATATATATACATATATATATATATATATATATATATATATATATATATATATATATATACATATATATATATATATACATATATATATATATATATATATATATATATATATATATATATATATATATATATATATATATATATATATATAACTCCTATACCTAGCTCACACCCTTTGACATGTAACTTACAACCACCAACAAAAACATTCACACTACTAAAAACAATAAAACAAAATGAATAACTCCTCCCACTCACAGTGACACCCACAAGATTCTCACCAAATTCCCCAAACTAGAATCTAAAAACACAGACATTCGCCTGATGATGCACAGAGAGGGCAGAAACATAAACTTATTTATGTAGCGAATCCACATCCTATTATATATATATATATATATATATATATATATATATATATATATATAGTAAATTGCGTTATGATATACAGAAACTTATCTTATTTGAAATGATTTCCCGTCGTTACCCGGTCAAAGTATCGCTCACCCTAGACAACCTAATTATGATAAACAATTAAAGTAAATGGGCCTGCTGCAGGAATCGAACCTGCCACCTATAGCGGAAATGTCTATGTCCAAGGAGAACATATTAAAAACTATCGTAGAAAGCAATTTTACTGAAGCCAAATTCATATAATAAAAGTTATCGATTATCTTAGCTTCAACTGAATATGTAGCGGTTGATCAGTTTAGCGTTTTTGTTAGCTGTGTCCACAACAGTGCAAAAGCGTCAAAAATGCAAGAGTTGAAGCGATCAAATCAAGCAGAGAAGAACAAGATAGAAAAAAAGAATGAACTTATACAATAAGCCATCTGATGGACTGTGTTTTCTGTCTAAAACTGTCAAGGGAGATAACTATTAAATGCTAAATAGCCTCCTTTATTCATCTATTTTGCAGATGCCAAAGAAATCCAGGGTCATTCAGGGTGAACATGCACAAAAAATACAGAACAGCATAATGTTAATTGATATTTTATAAGTACTGGGCAATCGATGGTTCCTTTTTTTTTTACTTTTACGCGCATTGCATTGTGGTACTTGTAGTTGGAACGCTGATTTAAACTACAAAACATCAACCATTTATTGGATTTTGGTAAAATTTTCACTACTTTTCTCATAAATGAGGGATTTTTTCACTGTTTTCTTTTCGATTCCATAATAACACTATTGTTCAATTAAGCTGTTCAAGTACCACAATGCAATACGCGAAAAAGTAAAAAGGGGAACCGTTTGATAATCCAAATGAACAAAGAATATTTTATCGATGATGAAATTTTGGAAAATAAAGGAATAACTCCGAGACATTTACATGGTGAACAACTGATTGACCCAACCAGAAAAACATTACTAATTGCACCATAGTATCTAATACTTGGAAATTATTGACTGAAGTGGCCTAAAAGGATTAAGATTTCACATCTTTCTAGACTATAGAAACAAAAATGAGCGAATCGAGTCTGAATGCTTGATCCTGCTGGGGAGCCGTGGTGGAATAGCGATATTGTTTTTAAATTCTCGAAACTTTGCCATGATAAGCAATTGCAGATCATCCAAGATCAATTTGCTTTTGATTTTTTGTAAATACAGAAACAAGAAAGTGAATTTGTTGACTCGAAGAGGATTTTCTGTGTAATTAGTATTTTTTAAGATGATATCATAAGTTAGTTTGCATGCAGTCAGAGATTAAAAACGTCAAAACGGATTTAATATTCACATGGGTGAACACTCAATAGAAATGACACGAACAGCGAGTCATGTCTGTTGTTCTACGTACTGATCCCTCATCGTTAAAAATATTTTTGGGTAACCTATGTAAGTAAGCCAAGTTTTAAAAAAAATGATACATAGAATAAAATGACATCAATATACAATACATGTAAAACCTTATAGAAAATTACAAAAATATGACATAAACTATATGATCAGAAAGGAGGTTGTTTGATCAAGACCACTGGCGTGCCATGTTAATATAACTGTTTTGTTTTTAAAATCCCTAAAACGGTTACATGGTAAACAACTGCTGATCCCAAGAAGAGACAATTTATGCATAGTACCATAATGACAAAGTATTTGTGAGACAGGGAGAAAAACACTGAAGGAAATTAGATAGATTGCATAGACAGATTTTTGGAAATAGATGACTGAAGTGACACAAGAAAAAAAATTGAAGAAGCTATATATATATATATATATATATATATATATATATATATATATATATATATATATATATATAACTATGAAATGCGTTATATTATAAAGAAACTCTTATTTGAAATGGTCTCCTGTCGTTGCACGGTTGATGTATCACACGAACTAGACAACGTAAATAAAATAAACAATTAGAGAAAATAGGGATATATACACGTATATATATATATATATATATATATATATATATATATATATATATATAGAGAGAGAGAGAGAGAGAGAGAGAGAGAGAGATGGCTGGCGAAGAATTTTGGAGAGCGTGAGTATTTGAGTGAACCACTCTCCCATACCCATCGAGGCAGTTGCACCAAAAAGCTATCAACCCGATCGTGGTCAACTTTGAAAGGATCTGATCAATTACACACACACACACACACACACACACACACACACACACACACATATGTAGGCTTCTCCGTTACACGCTATTCCTTATAGCGCGGTTCATACTATAATTGTAGACGAATGGTGGACTCTAAGGTATTAATCTAGCTCCAAAATAGCTAGATCTATCTTCGAAATAGCTATTTCTACCTCCAAATTGTATTCATTTTTATAGCGGCTCAGTTATGAAGTGGTTGGAGTTTTTTTTAACCCTAACACCCGTATCATAATGGAGATGTTTCTGTGATATAAGGATATTTTTCCATTAACGTTTTTAGAAAATAACGTTATCAAAATCTCCAACATATTCCTATCTAGTTATCAGATACTGAATATAATCAAGTGTGCTGGTCAGGGGTTCCCAACTTTTTCAAGGTCATTCCTCAACTTTGCCAAAAAGATTACCAGTTTACCCCTTTCCAGTTAAGTAAGTTGCTACAAAAAATAATTTCAAATAATTATCTTTCTAAGCGTATAATTAGACAACTTCATGATGAGAATTTAATATAATCGTACTGCTGCTGTATATTTATCTAAGAAAGCGAGCTAAAATTATCAAGAGCTTCAATTTTTACCTAATAGCCTTATTCCCCAGTAGACTACCTAGATCCCCCTTGAACCCCCTCCCGTTTGGGAACTACTGGTGTAGATCATTACTGACCCCTTCTGCGCCGGCGTTCCTGATTGTTTGAGGTGGGGGGGGTTGTTTTTTTCGGGGTTTTTTCACTAACGTATGTAAGCCAATATTTTTATGTGCGTAATTGTTGCCTAACAAACCACTTATTAATTTAGGAAAAAAACCCTCCCCGCGCTCTTACTAGGACTTTTGCCCAAGCTCGAGTAAAGTAGAGATTTATTCGCCCCACAAGGATAAAATGTGACACAAAGTCGAGTTTCATGTGCGAGCCCTCACGCGTACGTGTCGGTAGAGACGAAAATCGTCCAGTTCCCTCGACCTTGCCCTTCGAGTATGCCATATGCATAAGGAAGAGTGGGGGCTTTTAGATACCTAATATGCATCAGGTACACCACCCCTCAGTACAATGGTTAGTTGCTGCCTCGTGGAGTGGATCCCCTGGAATCAGACATTACACTTCTGTGGGGAGACGGAGGAGAAATATTTTTCTTTGAAGGAATTTACGCCCCCCTCCCCAACGTGGATGGAATGTGTCACATGGTCTGTTCAACGGAGAGAGGGCATGCGTACGTTTGGCTGTGGTGGCTACTTAGTTAAATCAATAAATTATCAGTTTCTAAATCCAATTAAATACCTTAGAGAATAATTTTTTATGTTTCTATTCTGTACGAAGTGTAAAATCAGTAGTAGTATCTATCACTGAGAAGTAATCCCCTTAATGCTGGCTGCTGCTGGCGTTAGCATTCCGTTCAGAAAGATAAAGAAAGGCCAACTTCATAGGTGAGAGAGAGGGGAGAAATATCGAACTCTTTCTTTCCCTAATGACTGTAGGGAATAAGCACAGAAACGGGAAATCATTTGACCGATAGTTATTTCAAATCGATAAATGCAAGTTGTAATGCAATGCGAAGGGTGCATTTAAAATGTGCATGCAATGAAATGAGATGAAGAACAAAGAATATATTGATTGAAATGTACACAAAAGATAATGATTCGATTGTGATTCTCATCAGAGGGAGTAAGAAGGGAATGTGTTTACAATATTCACATGTAGTTTAGGTTCATGTGCGTACCTAGGAAGTAGAGAAACCGAAGAGATGGTATGTACGTTAGAGTGTGTATGAATGCAGAGGTACGTAAGTGAAATTGATTGCTGCTCAAAGAGATTCGAACAGTCTGCATTCTGTTAAGTGCAATAATAAGAATCGGACGAGGATCGAATTGTGTTCACCGATTTTATAGACGAGGGTAAAGGTCAGGGCGTGATAAACCAAATTCATTGTCTTCTATGATGGTCCATATCAAAATCATCATGCTAATTATCACCGAGAAGAAAGTTACCTTTTTCTAGACTTTATGTCTCTGGTGATGCTATTTTTATAACGAATATCTAAACGTAGTTGTTACTGTAGATAAGGGTTCGGGGAAATGTAACTTGTATATTCCAGCAGAATGTGTTATCTCTTAATGAAACATTTTCTCACCTGACTAAACTTATTGAATGGTATATTCATGTGTGTTTTAATAAACTGAGTGGGAAGAAAAATGTGTGGTCAGGTGAATGTGTTATTGTTTTAAATCACCGGAGGTATCAATCCGTTGCATGGGCAAGGACTAAAATTGCCCAGTCTCCGTAACCAGAGTCACAAAGACATCAGAAATATCCTTCTGACCCTGTCTTTATTCTGCAATTTGGAGGTGCTGCCATGAGGTCAGAATCCTCGGGACTGGATAAGATGTACCTTTTGAGGCCACAAGCTAGATAAAGGCGTTAGAGGGCCCTATACATTGATGTTTCAAAATATTACTTTCAAACAATATAAAATAAACCTTTCAGGTAAAATAACTAATCTTTACAGAAATAATCTTATATATATATATGTGAACGATAGTGAATGAGACAGACTCAGAAGTAAGAGTATATAGAGACTTTGCTTTTTAATTGATTAATCCATAAATGGATTAATTGGTTTGCTATACATGTTTCAGGGGTTGTTTCCTTCTTCAATAGCATGTGGTGTGTAAATGTGTACTTTTCACTTGTTAAAAGGTTTCGGTAGAAAATAAATTTAACATCAGATGTTTTGCTTTGGAAGCAAAAATGAGAATCAAGGAGGAGGATTCTTTTAGGGTCATCATGATGTGTGGGACTTTGTTCTATCTGTGGTGAAGTTTGTGCTGGTCTGTGGCAGGATATTACAGTAGCAGAAGTAGTAGGTCTATATATATATATATATATATATATATATTGACCTTCTACTGCTGCTACTGTCATATATATATATACCTACAACTGATATATATATATATATATATACTTACTACTGCTATATATAGATATATATACATATATATATATATACCTACTACTGATATATATATATATATATATGTGTGTGTGTGTGTATATATAGCAGTAGTAGGTATATATATATATATATATATATATATATATATATATATATATATATATATATATATATATATATTAAATGTTTTGAAACATACTTTTAGTTGGCAGAGGCCCAAAATATTTAGCAAGCCCCAAATTTTTCGAATGCACTAAGTACAGCGACTTCAGAACAAATCCTTGGTCAGCTAAAGTAGGCTGAGGCTAACTTTTCTTTTCTTCTTGAATTATCGGTTAAGAAGATAATTATTACCTAATGAAAATGGTTGTTTTGTTGAGAAATGAACGTGTCCATATGAAGAGAAAGTAAAATCAAAGAAGACATGAGTTAAAGGGGGAGTTGCTTACTCGACTCTCCACGAGGCAGAACGTGGCACAAGCATGAAAGATTTACACCTTGAGGGCCTGAGGCACTTCACTTCAGATTCATACACAGAAATTAATTCACAAGGCAAATCACAAAATGTATACATCAAAGTCCGCTTATTGTATGTAATTGAAACTGATAAGTTATACATGCGCAGGAAGGCTGAATGAATTATCTTCTTAACTGATAGTTTTAAAAGAAAAGAAGACTTAGCCTCGGCCTACTTTACCTGGCCAATGATTTGTCATGTGGTTCGGGTCATATTGTAAACTCGACACAATAGTCACTGTGCCTGGTGCATACGAAGAATTCGAGGCTTGCGAAAAAAATTTGGCCTCTGCATACTAAAAGTATATTTTAGATCATTCAAAAAATCTGATGTGAATACTATATGTATGTATACATGTAAATACATGCCAACAAAACTCCTTGTAGATTTTTTTTCATACTCCAATTAACTGTAGATCCGAAATATAAGCAGTAATTTTATCAATTCATTCAAATCAATTGAGGATATTTTGATGGAATTAATCCGAAAATGAATTCCAAGCAGTAATTATTCATTTATTTCTCATTGAAGAAACTTAATTTTTAATCATTATATTTTTGTATAGAGGGAGCCCGAAGCAATTACCCACTTATAAATCCGGCAGTGACCCAAGATCGAGATTGTCCAGTTCTCTTGGCATTTGTTTTCTTAGGACGCCCAAGACATTAGGTAATGAACATGGTCTTACCTCTTCGAGTACAACGGGAGGTGCTGTCTAGGAAAGACGGTGACAAGGAAGTGAACATCGTATACTTTTGGGGATGCCAGGAAATTCCTGGGCAGGATAAATAGGCCTGGGTTAATTCTTTTAATAACATTATTATTGGTTCCAGGGCCGGCCGTTGGGTTCCTGGTTCCATTTTGAATTAGAGAATTATCTTATTTCTTTATTCGTCCATATATATATATATATATATATATATATATATATATATATATATATATAACACAATATAAATCAGGAATACAATATGATATGGTACAATATCCGATGTGTGATGGGTTTATTTCATAAAGCACTCAATCTATACATCATTAAACATCGATTTGAGTTTGGAGTAGAGCCTGAAATACGATGAAGAGAGGATTCGCTACACAAACATTCATGTTTCTACCCTAACCGTCTTTGTGTAGCTAATCCTTACTTCATCATACATATATATGTAGTATAAATAAAATGAACTATTCATAAGTATCAATTGGTAGGTGTCTAGGTGACCATGTGTGACGTTCTCAATGTTTGATATAGATGAAAGAATAGCTAGGTGTGGATTTGGGTAAAATAAGTTTGTAGCAGGGTCCAGATTATATAGGTGGGACTAATTTGGAGAATAAGAGATTATGTATTCTTGAGAATTCCCATCCCTTGACCGGGACAGCCCAGAAAACACCTATAACTATGGCTACTACTTCCACTAAAAGATCAAACCAAACTAGCATATATTCCTTCACTAACAGAAAATAGTCTTGACTCATCCCTATGGCCTCCCATGGATCTCGATCTTTGATTTTCGTTTTTGCTTCTCTGGTTATAACATAATGATTAATTAATTTTTCACTTAATTAACTAATAAAGTCTCAAAATGCCTTTACTCCTGAGTTTGTCTCATTTTCAAATGTTCATATAAATGTATGTATGTGCATGTGTATTGATGAAAGTGACAGTTGGAAGGTGAAGAGTTTTCCTCAACCTCAAACATGTAAACAGCAGACAATTTTCTCTGCACTGCTGCAAGTTTCCCAGAAGATGTTGGCTGGCAACCGTCGAAACACATCGGAACTTGCCCACGTGATGATAAAAAATTTTGAGATGTAACACCTGCTTCTCACCTGAAGTTTTTCTCTTCACCTTTTAATTGTCACTTTGGTCGACATTCTATCGGATCACCTCACATTCACTCAACAAACACACACACACACACATATATACATGTATAATGATAATAACAAGAAATTTCAATTTGCATTTATACAATTTATTTCACGACTAGAGAATTAGATTTCATTTGACGAATGCAGACTGCTATTAGCCGTTCGCAGGAAACTACTCGTGGAATGAATTAAATTAATGTAACATAATCTTGTATGATTATTATTATAATAGTCATATCAACAAAGATATAGAGCACTCTACTTACACGATTTGCAATAAAATATGTAAAAACTAGGAATATATATATATATATATATATATATATATATATATATATATATATACTAAAGAAAGCATCAATCGCTAGGGTTTAAAACGCCCAGTAAAAAAAGTGGTTCAGGGTAATATTCGATTGAATCTTTCTTGGCATTTGTGTATCAAGTAAAACTATGTAGATTTTAGAGAACCATCGATTCCTTAAGTGAGAGAAGGTTGGTTGCATTTTCACGGATTTTAGGTGATTCGTAACGATTCAAGATTCAACTATTAATTATTAGTATTTTCTCGTTTTGTTTATTTATTATATTATTTTAATTGCTAATAAAAATTATACGAAGTGAGAGTTTCTGAAACTGAAAAAAAAGTGATTATATATATATATATATATATATATATATATATATATATATATATATATGATTTGTACATGTGAGATGACTGACAAAGATGGAGCTTGCTATGGGTCGGAGTGACTTTGAAGTTCCCAGTATTGGATGTATCGGGTGGTGGGTAGATGTGGATGTGAGTTTATTGTTGGTAGGAGGTTTATGAATAAGAGAGAACATATTTTGGATGGATTGTAAGGTTAAAAACTATGTAGTTCCTTAGCCTCATCACCCTCCATTTACACTATCCCTAACATACCGACACAATCTAACACCACATCACTTCCCTCCTACCCTGACACCTTTTGTCCTCTCCAGGATTCACTGCTACTGCTAAATCAGACTTTATCACTGGCTGGACTTTCTCCCACACAACAGGATGCCCCCAGCAGATGGGATACCGTTTTATTTCTCACGAAGCAAAGCTCCTGATGGTGGACTCATATTCCACATTAAACCTAAAACCTCTAAAAGCACACATACATACATACACACACACACACACACAGCACACATAACTGAAGATGGGAATACCTCCTGTTACATGTCTAGACCATTAATAAAAACATTTACAGATAAATAAATCCAACTTCCATACACTTTACTCCCGAGTCTGTCTCACTCTCTATAATTCATATTATGAATATATATATATATATATATAAAAGAGAGGGGGAGAGAGAGTACCATACTATACTGATTAATACTACATATTACAAACGATCAACCAAATCTGTCAGTATTTGTTTCATCAGGTTTCAATTTGGTCCAGATGGCTGGCTGGATATGTATATATCACGGGTACAGGCCATACTAATGAAGTTTGAGAGCTGAAAAAGTGAGCATTTTCTCCCCATCAAGTCTAGGGGAACGTTTTTATTTTTGTGTTTCCAATAGAGTTTTAGAAAGAGAATCAATATACAATATAAGTTTATGCTAGATTAATCTCTAGCTCGTGCCGGTCTAATATTGCGCGTTATTTTTCAATTCAGACTTTTAGTGATTAAACAGAGAGCAAGCGAAGTAACTTATTCATTGATCATCCCATTCTCGAATTCCTTAATTGATTATCACCCACAAGGTATGCTGCCAAAATGCCTTGGTCATGTGATGGTATCTGTTGAGTGACTATCTAGACCTAGCAATAATAAAAATTATGTAAACGAGCTTCTCGACGGTTATGAGAATTGCATTGACCAATTGTAGAACGACCGTAGCCATCAAATTTATATATGCGCGTGTTTGAGTGTTGATTAACGCGCGCGCGTGCGTATGTGGTTCCTGCACTCCTGGCCTCACCGTTTGGTCTACAGACTTAAAAATTGGTATCAGACTCCCTCTGAAAATTTTATTTGTTTGGAGCTTTTTTTTTTTTTTTAGGAATAAAAGCTTTTTTGGCATTTATGTGGTCTTACTTTGATGGGTTTGATAACATCTTGACACTCCAGAATGTAGATGTTTCTAGATGTTTGTTTTTTTGTTTTGTTTTTTTGCTTCAATTCTGATTTTTTCCGATAGAAAATGCCAGTGATATCATAAACAGAATTTATTCTGACCATATTTCTTCATGGACGCTTTTTACACTACGGTTGCTCAAAATTGACTGCGATGACGAGTTCGTTTTTTTTTAGTTTCACCATTACTGGATATACTTAACAGTTAACCATCCTTGAAAGATCTGACTTCACTTCGGGGAATTTTCTTTTATTCTGCTCAATTTGTTCATATTCCAATCTTCCCATTCGTATTTGGAAAGTTCTACTGTCTCAGCCATAATATAGGCACCCCAGGCACTAGGCGTCCTGGGCGACTGCCTGTATTGCCTGTATTTTGGACAAGTACTTTGTTCAATGAAGAGGATTGTTTCAAGTGATCGTATTGGTATGTAGGAATGAGGAAGTAAAAAACGAGTCTGGTTCGTCACCCAATAGAAACCGTCATGTACGCAACACATTTGTCAGCACGCTGAGTTGAGATTGATCAACGAATAAGTTGACTCTTGTTGGGCGATGATCACTATAAACGTGACGATTTTTCGAAAAAAAAAACAAAACAAGCGTGAATGTTGCCGGACACAAACTAAGGGACTAATTTTCCAAAAGCTTACATTGCAAAAAAAAGTGATTGCTTACATTTTCAGCTTTGTAGCTCCATTGGTACGTCCTGTACGCGTGATATATACATACTTGGCCAAGCTGGTCAGAGAGACCAACCTGAAAACGAAAAGAGAAATCTATTTAGTGTATTTTCATGACAGTTTTTGTTGACTGTTTCTAATAAAGCCAAATTTAACTTATCATCATGGTCTATAATTGAACCAACGCAGCGTAAAAAATTCCGTCGAAAAATAAATATGAACAGACTAAATTCTATTGGTGGCATTACTGGCGTTTTTCACTAGAATAGAGTTTGTTTTTGTTTTTTTATGATAAAAAAAAATCTACATCCTGGAGAATCTTGATGTTATTCATAAACCCGATAAATAAGGCAAAAAACGGGTCAAAGTACTGAAAGCTTTTTTTTTTCTCCAAAATTGAAAATGAAACTTTCTTGGGTGGGGTAGTATAGTATTGATACCAATTTTCAAGTCTGTTGATAAAACAATATGGCCAGAAGCGCTGGAACATATAAACACAAAGATAAACATAAACAAATGAAAAAAAGCACGCACATGTACGAGAGAGAAAAAAAATAAAAAAACAAAAAAAAGAACCCTTCGCCACCTTTGGTGGCTACGGTCGTTCAAATGAAAGGGGAAGTGCGAAAAAGTACGTAGTCAATTCCTGAGAGAAAGAAAGTGTAAGAAAGGAAGACGGAGAGAGAGAGAGAGGGTGGTAAGGCTACAAGGAAGACGTGACAAATCGAAAACGAGGCAGGTTAGTCGTGAGCTATCGTTACAGTTGTATCTTTCAGTCCGAAGCCAAATGGCGAACATGGGGAGTCAGAGTGAAGACCTTTACGAATACCCGTTTGAATTAACCGAAGTACCCAGACTTAAATTCGATGATCCACACGCAGAGAGACTTATTATGAATCAGGTAAGACTTGAAAACTATTCAATTTTCGATCAGGATATTTAGTTATAGATTTTCATTCATCTTTTGTTTACAGTTTTGATAAGACTCAGTCAATTTCAAGTCATCATATTTAATTTGACTATTAACAACAATTTATATAAATACATTTTTTTTCTGTTTTTTAAAATCGTTTGTTGAAAAAAAAATAAGTATTAGAGTTTATTAAAAGTACAAGAATACCTTGAATAGTGCGTTTTTATGGTTATGATATTGTAGTACAAATTGATCTAACTACTTATACGAACTAAGTATTAGATGGAGAAGAAAAAAATTGTATCATTTTCAAGAACTTGATCAGTACGGAAAATTTGGAACGAATTAAGCGAACTCAACAAGAAATACTTGTGAGGGTTGTATCTTCTAAGTATTATTTGGGGTTTATCAGTCGAAGTATGTAATAAATTATCTTAGAAAATCGAGTACTGCCCGACGTTGCCATTGGGTTTGTTTAAAGTTGAATTTCAGATTGTTTCATTTTAAAATTCAACCAGGCTGTGATTTCCTATTAATTTTTTTTTTAATTTAATATTTCTTTGTTTTTTCTTCGAAACCAAATACGCCTAGGTTAATTTTCAATCATGTAAATGTTTTGTTGTTTTTTTTAGCTTTTAAAAGAACGAAAAAATATTTTGAAAATTTCATTTTTTTTTTTTGTACTTTAATTTTTCTTCCGGATTGAAATGAGTCAATTTTCTTTCCTATGCTATTCATTTTTGGAAAAATACATTCCCTACAAAAATACACATGGAACCGAATCTTGACCCTTTTTATTTACCGTGGTATTGTTTTAAGCCAAATAAGTACAGGTACACCTTAGATTAGTGCCCGGCAAATTCGTTTTAAAATTCTTTGTACTGATCAAACCCTCACCGTCTAATTATAATTCAATGTTTTCTCAGGTTATATTAATTTGTACCGCAATACCTTGACCGATCATCTAAATCCACACTATTCACGGTATTTTTGGAATTCTCCTTCATAAGTTTGATTTACCCTCCTTCCATCTTTTTGTAATTTTTCAAATTTAATTCTTCGTAACACAAATTGAAATTTTACTTCGAAAACGGAAACAACTTAGTTTTCAATATTTATTTTATATCAGCCTTCTTGATGCCTGATTTTGCAAAGATTACATTTTTTTTTCGCTGTGTGGGGAAAAAAATGAATGAATGAATGAAAAAAAAGTTCTGATACCTTCTTCGTCCTTTATTGTTTATTTAGATTTTATTTCTGTCTTTGAATCTCGACCGAAAAGTCCAGCAAAACTGGTCTTGAGTATTACTGACATGCTCCGATTTAACTATGTGAAATATCGAATATTTCTGACGTTTTTAAACGATAAATATCCGATTTAATTAACACAGCTTTAAGATTGAAGTTCTTATTATCACAATTCTGATAATTTGCAACCATTTCATCCTTAAAATAAATGCGCTTCTGTCTATTGTTTATAAATAAACAAAAGTAAATAGAAATGAACCGACGCAGTTTTGTTCGTTTATGATTTTTTCTCTTTTTCATAAGAAAATATTGGAGAGTTGCCAGTGCTTGCGTGGATACATTTAAGTTTAGGCTTGGAGAGAAGGAAGAAATAAGGCGAGTCAACTGAAAGATCTGTCTTGTTTCTCCAAGCATCGACGATTTCACTGTGAAACCCATGTTGATGTCTACGTGTCAAAAATCTCTTATCCTCAAGTGGAAATGCACTTTCTATTTAGACGTATTAACTTGCACTAGAAACCACTTCCTTTTCTTAATAACGCCTCGCTTGATAAACCATTTTGCCCCACATTAATTCCCAGACAGTCAATATTTTATTCCAACTACAAAAAATATCTGTATACACCGCGATTACCCGACTACTGGCCATTGTACAATTTTTCAGTTCATGATTTAATTCAACTATAACTTTTGTTTTTGTTCTTTATGTTGTTAAGTAAGTGATTTTTTTTTATCAATCGGTCGTTATTTCGGGTAACTTCGTTCGAAAAGCGGGGAATTTATTCGATTTTCGCCACCGGTGAAATTTGTGCGGATTCATAGTCGCCTCTAGGGGGGTGGAAGTGCGAACGGGGCATTGGCCCTCTCCTAGATCAGGCCTTCTCGCCGGGTGCTAGGGAGTTGGCAAACTTGAAACCTTTGTCAATCGTATTTCTATGTAAGCCCGACTGAATGTTTCCATTAAAAAAAAGAGCATTACACCTTTTTTTGGCTGCCTACCCCTAGGAAAAGGCAGCGGCGCCCATATTGAAGATAATATATGTACATCTTGAACAGAATTTTAAAAGAATGTCGTTACGTAGTTAAATAGATGAACACACGTTTAAGGAGAAAACATGAAATCGCAAAGAATGTCACAGACTAAAAATCAATTATTCAAGCTTATTATTGATTTTTATGCAATAGGATGAGTTGAATATTCGATCAGCTGATAAGAGGAAATGTTCAGCTTTTGTGTTAATATCTATCCCTGAGATCCCCTGTCTCTTCTTACTATTAATTCTCAAACATTCCCTGCCACGACTTGATGGTTCCAGTTTTCAAACATAAACAAATTCCCTGCCACGTTTCATTAACGTTTGTGAACCTCTAACCATTAGTACTAACAAATTGCCGGGATAGTTTTAGCATCGAAATAGTTTCTCAACGAGTTGCTGGGAGGAAACTTAGTCGCGTCTTTATTGCTTTATATCATTTGTTAATAAATAATCATCATGTCTAATACTTAGTACTAATCAAAATATCACTACCGTAGTGGACTAATTCATTTTTTTCTTTTTAATTCTTTGGTCTTCACGTTCACGTACTTGAAATTAGTTTGCAGATGATGTTCTGGAAAAAAAATTACTCATCAGTGAATTGCGTCGTCATTTAAATATTTTGACTTGGAATTTTACTTGTTATTGTTGAACAAGACTGGTTGCGTCAGGGTCAAACTCGAATTTGAACTATTTCAGCCACGAAGCCCAATTTTCAAAAATGGAAAAAAAAGGTTTTCTTCCATTCTTGTCTGCACTTGGGTACAAAATTCCAAGTTATAGCGACACCAGATGATTCAATCTAACATACAATAGCTTTTCCTTTTCTGTATGTCTCTTATTGTCTTTTTCCCACTCTCTTTCTATGCATCATTTAAACTTTTCACATTTTAGTCTTAACCAGAAGTCTGATCATGTCATTGCTGTTAGGTTAAGAAAACAAGTCAACTCAGTGTTTGACAATCACAAGTTTTGAGAGCAAAATGATCGACTTTATCATTATTCTTCTTCCTGTTTCATTCTGTTAATTTGGCCATTTGCAGTCGATGAGTGAATAAATGGCTAGATTCGCCCATTTTTTTATTTCCGGAATCTTCGGATGAATTCATGTTTATGAATATATTACTAAGATACGCTAAACACCTCGGATGATTTTTATATCCATAAATATTACGTAAGGAATTTTAAGTTCGCTCGAAAACATACGATGACTCCTGAAATCCTCATAAAATCAGAAATCTCAACATGATAAAGCATTCGTATGATTTCTTGAGTGTACTGATAGATTAGTACACTCGAAAAAAATCCATACAAAAGCCCTAATGAATTATGAAAATAAAAGGATAATCATCATGAACTTCGAATCCTATTCTGTTGAAGATTTGAACATGAATAGATATTAGAGCCTTTGTATGATTTTTCGAGTGTTCTAAACATTCATTGACACAATAATGAAAATGAATAACAAGGAAAAGTAGTTCCGTTTTCAACTTTTTTTCTAATTAACAAAAGAAATACCCATATTGAACTGATATCGATGCTATTATAAGACCAAGCGGGGAGCCATATTGAAATATGTTTTTGAATTCAAACTCCCGAACATCTCCGGAGCCATCGTTTGATTTTCCGAGCGAAGTAAGAAGAGAAAAGCAACAAATGATCCAGACACTTCCAGCTATTATAAATACGGTTGGAAATGAAAAAAAAATCCAGCGACTTTTAGCCACATTCAGCCATCTTTGAAAATCCGAAGGAGGTAAATCTCTTTGATATTTAAGGAAGCCAATTAACATCTGTGCGTGCAATAATAACCCTGTATTATAAATTGCGTTGTATTATATAGAGACTCATCTGGAATGATTTCCTGTCATTATACGGTTGATTTAGACTACGTAAATAGAAGAAACATATGAAGAAAATGGGGCTGCTGCTGGAATAGAACCCGCCACCGATAGGTAGCCGCTTCAACGTAGCGATGCACTGACCATTTTACTTGACGGCCCGTCGACAAAGCAAAAGCCGAATAACTGCAACCTTAAGTCCCATTTTCGCTTCTTCTTGGTCTTTTCATCTCTTCCAACGCGACCTCTCAGTCCATTTCTTGAACACAAAAATAACCCTCCAAAATTATTTTTTAGATATCTAGAAAAAAAAAAAAAGAAATAATCTTACGTTCTAAGATTTATCTTCATCCACCCTTCTGCTCGAAATCCTGGATCCACCCCTGATCTTACAATGCTTAGTATGGTCCCTGAGGGAAGAATAAAGAAAGGAAGCCGGTTTTAAGGTTAATAACCATTTCTCGAGTCACTAGCAACCCCGTATCAGCGATGAAGCAAAATAAGCACGTGTTCAGGTCATCAAAAGTTGAAGGGGCACCAGAGGTTTCTGGCAGTTTCCTGCCTCAAGTTATAAGTTGTTCTAATTGTCTAGCATAGAAGTTAACATTGAACATTCATTTTTTTCTCTTATATATTGATTTAATCAAACATTCGAATGATCCAATCGTCCGTACGAATGCTATTGTAGAAAACTGGCCATAATGCAAGTGCAAGTTTTATTAGTGAAGATTTGGTTTAAGTGAGTACCGTAATTTACGTCATATAAGACGCGCTGTTTCTTAGGGTTCTGTCTCTGGAGGAGAACGCGTTATCGGTTGTTTACTAATATTACTGCGCTATGTGAGTAATAAAATAAACAGACGGCCGTGGGGGTTAATTTAGATTTGAAAAGATAAGAGCGTCAGAATAAGCCGATAGTGTCGAGTACCATGTAGATCTTCAGGGAAAAGGAGCAGGTCTTCTTATTTATTTATTTATTTTTTCAAAGAATTTGACTGCAAAAATTGAAGTGCATACTGTAGTATATTTTCGTGGGAAAATGTATTTTTCTAACGATTCTATGAACACACATGTGTGGGCAAGATTCCGTCCGCGCCAACAATTCTTATGTCCCTTCCCCTCCGCCCCGCTCAATCTAGGCATTTATTTCAAGGCTGCACAAATGGAGTCAGAGGGCTGAAAATGTAAACATTCGCTCCTCATCATGTCTACTGGTTCAGACTTCTTTTTTTTTTTAAATGATCTTTACTCGGTTAACGAGTTGATATATCATTACTACGGAGCAATGAGTTGAATCCTCCCTGGGCGCCCCATATTTGTGGCCTGGTGCCCAGACGAAGCTGACCTTGGTGAATAACTTGTGCAAAGAGTCGTATTGTAATGGTTCACAAGCTTGTCTTGCGGGTCTTTACTATTAAATAGCGAGTTCGATCTCCAATGGGCGTGTCATGTACTCGTCTGGGTACCAAGACAAATCTAAGTTGAATCATTATATACATGGATGTTAAATCTCCGTCTTCTGTCTTCTGTCGAAATTCCTACTTAAACAAATGCTAGACAGACAGTGCGAAAAGGGCTAAATTACCGCCGAAGTGCTCTAACCTTTTGGTCATTTGTGGGAGTTTTTGGCTATTTTTTTTCTCATTTAGCGCTACTTGACGGTCAGACTAGCGCGAAAATATCGTATCGTACACCAGAGCACTAACAAAATATTGGATTGCAAAATGAGTTGTTTGGTGTGTAAAGCATCTGCTTTAAGAGACAACACCCATTGTAGTATGACCGGCCGGTGACGAATTCCCCGTTTCGATTACGTGCGTCAGCTTAGTGACTATTGCCGGTTTTCATTACAACACACCTTTGCACGATGCGAAATCACTGAAGGGATTCCTCCACCGTAATCACCTAGCTTAGAGGATACTCGTTTAGCTGCTGCGTGCATTTAGGAGATTTGTCCCCGTGAATTGTTTTCCACTCTCTCTGTTCATGCGAAGGAATCGAACCCGAGTCCTTCAGTGTATGAGGCAGACATGCTAACCATCATGCGATCTAGCAGAGTGGGTGTTTACCTCCCCCCCCCTCGTGTACTTCGACCTTTGCCTTTCCGTTTTTTCTTCGCCGTCCCTTCCTCTATGCTCCCTCCTTTTCCACGGCTATCAACGTTTTGCTTTTTCCCTCTCCAACTATCCTCGGGTACACATGTAGCAACTAGTCTTCCAAGTCAAGAAGTCTTCCCCACCCCGGGGTTTCACATATCGACCCAGTGTTTCAGTTATTACTGCTGCTACTGCTAGTTATATTCCATACTTGGACCCTCACTCCATTTCCGTTTCTCTTCTCCCACTACCCTACAGAACCTTCTTCAAATTTGTCTACGTGACGTCTGGTCTCCAATATAAACGAAAGAAAATCCTATACCTTAGCCTTATGGTAAATTACATGTAAGCCCGTGTCATGTAACATCCATTTAAGAAGCAAAACCCTGATATTTACCTAACATGATCTATATACTCCATCCATCAGACAGGTTTAAGACAAGTTAACTCTGGAAATAAACGTGTTTTGTAGGTCACCAATTATTTCTTTTAGCCAACCAGAATCGTCGGTGTACTTATTGATAGTCTTGAAACAGAATGATTGTTGTGTCGATTTCCTGTAACTATACTGTTTCAGTTAACTTCATTCGGATGACATTGTTGTATAAAAGCAAGAACCACAAGTTCAACGATACGTCCACCATTCGTGGTATCAGTAGCAAATGAAGGAGGAAGAAAAGCAAGTTGACTTTCTTTGTGACAATTGATTGTCACACTTGCAAAATATTTCGATGTGGAAATATTCTGCTAGCAATACTTGAAATTGAGATTGAAAAAAGCCATTTTCAGCGCTTTTTTTATTTATTATTTATTTATTTTTTTTTTTTTTTACCATTTCTGGGTTTATGCAAACCTTGGATATTCTATTATGTCATAAGCATTTGGTAAAAATGAAAAGATCGGAATGAATGTGAGACCTTTTTAATGACATCCTTCTGTCCTATTTCTGCTGTTTAACATAACTGTGACTATCCTATTAAGTATAAAAACAAATTCAGGTAATGATACGGACATGTGTGAATCAAATTTACGATTAAAAAAACATTGATACTAACTGAGGGATCCAATTGGTGTAAACTTGGTAAATTGTTACTCCCAATGAAAACCTACTTAAAGGGAGAGAATTTTCGATAAAACGAAAAAAACATTTTCTCTTATTGAGATGTGTATGTGCGAAATGTCAAGTTTTAACGATGGACGGTTAGGGCTGGGCGGTGTCTAGATAGATGGATAGATATGTATAAATGTCAGAACACATGATTAACTTAAGCCGAGTATCGGTGATTAAACCAGCCCGTTATTAATAGTGATGATTAACAAACCCCTTTGAAACCGTTTTAAATGGTAGAAATAATTTCATTTGAATTATCATCGAAAGTTTTATTGATATAATCAACAGATCATTAATGGAATTCTGAGAGTACCTACATGTAAAATGAAGGAAATCAACAGGTCTGGTTACTCATTCAATAGAAACTGTCACTGGCCGAACATATTTTGACAACATGCCATGTCAGAGGTAATCAATTGAAAAAATTGGAAGAAGGGTTGATAAATGAATGTTACTTCTCTTGCCCTTTGTTGGGCAGTAATCAATACAAAGAATGAACTTATGATCAGTGTTGGATGAAGGAACCAATTTAGCATACACTCACATTGTAAATTGAACCCTTCACCATAGACCTAATGTTTTTTTTATAGACAATGAATTCTCAGCCCACCAACTACAATGGTGTTGCTGTTGGCAGAATGTAGCCAATTTGTGCTAAATTCTGCAAGTTTCTTGTTTTGGCAATGCAAAAACGTACTATGATAACACGGACATACTTGAACTTTTTGGCCTTTTTTTGTGCATGTGTGTTTTGTTGGGGGGGGGGGCTAAAAGATTTGGCGCTCTTAGACAGTACACTTGTGTGCCAAAATATTTTTGGAGTTGGCAAAACCATGTGCACGACAGACAGATCTATAACCAGCCAGCCAGACCCACTTGAAAACAAAAGAAAGCTGAACTCTCTGATTGAAAAAATTGATGAAACGAGGAAGAATCATGAAGCCAAGAGAAAAATGGTCAAAAAAGGAATATTGAAAAGAGACATAGTGACCACTGGGCATTTGAGATATAGATTCCAGTAAGCATATGCGGGTGGGGGGGGGGTCAAGTACCTCCAACCCCCATCCTATTCAGGCAAAATGTGTTGAATTTCGGGCAAAACTGTGGAAAATCTGTGCAAATCAAGTCTTTTGCCCTCCTTTTAAAAAGAGTTCCATACGCCCATGTTGATAGGTCACAAGAATTGTTATGATATACTTCGGTATTTAAACAATTTGATAATCTCATACGCTTTTAACCACTAATGCAATTTCCAGTTGTATGTACACCCACTAAACCAATACTCCTACACATGCTTTGATCCGTGCTAAATTATTAGAGGACATTAAAGATCATTTAAATATCCTTTCCCTCCCTCCCTAGACTGGTAACAGGTAGGGTGGGTGTTCGATTGTCAAAACAAGGGACGAAGAACCTAACCTATGACTGACATGTTCCAAGTTCTCGTTCTTCTGCATGCGGAAGACCTGTTGCCAGCTTGTGGCTTTTTAATTGAGAAGCATGCAACATGCCCTGGAGAATGTCATGCATCGTATGGGGAGACCACAATATAACACTGTATATTAGAGGAGATAAAGAATCAGATATATCATGGAATCTTGCAATAGAAAGATCTGGCTAATCTTGGGTCTCTATCCAACGACCGACTGTGAGGGCTGATGAATGTGATGAAACACTGAATTGGACTCTATTTGCAGAAGATCCCAATGGGTATGCAAGGAAATGTAGAACAAATTATTTTATCAGATCACGGTAGCTGCCACAAATGGCTCGCCCAGTCAATTGGGCTATAGATTCTCCTCTCTTAGCTCATCTGTGTGTGGGGGGTGTATCCAGGTGCTCCTGGTCACACTTTAGGAGCTACAACCATGAAAATTTGCATGAGTACACCATTGAGCACCATCTACAGATGCTTTTTTCATATTTTTTTTTTTTTTTTTTTTTTTCAAAAAGTGTCTTTGGGTGTCTATGGTCATCTTAGGAGCAAAAATGCCCAAATCTTGTGCTGGTATCTTTTAGATAATTTCTTTTAGATAATTTTAGATAAAAGGTCTATTTTCTTTGAATAATTAGTTCTGATACATATGTGGGCTACAGTGATTAATTCATGCAAGATACAGACATTATATTAGCTTTTAGGTATGTAAAGTTCTAGTGCTCCTCTATTTGAAACAAGTCATCAAATACACTAATAAAAATTGTACTCAGCCAGAAACTTCATCACACACTGATTAGTTGTAAATTGTACATAAAAGCAAGTAGAGTGACCTTTGACACTTATCTAAAATGTGAGCAACAGATTAATGCAGTTGATGAATAATTATGAATGGAAATAAATTTGTACTCAGTTGAACTATTCTGAGTTGACCTCTACCTTTCTGAGTGTAGTGTTGTCATTCATCATTCACAAAACAATGGCTGGATAATTGTATAGTATTTGCTCCCCCTTCTATCCTACTCTCTCTCTCTCTGGCTTTGATTCTGTCTCTCTTTCTCTCTGTGTCACCACCTTGTATCTCCTCTCTTGATTCTCCCTGTCCATCTTGTGGAGTCCTTGACTTGGAAAAGATCCGTTAATAACTTGCTGAACCAGTGTAGCAATGCACACTTTGTAACAGAACTTAATATCTGATGAATTAAATGACCATAGCCACCAAAGGTGGTGAAGAGTTTAATCTTTTCTTCTTATGTGCATTTGTTCATTCATGTGTCCTAGCGCTCCTGGCCATACTGTTTTGTCTACAGACTTGAAAATACGCATTAGTACTCTCCTAGACCCCTGCTAAAAAAGGTTTTTTTTTTTTTTTTTGTGTGTGTGTTGTTTTGTTTTTGATTTTGGGCAAAAAGCTTTTGCAACCTTTCGTGGGGTCCTATTCTGACCGGTTAGATAATAAACATCTAGATTCTCCAGAAGAACTCCAGTTATGTCATGAAAAGAATTTATTGTGACAATATTTATCTTTTGATGGAAGTTTTTTTTTTTACATATTGACTATGATGGTGGATTGATTTCTCTCTTTCTCTCTTTGAACATTACCACTATTCTGGCTGCAATATGGTTTTGAACCTTGTTAGATAATAAACTTGAAAGTTTGAAATTTCAAGGCTGTTTAGTGCATACTATTATTGGCTTGTCATCACTGAATATGGATAAAGCAGCTTCTTCTGCTTCTGCCTGGTAGTAGTGTGTTGGATATAAACCCACCAAGCTATGGATACCTCGACTTCACTTATGATGCCCTGGCATTGTTCCCTTTAAGCTGTGATCATGTGCGCATGTACCCCTATTTCACCACCAGTGCTCAAAGGAAATTATTGTACATGGAGAAGATAGCAAATTCAGTGAATGATTGGGTACTTATTGCGGAAATACTGATTCTCATACTTATGTCTGAGGAAAAAAATTTTGCTCAACATATATCAGTGCACGCTATTGATATGTAGGATATTATTTTGAGCCATTTTGAGGGGATGGGGGAGTGGTTTTTGTATGCTGTGTGATAATTCTTGGTCACACTTGCTGTGCCTCAATTTGCATCATTTGGAACTTGATGAATTTTTTTTTTTCTTTTTTTTTTTTCTTTGCCATTCCATATCTCCAAATATATTCCAAAACTCCCCCTACTATTTGAGTTTGTGCAAAATTGCTCCTTTACTCTCTCCCGCTTTTTATTTTCTTTTGAAAATTCTGACTTTTTTAACAACTGCCCATACGAAAGGCAAAAGAAGTAACTAACATTGATCACCCCTTTTTGTAATTTTTTGATTGATCACTCCCAATACAACGTGCTTTTTCTTTTTTTTTTTTTTATTGAGTAACTAACCAGACCTGTTTCATATATCTTTCAGAATATATTTTCCTGAGCCAATTGAACTGCTAAGATGACATTATATACTTGGTTTAGCTAACAAAAGTTGAGTAATGTGTCTCTTGAATTCATGGTTTTTCCAAAAGTGTGCCATTAACGCAAAATATTTAGGAAGTTCTACTCTAGGTACGAGGCTTCTATCTCAAGTGCACTTTTAAGAATGTCGAAATACGAAGCAAACCACATCTAAAAGCTAGAATGTTTCATGTTGAGTAGACTTGGTGAGGATTAGTCTTTTTTCTAACACTCCTATTCTCTATCAACTTTGTACCCTCCCCCCTCCCCGTGTCCATTCATCATCACAGCCTTTTTTTGTTCTGTTTACAAGCCTAATTATTTTTGTGTGAACTACTGTCACTTGATGGAAAAACAGCTGTAAGAATGATAAAACCTTTGTATACAGGTGTGCAATGTGTCTATTTATACTTGCTTGACCATTTGACATCTGTCCTAGATATGCAGTTCGTCAATTGTGGGACGGGACACTCATGTGAGATGTCAACATGGTAATTGTTAACATCTTATACACGGGTAGAGTGTCCGTCAAAAATGATTAATTTTTATTACTTATTTGCATATGGATTGTTACTTCTGCCTAGGATCAGAGTTTCTCTGCTATCTCTCTCTCTAGGCTCAAAGTGTTGCTTCCACTGGATTTCTGCTGAGGATCAGAGGGTAGCATCTGTGCAATTATATTTTTTTTTGCATTAGCATCGTTCATTAGCTAAGCTTTAATTTGAAATTTCCCCCATTCTGGTGCATAGTTTTAGGGTTGAAGCATCATTACCGCAACTCTTGTGAACCCCAGCAGTACTTATCAATTCCACCTGACAATATATGACTGCCAGATGAAAAAGCAGTCTCATTCTGTTGTTCGTGTGTGTGTATATTTACAAGCAACGTTGACAAGACCTTGAGGCCCTGTGCAGTCTCAGTAAGTATGGCCCTGCACTACTTGTAACAGCAGTTGTGGTTTAATGCCAGTTCGTTGACTGTTAGAAATCGTCAACTAAAACTGTCACAATAGGTTTCTTCAGGCTTCAGAGTTGGTCCAGCTGGCTGACAATGTATGTATAGTACATACAGGCTACACCAATGGAGCTAGAGGGCTGGAAATTTGAACATTTAATCCTGATTACGTCTAGTAAAAATGTTTTATTTTCATTTTCTTCTTCAGAAATCTCCCCCAAATAGGTTTTTTTGTCAGGGGTTCATTTTGCTATGTAAGTTTATGCTTAATTCCTTAATTAGTATCTGGTAGGATTCCTGCTTGTTTTCTGTAAATTCAGGCATTCTTAGTGATCTCTGCTGATTAAAACACAAGAGTAATTTACTAATACATCACACCTTTTTCTTATTTTTTGATGGATCACTCCCAACACAGCATGCTACCATATGATGTTGGTCACAAGACAGTCATTATTGAGTGACTAACCAGACCTATTTTAGCTAAACTAAACCACACTTCTCTTAGCATCTGCAGTTCTCTCTCTTTGGCACAATCATTTAGTTTCAGATATTAACCCTCTAAACAAGTTTGGCTCTGAAACAGCCCGGCTGGTTCTGCTGGTTGGAGTGGGTGGGATGATCGTCGAAACCTGTCGAGTGTGTAGGAGCTTTTAAAAACTTTTGTCAACAAGAATCAAACAAGCCTGTTAAAAATAGAATCCAGGCATTTGTATTTTCTGCATGCAATAATTGAATCTTTCTATTCGGCTTGAGTCTGGGTAGCAGGGGCGGGTGGCTGTTATCCTCTAACTAGAAGTGTTTTCACTGCCAGGAGGTATCCGCGATGCTATAGCAGATGGACTTAATTAGGTTTTCTGCTCGAAAATGCATGCATCACACAGCCAGAGAGTGGGCGGATGACTTCTTAGCTAAAGTTGGAAAGGCTATTTTCTTACTTGAGCCACATTATCTATCAGCTCTCCAGCCATAATAGAAACTGTCACCATAGGTTTCTTCAGTTTTCAAGTGGGTCTGGCTGGCTGTATATGTATCATGTGTACAGACTGCACTTGGAGAGATAAAGGACTGAATATTTACTTCCTATTATGTCAGGAAAGGAAATCTTTCTTTTTTTTTTTTTTTCCAATTTTCCCCCTAAATAGATAAAAGGATTCAATTTACAATATGAATTTATGCTAAATTGGTCCCTTAGTTTGTGTCGGGCAGCTTTTCTCTTTTTTTTAGTTCGGACTCTGTTCATAATCGCTGCCCAACTTATACATTGACCATTCCTTTTTCCAATTTGTTAATTAATCACCCCCCAACATGGCATGCTGTCGATGCATATCGGTCAGCTGTTGGTTTCTATTGGATGACCAATCATTTTTCACAAAGACCTGAAATATTCCCTCTGGTAGAAACCTGAAACTGATTGGCAGTATCCTGAGGATATGTTCCTAACCCACCCCCTCACTTCTCAGAAGAATTTGTCATAGTCCACTCTTGTTGAGTGTTTGTCGCATTGCAAGAATGTGATGTTGATACATAGACTTATGTTTGAATGAAAGAAAATCTCCGTAGTAACATTAGCTCTCGAAAGGGAAATTTTCAGATTTAAGCAACAAATTTTACAATTTTTGACCTAAATTTTCTTTCAGCAAGTCCTGGCCCACTATCTCTGGCCATTTTATAATTCCGTTCTCCCAGAAATTTTTCTCTCTCCCAGAAAAGAATTACTGTGACTGCCTTTTGCTGTCTTTCTGGGAATATGAATTTTTTAGATGTGTCCACCCATCTCTTCTGGACATCTGTTGGTCTGTCCTTTTTACATTAAACAACAGAAATAGGAAGTAAGATATGTAATGTCTGTACAGGCATAATGTCTTCAATGCTATGATGTATGAGTTCAATGTTTTGTACTTAAAAAAAAGACTTTTACAATTTTTATTGACAATGATACCGTGGAATACATGTAGATAGCTATTTTTTACAAGTGTGAGATACAATTAACTCAAAGTAAGATTACTTGCTCTTCTCCCTCATCCTTGTACCTGTACCACCATGGATGGTGGACACATCATTGAACTTATGGTTCTTGTTTATTTATTTTTTAGCTGTAAAGACTTTTTGGGTTCTACCTCGTGTGCAATCACTGTTTAATATGAATTGTTCATACATTATCATGGAATTAAAAATGAAGTTAGATCTTCATTCAGATTATCTATTCAAGTTACTTATGATATAGAAACCTTTTTGATTTGATTTTTGTATCCCAGTCCTCATGAACAAAACAGAAAATACAACAAGCCTGGTTAGTCACACAAGAGAAACTGTCACAAGACCAGCATTGGGGATGATCAATGAATAAGTTACTTCTCTTGCCTTTTCTGGCATCACTAAAAAGTCCAATTTAGAAAAAAAAAAAGACAGAAATGTATGAGTGCTGCAAGACACAAACTAAATGACCAATCTAACATAAACTTACATTGTAACTCACCCCCTGCATTTTAAATGTATTGTACAGAGAATTTTGTAAAATCTGAGGAAACAACTTTTCTAAATATGATGAAGAGCGAATGTTGGAATTTTCAGTCCTCTAACTCCATTTGTAGAGCCCGTAAGCTACGTACATACACAACCAGCCAGACCAGCTTGAAAACTGAAGAAAGTTATGTTTACAGATTTGGTGACAGTTTTAACTGACAGTTTCTAAGAAGACTACCCAGTGGAGTGCTTTTGCGTAGTTCTATTTCTTGACTTTCCAGATAATGCCAGAACTTTCAGAAACTAAATTTAACAGAAGCAAATTTCCTCAGACTATTTATTTCCAAAAAAAACCTTGCACGTTCGTCCAATAAGAAATCTCATCTTTGTTTATTCTTTGAAACAGCTGTGTGTGAAGAAAGCTGAGTAAGTTTCTTCCCTAAACAACTTTTCACTCGGCAGAAGATCATGTTTGTTTCTTCTTTGTCCAAACTACGCATGTAGAATTGCAGGTTGGCTTGTCATGACTAACATCGGATTCAGCAGCCTTATCGTTTTTAGTGTCTTTCTTGCTAGAGCATGGATCTAGTATGATCAAGATGACTGGCAAGAGGACGGTTCTCCAGAAAAATTCTGTTCATGTTTTTCTTGAGGATTGAAATGCCAAAAAGGCACCTGCTCTCATATTTAGCTTTAGCTTTGATATGGTAAAGGTGGGCTCCTGGATGTCATCTCCACTAATATCAACCACATATAGAATACTCCAGTATACAGTTATTGTTTGAGGATGTGCATCCTGGTGTCAGTGGGATATCTGGGATCTGATCGAGGAATTTTCCTGGAGAGGTCTTGGAGCTCTCGCATTCTGTTTAGGGCGTGGTTTTTAATGTTTTTGTCCAAGCACTGAGAAAGACTCCTCATATTTAGATTGGGTCTTTTTTCTCCCATGTTCTGCATTTAAACTCGAATTCCAATTTCCATTTTCTAAGTTACTTCAATCTTATTTCTTTTCACGTTTGGAACATATAATTACACTATCTCTTATTTGCTCCTGTATTGCATGGCACTGAAGACCATGATTTCTGCCTCCATCAAGATGTACTGCCTCTCGGGGCTAAGGGCCCCCAATTACTCTGCTATTTTTACCCATAGCTGGCTCGGGGAATCGAACAATGACACACTTATAACAAGGTTCTACAAGTAAGACTTACCTCCGTTTTGTGATTATAGTTTAAGCCAGTTTGCATTCAATTCGCACTTATGCCCCAGAGAAAGGCATGAATCCATTTCCTCTCCCTGCTAGTAAAAACCCATGGCTGCTACAATGATTTGGTTTCCATGGATCATTTGAGAAATGGTGACAAAATTATTGCTTTATGCGTCACATGACACAGGAAGCAACTTCACTTTGTTTTTTGTTTTGTTTTTTTTTTTTTTTTTTTTTTGTTTTTGTTTTTTTTTTTTGTTTTGGCACCATGTCGGGAAAGTATATATTGTAAATTGCAAAGTTCCACATCCTCGCTCACTCGATGTTGAAAACGACTCACAAATAGAATGAATTGAATGAATTAATGAAAGAAAAACAATACTGAATGCATAAATTATATTGTTTGGATATATCAAATTGTTTTTATTTGTGTGCCATTTTTAGCATAGAATAAGTGAGTGTGTGAAACCTGTGGATCACCTTTCCTACATTATGCCCAGTTTGCATTAAGGTAAGATACAGCATCCATTGCTTAAGAGACTATTCCTGGTGGAGTATGACCGGCCATTGATTAAGTTCCGTTTTTCAGTCTTGTATCTCCTTGAGTTTTTATAACCACTCCCCTAGCAGGATGCAAGTCCACCGAAAGGAGACGTCCACCCTCATCATGCAGCTTAGAGTGTACTCAATTGGCTGCTGAGGGCACAGGAAAATTTGTCCTAATGTCCTAATGAAGAGTTTTACTCACTTTTCGCTTACAGCAGGAATCAAACCCGTGGGGACCTTTAGTGAGTGAGGCTGACATGCTATTCATTACACTATCCGAGCAGACCCATTGTGAATTGAAAAAGGCCTTTGAAATGAAAACGCTGTTCAAACCTTCTTCAGATTATCTATTTGAAAAAGTTACTTACAACATAAAAACCTTCTTTAATTTGATTTTTGTATCTTAGTTCTTCTTAACAAAACTGGGAAAAAGCAACAGGTCTGGTTAGTCGATCATTAGAAAGTGTCACATGACCTTTTGACAGCATACTGTTTTGTGGGGTGGTTAATTGGAAAATTGGAAAAAAAAGGTGATCAATGAATGAGTTGCCTCTGTCATCTTCTTGAGTTTCATCACTGAAAAGTTGGAAGACAAAAAACAAGGGTGAATGTCGCTAGATACAAACTAAGGGACCAATTTGAATAAACTTACATTGTAAATCCAACCCTCGCTCTAAGAACTTATGCTTAGTCCCTCCTTTCATTCTCATCTTGCTTTAGTCACGAGTTTTCTGCTGTTTATCTCCCCCCCCCTTCAATGACGAATTGAACAGGTTAACAATGACTGAGTGGATTATATTTCTTATAACACAGAAAAATGCTATTAATAAATAACAAAAGACAAGGTGAATCCTCAGAGCATGAGAAAAGCCTGGGAACCAAATTCATCAGATGTTTTTTGAAGGCTGAGAAACTAGATGAAAAAATAGCGGGTCATGTAAGTAAGTCCTCACCAAAAGTTAATGTCTATAATTTTAAGAGTACGGCTGGAAGCCTAAAATGAAAAGACTAAGTTGCATTCTTTTATTCTCAATGAAAAAAAAAACTCAGAATGCTGTCCGTCTCCATGTCAAAAACGGGGACCCTAATTCTAACCCTTAACACTTGGGGTGGGAAGGACTAAGAAATCTAACTTGACAAATTAATTCCCATCAATTATGAGAATTTTAGTTTGGTCTAACAAAAAAAGCTGCAAAATGCCATGCACAATATTGCTAATTGTTGCTTTTTTCAAGTTTTTGACGGCATTAGCTGTTTTGTAAATCACTGTAGCCCCAATAATTGCCCCGCCAAGTGGGCTACAGATGCTTCTCTTCTTGCTTGTTTGTGTCTCCAGGCACTCCTGGTCACAACTGTGGCATGGCACTACAACCTTGGAAATTTGTGCACCACGAAGCACCTTTTTCTCTTTGTGTGTGTGTTCCCCACCCCTCCAAAAGTGCTTTTTTTGGTCTCTATGGTCATTTTGGACTAGCAATGCCCAAATCTTATGCCTAGTCTGATCAATCTACTGATCTTTGCCTTCTGGCTCGGATCAGTCATGTCTCATCTTTGTCATAGCAAGAATAAAGCAAGATTTCAACTCCAGGAAGTCTAATTAGTCCAACCAAATTTGATGTGCATACTCCGTGGACACGAGGCCAAGTAGTATTTACTATTCCATCTCTGGAAATAGAAGTAGATTTATCCTCTTTTTTCACCATTTCAACTCTATCAAACACCCAAAAAACTTTCATTCAGTTTCTTACATTTGTTGATTTACTCATAATGATGGCTATTGAGTTGGGGTTTTTTTCGGGGGGGGGGGTTCTAACAGCAATGACCAGATTGAAAACCAGTGATGTCATGTACAAATAACAGTGACACAGTGACATATGAATTTATTCTCACTTTTAAAGCCCAACTTGTTTTGTCGAAGTTTGCAAATTGTATTTACAGGATCTAGCAATAGAGAAGTTGGAATGGGACTTGTAGTTTTGGAACGATATTGATTGGAGAAATGAATTCTGTATTGTTTATCATGTAGATTCTAATCAAGCAAAGGAGTTTAGCCCTAGTGCAACCAAGCTTATCATTCAGTGTAATTATAATACAACAGTTATATTACTATTAAATAATCACATAATTGTAATATAATATAATTAGAACATGATGATGATATGATGGTATTATGTTACCACTAGCTAAATCAATGGAAATTGCACAGGTGTTGACGACATGAAATTTCAGTGGATTCTGTCAACGGAGGTAATATCAGTACTCTCAGATATATATTTCTGCTAGAGAATATAATTTTTGGAAATAGTTGATTACCCTTAGGATAGTGATATAGTTACCATATTTGCCTCACACGGAGAAGGTCCCAGGTTTGAGTGAAAAGTGGAGACAAATTTCCCTGTGCATTCAGCAGCTAATTGAGAACACTTAGAGCTGTATGAATAGGTTGGGGATATCCCTTGGGTGGACTTGAATCCTACCTAGGGGATGGTCAAAAAAATAGTCAGAATAAAAATCTGTCTTGACCAGACTGGAACTTGCAAGGATCACCATGCTGACATATGTAAAGGAAACCGAGAATTCATCACCAGCTGTTCATATATATATATATTTTTTTTTCTCTTTGTTTTTTTTTTCCAAGTCATAATAAGGAGTAAATGTGTGAATTTTTAGCCCTCTATCTCAATTGGTGCCGCTTGTATGCATGATACATTCATAGCCAGGAAAACCAGCTTAAAAACTGAAGATAGTTATCTTGACAGTCTTGATTGATGGTTTTCTATGAATTTCTTGTTTTTAAAATTGAAAACAAAATTGTTTGTCACTTGAATGAATGTCACTCCGCATTCACCTGCCACCTTCAAGCCAGAGTTAGTACTTTTCTAAACAGAAAGGACTTTCAAGAAATCCTGAAGGAGAAAGAAAGCGAATTCCAACTCCAAATGTCAAAACAAAATTGCTATTTTATTATTTTTTTTTACAACTCTCTGGTTCAAAATTTGGGACAGCGAAGATTGAAGCTTGTAAATATTTGTTTAGCTAACAATTTCTCTATGTGTGAAAAAATGTCTTACCACAATCCTTATAATAATTTGAGAAATCTTTGCGTGTGTGACTACACCGGAATAATGCAACAATTGGCCAATGTATGGAGTTAGTGTTCTCCAGATATGATGGTCATCCACTGGACATCACAGTGTCAAGTTTGAAGTCTCTTGGATTTACAGTTCTCAGTATGAAGGGGTTGCTTGATTTCATGATGAAATTACATCTTGGAACCAACATAGTTTTTTACTTGAATATGTAGGTATATCGCCATATGTACATGGGTTTATAGATAAATGTCATATCAGCATTTTGGAAAATTTTTTCTTTGAAGTAAGAGAGTGAGAGAGAGAGAATCTGGTTTCTTGTTTGTTAGTTTGTTTTTTTCTGCCAAATTTTTTTATGCAATGAGATTGAATTAAATTCTCGTTTGGATGACGTAATGGCATTTTAAAATATTTCTGTTTTGATTGTTATCACTATTGACAATGATATTTCTGTTTTAATTGTTGCCATTAATGACATCATAAAGAAGAACAGAAGAACAGCGTTTCATTATTTACATAACAATTATGGCAGTCAGTTCTGTGCACCATAAAGTCAAACCCCATCCAAACGTGCACTTTTTGAATGTGCATACCCTCGTAAATTGATGTAGCATTCCAAGGAAAATTATGAATTAGCACTACTGATATATGCTTTTTATTACCTCATAATCAATCAGTGATGGTAAAATTAGGTTACCTTGATGCTACCAGTATGGTTTGAACCATAACTTCATGATATTTTTACAAGATCAAAAAAACAAAAATGGGTCTGGTTAGTCACTCAATAGAAACCATCACAAGGCCAATGTCTTCAAGCAGCATTCTGTGTTGGAGGTTATCAATCAAAAAATTGGGGAAAGTGGTGATTATTGAATAAGTTACTTCTGCTGCATTTTGTTGAGCAGTGATTACATGGAAATAGGTCTTGGGAACTAGGTTTATGACAAGGCTTGGTTTTGGGAAGTAGGTATACAGTAAAGTCTCCATTGTTGAACACACAAAAGACTTGGAAATTGAGACGTAGGTATATGCGGTATCCCCCTCCCCCGAAATTACAATGGTGTAAGGAGGAAGTGGTTAAATTTGGGGGTGGATCCAGAAATTATTTTTTGATTGAGAGTTGATTTTCCGTTTTTATTTTTAACGGATTCATGTATACGCTCGTCTGTCCAAAGGATATCAGTAAATTTCTTGGAAATGTTATGGAAGGATGAACCATGAAGTGATTTTATTTGGGAGCGGATCCGTGCACAATTACTCCCCCAAACAATCGTGATCTTGAGTGCTTTCTAGTTAACAAATGCTTTAGTATTAAGGACCAAGCTCTTTTGTATACATCAGCGATATTCGGTGTTCCACGAAACCCCAGAGTTGAACGCGACTTTCCCCGGGGTTCCACATAATAAAGATTATTTCACAATATACTTTGATAATTCTTCATTATTTATTAGTTTATATTTTTCTAGTACACTGATTCTCCAATTCCAAATAATTATTTTTAACGTAATACTTACTCATTTTATGGGTACGGACGCCGTTCTGTCAGTAATTTTTCGTTTGTCTATTTTTCTCACTCAGTAGGCTTCGTTGTTCGTACTTTTCCATTCATGCGTGTACTTTCTATTCTATAAACAATACCAAAATCCAATAGTTTCATTTGTGAAATGATTATATATATATATATATATATATATATATATATATATATATATATATATATATATGATAAGGGAAAGTTGTTTTGGAGGGGTTCCCTAGAAAACGTGATAATTGAAAAAGATTCCCTGAATAGTTGAAGTTAGGACCACAGGTATACACTAATACCCAAGTATTAGTATTGCCATGTTTGCTGCTAATTCTTTAAAGCTCTCTTTTTCGAATATTTTTCGTGGTGAATTGAGTGATGTTGAATTTCCAGAATTATAAATGATGTAAGACAGTATGCTGGACAGTCTCTTGAATAACTGTATACTTCAAGCTTTGGTTTTATGAGAATGAGAATGAGAAGATACACTTACTCACTAATTTATCATTTAGTGATTTACATTGCATCACAAAACTTGGAACTCTAGTGAAAATTTTGAATTTCATTATTATCTTGTGAAAAGAAAATGTTTTTTGTTGACAGTAGAAATAAATCTTTGAATTTTCAGTCCTTAAGCTCCATTGATGCAGCCTATATGCATGTAATATACATGACTACTTCCACCTCAGTTTCAAGTAGGGCCTTCACATGAGGTCTCTCCAATGAATCACTCAACCCTGTGTGGGACGGATGTGGCTTTTTAACCCAGCCAGGATTTTGATATGCCTGCCTCGAAATTGAGACAACCGATTTTGATTATAAGGTTGATTATCGTCGTCGAATTGTAAAGAATTGAGCTGCGATCAGGAGTCGGAGTTTCAGCGGAATTCCAATCATTGGAAATTCTCATTATGACCTTTGGATTTATGAACAATTGATGTGTTATAAAGAGTTCGAAATTTCGAACTATTGTTTTCTGTTGTTTTTAAAAACAATGTCAAGTCTACACAACGTTGGAAAGAGAACAGAGCTGTCTAATTACGGACGTGTTGGGGTTGTTTTAAACTCCTGAATCTGGGTCTATCATAATGTGTAATAGCTGAGCAAATGAATCATCTGAGTTGTAAAAATATTGTTTGCGTGATCCAGATAGTTCTGGTGCCAAGAACAGAGGAGGTGGACAGGAGATGTCAGATTGTGATGCGAGGACAATTATCAGAGCACCACTGCAAAATATAAATCAGTCCATCGCTCGTCTCGAAGCAGAAAAAGGGCTCGAAGTTCCCAAGACCATCAGGTACCAAAAAAAAAACAACTCAGGATTCGGGTACACCAAGAGATTGCAGTGTCCAGTTCTGAAAATGATCCACAAGCAATGCAGACTGGAATTAGCAAGACTTCACTGGACGTGGGATTAGGGGCCCAGCTCTGGAAATGATCCGGAACGAACGTCAATGACATTTAATTGGAGGGTTGGATTAGATCCAATTTTGAGGTGGAGCTTGGAAATCTTCTACAGTTATCACCCGTACATCGTAGCTGCATGTTGACTCATTTTCATCTACTTTTATAGACGGTCCTGGCAGAGGTATCGGCTCCCTGGGTGCTTTCTTGTTAGAATCAGCTAATTCAATTGTAGAATCTATTTTATGAGCATCCTGACTGCAAGTAATACTAAAAATAAGATCATCTTTTCACTATCTTACCTATCACTATCATTGAAGAAGTAATGACAAGTGGAGCTCGTTACCTCTCTATCAACCTCTCAGGTAAGAATGTTACAGTTATTCTTGGAAGGTGAATAGGAGCTGATGGTTCAACAACTGGGTTATGTACACACCTGGATTAACACCTGCCTCCTACTGCCCACCCCCGTGAGTTCTGGCCAAGTGTCAACATTAATTACACTAGACATCTTTGAAACTCTGGCGAAGTCAAGAGACATTGCTCGGAGTCGCGTCTAAGGCAACCCAACCCAGCTATATTTTCATGATATTAACAAGTCAATACGGGTGTTTTCGAACCTGGGTATGCTTATACCTAGGGGTGTGCAAAAGAAATTGGAGGGGTACGTGAGGTTTGTAATCATACTAGAATTATTAAGTAATCACTTAGAACTAGACTGAATATCGTGCAAGGCTAAATCTTGGGCGTGTCTCTCTGAAACTGCCTAGGAATGTTTCTCAAAAGAAAGAGTCAAGCTCACTCATCTCATTGAAAATGTTACATAGAATTGATTAGCTAATAAATGATAAATTTTTACTGTCTATTCTATGGGATCCATTGGTGTTTAGCTCAGCTAAGAAAACAGAGAACTGATAAATCGCTCAGTATTCAGCGTAAACGAGGATAACCGCTAACTTTCATGATATGATTTCAACTTCGGTTCGTTTTTTTCCCAAACCCTTGGAAACAGACCTAAAGAGCAGAATTTTTGTGTTTTAGGTGGGGTATAGATCTCAGAATAAACGGAGTACTGAATGTGAACTAATGTTTAATTTCATTTGTTCATTTGATTACTTATGCACAATTTGATCATCATCTGCTCTTGGAATGACATACATTTTGGGAAAGATCTGTTTCTGAACTACAAGGTATTGAAATTTCAGTTCTCGAGGGCTGTTCTTGAGGTTTTCAGAACAAACAAACGGAGCGAAGCTAAATTCGTTCAATGAAAGTTAGTGGTCAGTGGTTAACCTCCGAAATGTTGAGTGATTTATCAGAATATTGTTTTTGTTAGCTGATCCCACACACTTCACATTATATTCTTCAAAAGGGACACGCCAACTCTAACCGACAGGACAAACGGGTTTGCTGGAAAAGAAAGTTCGAGAATTTCTGTTGCAGGAAATACAAGAGATATTGCTCGAAGTTACCGTATTTGCCGGCATATGAGATGCACACATTAGACTAACCTCAATTTTTTGCTGGCATTTTTCTCAAAAACAAATTTTAAAGCACCCCTCTTCTCCCCTTGATCTTCATAGCCCTCTATACTATGGGGTTATTTTAATGCTCTTATCTATTTGAATCTACTAGCCCCCGCAATGTCTGTCTGTTTACATAATTTGCATAGCGCTGTAACGTTAGTCAACAACTGATAAAGCGTTTGCCTCCCGAGACAGAACTTATAAAAAGCGCGTCTTATCTGCCGTGAAAATATAGTATTACTAAAGCAGTAACTAGAAGCAACACAAGCCATTTGCAGGGAGCTATATTTCTATGATATTTACATATCAACACATGACATGGAACTTGCATAGCGTTTTGGTACTGTTCAAGTTGTTCCTCCCTCTTTGATCCGATAACCATGAGACATGGTTACTGCAGGAAAACAGGAAATATTCTAATATAACCATCCTGTTTGCTTCATTTCTAGTAATAGACTGTCAGACCCTGAAAACAAGTATTCATTTCACAAACAAGAATGAAATATGACAACTAAGATTCAAGAGAAATTTAAGTATAACTTTTTCATGTAAACTTGATAAATGGTTACATATATGCGTCTGAAAACTGGCTGCACGCGAAAACTGTGAACCATTGTGCTACAGATTTGTGCGCAAAAACTGTTTTTCAGTGTGAACAAAGAAACTTGAAATGTTGTCAACTCCGGTTCTATACATTTTATTCACATAAAGTTGAACGCATGTTTTTCGTCATCCCCTCCTCTCTCCAACGACACAAGAACCTATGTATTGAAAGGTTAGTGGGTTTATTCACAAACATTTCTGTCTGCTTCCGGTATACGGTATGGGGAAATCTTGCGACGTTTCTTAGGCGAAAGAAAGGATCGCCGTGGAATAGCTATTGCTATATATATATATATATATATATATATATATATATATATATATATATAATCCTATTATGCCTTCATCGGGGTGTCGGAGGGGTCATATACACATGAAGAATTGTTAGTAAGACCCTTTTTCCACCTTGCCAGGCCCGTCTAAGCTTTGTTCTGCTTACAGCATCTGATATTACTCAATGGTCACCCAACCAAGTACTGACCAGGCTCAACGTTTCTTAACTTCGGTGATCTTACGAGAGACGGTGTATCTAACTTGATTCGTCCGTAACCTTTTTGCCTGAGAGTGGTGTTCCTCATTCCTAGTCCTTATGCTGAGTGCTTAGAAAAGAAGCATTGAATACCATTTTTAAAATTTGGGGGATGACTCTGAGGTGGATTGAACCAGGGTTTACCAAACCGGAGGCAAGCACTCAACTGGGCAATAGTGATCGATATTAAGAACCGATAATCAAAACTGAAAAAAATAGATTTCTTCAGTTTTCAAGTAGGGCTGGCTGTGTATCACGCGTACAGGTTGCATCACTGGAGCTAGAGGGCTGGAATTCTTTTTCAAAATCCCAACCCTAAATAGGTTTTTTAGTGTGGGTTCAGTTCGCAATGTAAGTTTGTGCTAAATTGATCCTTTGGTTTGTGTCCTGTAGCATTCACAATGATCCTACACTTGATCAACACTTTTCCCAATTCTTTAATTGATCACCCCAGCACATCATGCTGCCAAAATACTTTGATCGCGTGACGGCTTTTATTTTGACTAACTCGACCTGATTGTCTATTGAGTGTTACTTGATTAGAATGAATCTCTCATATTATTGGATTGAATTTTTTTGAGTCTTTGATTAACGTAAAGCAGCAGTGGGAAATAGATTAATAACTTATTCTTATTTCTCAGTTGAACCATTCATTGCCCAACGATCTATTAGCCCTAATAGTGGGACAGCTTAGCCAAATAATTGTACGTTTTGTGATAAAAGCATGGAATTTGGTACACTTATGGCTAAAGGCATTCCAGAAGTATTTGAATATTAAGCCATCATGAATTTTCAATAAACTGTTCATGGCAGCCATTTTGAATATGGCTACCTGCAACAACTGTTTTAACGTCATTTTTTTTTTTATCAGTGATGATATAATAAAATTTTTTGAATCTTTTATCATACATAGTTTTGGGGAATTCAACTCATTATGCCCTTAATATATTATATCCATCTCTGATTTGGTGAAAAGAGTGAATTACAAAGAAAAATGTTCACGAAATAACTTCATTTCCGCTTCCGTTATTCGTGTTATTGCACGAATAGGTTGAACAGTTTGAATGGAATTTATATTATTGAAAATTTCCGACTAAATTTCAAACTCATTGACAAATGACGTGATACAAAAGGTTCAAATTTCGATATATCGGTTACTGTTATTGTTAACAACATTGTTGGGTCTACACAGTATGAGGAAGAGACCAAAGCTATCCAATTACGAACATGATAGAAGAAACAAGGACAAGATACTTCTGCGTACTGAAACCGGTTTTAGACCAATGGTAGACAACCTATGGTCCACGAGTAAATATTGAGATACAATGTTTACTTTTCATGTTTTTAAAGATACTTTGTTTTTTAATAGGTTCAAAAGACGCTTTGAAATTAAATCTTCATTACTAGTTCGACACTAATGATTTTCATGCGTTGTTATTGTTTTGAGGCAAAATATAATATCATTATAGAAATATATATCTTGTGGCATTCATCTGGCCCATTTCCCACTCAATAGAACGAGATCCGACACCTGTAGGCAAAAAGGTTACCATCCTCTGGTTTGAGCTGTTTTTAATTCAATGTCTTTCTATGTCGTAAAATTACACCATGACTGATGACTGGGTTTCTGGATTCATCGTATGAGATTCATAGTGGAAAGAGAATTTATTAGAACTGTCAACTTGGTGCTAGGCTTTAGCTGTTTGCTATAATATCAAATATGACCGTAACATTTTTGAAAATCATTGCAAGCAAGTCAGTGCCAATTTGTGGTGATCTGTGCAATCCAATATGGCCACCACCGAAAAGTGTTAATCCTATGTCTCCACCGCTAGTAGCCCCAGCTAATACCACCAATGGTATGTATTTTGTTATGAGAAATCCACTCTCGGCTCTTCCTTCCCACACCAAACATTACTCAACATTACCATTAGACTAAGCTTAATGAGACTCACGAACAACGATGTTGAGGCCTTATCCAGCTTATCATAGATATGCAATATGTATAGTCGAGCCTGAAGTATTTCAACTATCTGTTCATCAGGGTGTATGCGTCTGTAGAAAGACTGGATGAATTCAAAATCCTGGTTATAGTAACATAGATGAAAAGACCTTACAAGAGAATTCAAAAGCAAAAATTAAATGTACAACAGGCTACAGAAGAAGTGATTGAAATTTGAGGCGGATCCGTGCACAATTACTTGCCATAAGACGTACTTATATGTTCGTACCTCGTAACATCGCAAAAAAAGTTCATGTCCGTCAATACGATATCAGCTGAAGATCTCAGTGAAATATTGTGGAATAGGAATCTATAGAATCGTGCAATTGGGGAATCGAACAGTTGAGGCTGAGCACAACCTTACTATGAGCCACAGAACGCATTCCGTCCTTAACACACCAATTCCAAATGGCACCCACATATATTCAAATTGCTCCTTTTGGGGGGTTGCAGTCCACATTGAGAACCACTTTTGTAAATCGGATATTCTACGACCACTGACGTAGGTGGTGTAAAACTAGCATCACGTATCCTGGGATCTCGCCTTGAACGTGGACGACGCCTTTACTAATTCAGCCATAGAAATCTAATGACTATGTAGGTCCCTAATAAACCTTGGACATATTGCAGCACCTCTCTTCCAATTCTGTACGACGTATCGTCTATTTACTACCTAGTGGTACAGGTTAAGTACCACTTATCCGAAATGCCTGGGAATTGAAGAGTTTCGAATATCGGAATATTTGCATATATATATATATATATATATATATATATATATATATATATATATATATATATATATATATATATATATATATATATATATATATGTGTGTGTGTGTGTGTGTACATAATTGAATATATTCGTGCTTCTAATCTAAGGATAATAATCATAGTTGTTTTAACGTATGTTCATCTCCCAACCATTATATGTGGTACAAAAGACTTCGGGGGGGGGGTGATGTTTTGAAATTAAGAAATCGTCTTCTTCCATGCTCAGACACAAAACAAAGTTGAGATTTTGAAAAATTGTGTGCTAAGTATGTGTGTGTATGCATGTGTGTATATATATATATATAATATATATATATATATATATATATATGATGTGTGTGTTGTGTATACATTTATATGGGTGTGTGTGTTGTGTATTCATCTATATATATATATGGGTGTGTGTGTGTGTTGTGTATTCATCTATATATATATATGGGTGTGTGTGTGTGTGTTGTGTATTCATCTATATATATATATGGGTGTGTGTGTGTTGTGTATTTATCTATATATATATGGGTGTGTGTGTTGTGTATTCATTTATATATATGGGGGGTGTCATCTATCTATATATATATGTATGTGTGAGAGTTAATTCATTTTTATATATATATATATATATATATATATGAGTGTTGTGCATTCATTTATATATGTGAGTGTTGTGCATTCATTTATATATGTGAGTGTTGTGCATTCATTTATATATATGTGTGTGTGTGCATGCGTATATATGTGTGTGTGTGTGCATGCGTATACATATATGTGTGTGTGTGCATGCGTATATATATATATGTGTGTGTGTGTGCATGCATGTATATGTGCATGCGTGTATATGTGTGTGCGTGTGCATGCGTGTATATGTGTGTGCGTGTGCATGCGTGTATATGTGTGTGCGTGTGCATGCATGTATATATATGTGTGCGTGTGCATGCGTATATATATATGTGTGCGTGCGTGCATGTGTGTATATATTTGTGTGCATATATATATATATATATATATATATATATATATATATATGCGCGTGCATGTGTGTATATATATATATATATGCATGTTTGTGTATATGCGTGTTTGTTGTGTATATATATGTGTGTGTGTGTGGTGTGCGTATATATATTTATATGTGTGTATATATTTGTTTGCATGTGTGTATATATATATATATATATAATCTGTGCATGTGTATATGTATTTATATGTGTGTTTGTGTATATATGTGTGAGTATGGTGTGCGTATATATATTTAAATATGTGCGTTTTGTGTAAATTTATATGTGTGTGTGTGTATATATATATAAATATGTGTGCGTGTCGTGTATATATGTAATGCACTTGCAAACACAGCTATTTATAAAATATAAATATATTCATCATCTTCCTATAAGAGTATACATTTTTATCGAATTGAGTATGAAGCCCCACCCTTTTTGGTAACAGATGTGATGTGGAGGTCTGTGCTGGTGAGGATAGGGAACGTCAAGAGTGGTGGGCATCGGGGAGATGGGAGGTGGTGTATCCTTCTCTTAGCCTCGCACGTGCCCCCCTCCCTCGCGAACCGATTCTCCATCTACGTACAACAAAACCCGGCCGGCTGCCTACGTGACTGAAATCGCGTATTCCGCACGTACGTCTGAACCTTCTTCGTTATTTCGTTCTCCACGTCCCAGCACCGAACACAAAAGATGATGCCCGCCGCCCGAAGCAGCAACAACAGCAGCAGCAGCAGCAGCAGCGACAGTTCCAAGCCACCTCGCTCCCCCGCCCCTACTATCAACTCCCTTCCCCCCTCCTTTCTGGCGAGCACCTGTTTGGCCCAAGTTTAGAAAGAAACCGTCTATCAAAACTGTCAGCATAGTTTTCCTCGGTTTTCAAGTTGGTCTGGCTGGCTGGCTATGTATGTTTCACACGTTGAAGCCGCCCTAATTGAGGTAGAGGGCTGACAATTCGAATATTTACTCCTCATTATGTCAACTAAATAGCATCCGTTTTTTGTTGTTGTTTTTATTTACCCCCCCCCTCCGTTTATCTGGGGAATGTCGATGGACGTTTGTGATGAATTGGTCCTTGCTTAATGCCAGTCTACCTTCATGTTTGATTTTTGAAAAATCAGGTTTTTTAGTTAGTGATCCAGCAAATTACGAAAGAAGTTGGGATAATAATTGACCACCCCTAGAAGACGTTGGTGACATTACAGTTTTTATTGAGTGATTAACCAGACCTGCTTTGTGGGTTCGTTTTTTGTTTGGTGTGCCAATCCTACTTCTAGATAATGATACGGAATTCTATCACTTTTACCATAAATTTTGATTGTCCGAACATCTATTATTAATTTCTTTTTTTTCACTTAATCCATTAAGTTGAAATTTAAGTTGTCCATTGCAAGATATCCCCTCCAAGATAAAAGCCCTGACTTGCAGGTAGAACCGAGTTGCATTCAATCATGATAGAACAGAAATTTGAACAAGTTCAAAATACTATTGCAGGAGCAGAAATTCCTGGGAATTTTGTGTCATTTTTATAAATGACATTATTTAAATGATTTATGGAATCTAAAAACCTAATTGTTACAATGAAGTCAGCACAGATATGTGTATTCAGTCATTTACTCATGTTTGTCCGTCTATCCATACAATATCACTAATAGTTCTCTATAGATTCTAATGACATTTTGTGGAATGGTTAGTCATCGGTCAAAGAATAATTGATATCAATGAATGCATTTCATTGAAACTCTCTGGAAGTCTGGTCCGTGGGTCAAGGAAGAATTATTTGAATTAGATTGCTCATGTCTGTCCACAATATCTCCAAAAGTTGAAAATGAATAGCAGTGGCATTTTTTAGACTGGTGTGAGATAGGCTATGGAAAGAGGATAGAATTTGGGACGGATCCAGGAATTTTCAAACATTTGCATTACTACTGCCCCTGCATTGCAACTGATTTTCATTCAGTGTATAGTGACAATGGAGTTGGCAGAAGTATGCACCCACTGATCACTTCCTATTCGATAGCATTATTTGGATGATCATGAGTCAAGTTCCAGTTTCAAGAATGAGTGCAAATCACGTGACCCCCTCCAAAAATCTGTTTGTTCAGGGAGGACATTTTGGTGGAGTCATTATAATTGATCAGCTGCCCTAACAACTGACCAATAAGTGTCACCGTGATATGCATTTAGACACGTCTAAACAAATTATTCTGTTGGTGATATTAGAATCATAGAAACATTGACACAGATCTTTCCTTTGTTTGTTTATCAAATATTAATTATTGTGGGGGTTACTTATATCTTGTTTCAGAGTTGTCTTAAAGATAAGGTTTTGATAGCGAAACCTGAACTGACTGCTCTGTTCTCCTAATCTCTCCTATCTCCAGGCCTAGTATTTGTTTATTTTAAACCAGGCGTCCTTGAAAATGGTTTTATTGTCCAGAACAGCATGAAAAAAAAAAGAATCGTCAACCAATACTGTCTCCAAAAGCTGTTAACATTGTTTTGAAGCTGGTCTGGCTAGCTATGTTCATATGCATGCATACTAGCTACATCAATGGAGCTAGAAGGCTGAAAATTTGAGCATTTTCTGGTCAAGTATTGAAAAGTATGTTTTGTGGGGTTTTTTTGTCTTTTGAAGATTCCACTCCTTTGGATTTTAGTGTTAAACGTAATTTTGGGCTAAATTGGTCCCTAAGTTTGTGTTTAGCAGCAGTCTGGCTTCTTTTCCTTCTATCTTTTTTTTTTTCCTATTCAGATTTTTTTAGTGACCAACAAAAAGCAGGAAAAGTGACTTATTCATTAATTGCTCCTTTTCCAATTCTTAATTGATCACCCCCAACATGGCATGCTGCCTAAAGATTTGAGTCGTGTGACCAACTGGATCTGTTTGTTTTTTTTTTACCTTTGCAATTCCATCCCATATGTTAGTTCAAACTTTGAGGACACCAAATTACAAAAAAAACCCATCTTAACTCTGCTAAAAAATGCTTGTAAAATCTGCAATAATCTGCTTTCTTTGCTAATTTCTGATTCAAAATTTGTCTATCCGGCTCCTGTGACATCCTCATCAGTCTTCCAAGGAACATTAACCTTTTAAAGTCGTTCAAATAATACTCATTTAATCAGGTCTGGTTAGTCACTAGAGGGAAACTGTCATGTGACCAACATCTTTTGGCAGCTCTGCTATGTTCAGGATGACCAATTGAAAAAATTAGGAAAAAAAAAATCGTATTTCTGTCTTGTCACTCAATAGAAACCATCATGTAACCATGCCTTTGAGCAGCATTCCATGTTAGAGGTGATCAATCAAAAGATTGGAATTAAGGGGGATCAATCAATAATTTACTTCTCTTGCATTATATTGGCCAATATGAAAAAACACTGTTGATACTGTGGGACACAAACTCAGGATCTAATACCAAAAACTCACGTTGCAAACTGACCCCTCTCCTGGTTTTCATTTGAGGGGTTCAGTTTCAACGTATTTGGGAAAAGAAATGGTTTTTGTTGACATTAGGAGTAAATCTTTGAATTTTCAGTCCTCTAGCTCCATTGGTGCAGCCTGTATGCATGTAGTATACATGATGGCTTCCACCTCAGTTTCAAGTATGGCCTCCGCATGAGGTCTCTCCAATGAATCACTCAACCATGTCTAGAGCGGATGTGGCTTTTCAACCCAGCCAAGAATTTGATATGCCTACCTCAAAATTGACACAACAGAGAATTCATGATACCAGCACAGGGTGCATAACTTCCATGTACTCTAGCATATATATATATATATATATGTAGTTAGCCTGCCAGACCAATTTGAGAACTTGGGACACCTATATTGAAAGTTTCTAATACCAGACCCGTTTTATTTCCTCTCCAAACTTGTATAATAGACAATTAGATGTTAATGGCACTGTTGTTCTTCCTTCCTTGTATCAACCAGGATTATTATATTTGCATTAATGAGGACTGGATTGATGACCAAAAGAGTTGGTATTTCATGTAAGCATTGGGGGAGTTGTTGTTTTTTTGTTTTTTTTGTTTTGTTTTTTTAAAATTTGCTTTGAATAAAGGAAATGCTGATTTGAAAGCGGAATAGAATATCTGTACCTCACGTAAGTGAACCACCATAGGCTACACATGTACCAGAACTGTTGATCTGAAAAAAAAAAGTTTCTAAAATTTCCCGTGGGAGGGAGATTTTATCTAGAATGATCTGAAAAATCCCAGCCCAAGATTTGGACATGGTTGGTCCTCTAAAGATCACAGATGCAAAAAACACATTATTGAAAAAAGTGAAAAAAAAAATGTAGGTGTAACGTGATGGTGTACTCATGCCAAATTTCATGAGGGTAGCCCCAACAAAGTTGACCAGGAGCACCCAGAGACACACACACAAGCACATGGACAACGTACTGAAAGAGAGAAGAATCTGTAGCCCACTTGGCTGGTTAGTTGGCCAATTTGAGGAGCTACAGTGATTCGATAACTGATTTATTGTCACTAAAGACTAAGATGAACACAGGAGATATGACTTACAAAGACCGAAAGAAGAAAAACATCGACAAAAACTGTCAGAATGGGTTTTTTATGATTTTATGTTGGTTTGGCTGGCTGCCTCTGTATCACCATGAAGTTAGAGGGCTGAAATGTTCAACATTTACTCTCCATTAAGTCTATAAAACACATCTTATTCGTTTGTTCTTTTTATCAGTTATTGTGGAAGGGAGTTCAGTTTATCATATAAGTTAATGCTAGATTAGTCTCTTATTTGTTTTTTGGAATTCCAAACTTTTTACTGACTAAAAAAAAGTGAGAGGAGTGACTTATTCATCGATCACCCCATGACAATTTTTTGATTGATCACCCCTAACACAGCAAGCTGCTAGAGAAGCTTTGTCATGTGACAGTTTCTATTGACCTGTTATTTTTTTCTAAATTTCGTTTTTTACTTATCTAATTTATTATATAAAAGTCAATGCCACTTTCTGCATGTTTGTTTGTTTGTTCGTTGATTTCTGTCATGCTAAAGCAAACTGTTCTGTGTCTGTGTTCACATCTACATCTCTGATGATACTATTTCCTGAATGAAACTGATGGTTTTCTCTTATAAAAAGAAAAAAAATTCATTTAATTAATCCAATTCTGTAACTTTATTTATTTTTTTTTAAATTTTTTTCAAAATGAGAAAAATGTGATATATTCTATTCAAGTTATCGTTAGTAGAGTTAATTTCTGGTTTGGGACTTATGTTAGACCCATCTTGTCAGCTTTGTGAATATCACTGTCAAACATCTAATGAGGTTTATGTTAGACCCATCTTATCAGCTTTGTGAATATCACTGTCAAACATCTAATGGGGCTTATGTTAGACCCATCTTATCAGCTTTGTGAACATCACTGTCAAACATCTAATGGGGTTTATGTTAGACCCATCTTGTCAGCTTTGTGAATATCACTGTCAAACATCTAATGAGGTTTATGTTAGACCCATCTTATCAGCTTTGTGAATATCACTGTCAAACATCTAATGGGGTTTATGTTAGACCCATCTTGTCAGCTTTGTGAACATCACTGTCAAACATCTAATGGGGTTTATGTTAGACCCATCTAGTCAGCTTTGTGAACATCACTGTCAAACATCTAATCGGGCTTATGTTAGACCCATCTTGTCAGCTTTGTGAATATCACTGTCAAACATCTAATGGGGTTTATGTTAGACCCATCTTATCAGCTTTGTGAACATCACTGTCAAACATCTAATGGGGTTTATGTTAGACCCATCTAGTCAGCTTTGTGAACATCACTGTCAAACATCTAATGGGGCTTATGTTAGACCCATCTTATCAGCTTTGTGAACATCACTGTCAAACATCTAATGGGGCTTATGTTAGACCCATCTTGTCAGCTTTGTGAACATCACTGTCAAACATCTAATGGGGCTTATGTTAGACCCATCTTGTCAGCTTTGTGAATATCACTGTCAAACATCTAATGAGGTTTATGTTAGACCCATCTTATCAGCTTTGTGAATATCACTGTCAAACATCTAATGGGGTTTATGTTAGACCCATCTTGTCAGCTTTGTGAACATCACTGTCAAACATCTAATGGGGTTTATGTTAGACCCATCTAGTCAGCTTTGTGAACATCACTGTCAAACATCTAATCGGGCTTATGTTAGACCCATCTTGTCAGCTTTGTGAATATCACTGTCAAACATCTAATGGGGCTTATGTTAGACCCATCTTATCAGTTTTGTGAACATCACTGTCAAACATCTAATGGGGCTTATGTTAGACCCATCTTGTCAGCTTTGTGAATATCACTGTCAAACATCTAATGGGGCTTATGTTAGACCCATCTTATCAGCTTTTTGAACATCACTGTCAAACATCTAATTGGGCTTATGTTAGACCCATCTTGTCAGTTTTGTGAACATCACTGTCAAACATCTAATGGGGTTTATGTTAGACCCATCTTGTCAGCTTTGTGAACATCACTGTCAAACATCTAATGGGGTTTATGTTAGACCCATCTTGTCAGCTTTGTGAACATCACTGTCAAACATCTAATGGGGCTTATGTTAGACCCATCTTGTCAGCTTTGTGAACATCACTGTCAAACATCTAAGCTTGTTAGTTAAGTGTTTGTTGTGATAGTGGAGGTTGTATTTTGATTGCATGGAACGGCGATTGCCCAAATAATGCTTGAATTCTTCCACTGTCATGGCACGTGTTGGTATGTAGGTGATTCCAGGTGTTGATAGTTCTTGATGTGATGAATTTATGGCGGATGCCTTGATGGTGATGTAATGGGTATTTATACTTATGTCTTCTCATGTTGAGGGGGTGGGTAATGAGTATGCACTTGTTGTACTTGCAGCTTCAACATATTTTTCTGTTTATTTATTTACAATAGACACACACACACACACGCACACACATATATATACAAAAAAATTATTGAAAAATTTTTTTTTCACGTTGAAGCTTTCTAGATTTTATATATATATATATATATATATATATATATATATATAATTCAGTCATTTTCGACTGGAACTACGCTAATCTACTATTATAATGTGCCATGTGCGTTTGTTTATTTTTTTTTTTGTCCGTAACACTTCTAGTGAATTGTATTAACTTTGTTAATAAAGGTGCACAATCTACTTGATGACAATTTTATACGAGTTACGTCCCTTGCATTTTATTTCTTTTATTCACGAATACAAAATGCAATGAGTATCGAACACTTCATATATGTTGTCATTTTCTTAGGCCCAGGTCAACTAGTTTCACCATGGAATCGAATCGTGGTCGCTCCTGGGCTCATTTTTAGGGTTACAACTTGAAATATTTGCATAAGTACTAAACGATGCACCTGCTACAAACGTTTATGTTCGTTGTTTTTTTTTTGTTTGTTTTTTTTTCCTCTTTCCAAAAAAAAAAGAAAGTTTTTTTTTTCTTTATTTTTTTCCCCTTTTCCCCTTTTTCTTTAAAAAAATAATTTTTTTTTTTTTTTTTTTTTTTGTCTCTATGGGTTTTCTGGGACCAACAATGCCCAAATCTTGTGCTGGTATGTTCTCTTTTTTTCTTTTTTTTTTTAATTTTCTTTTTAATTTTTTTTATGATAATTAGTTCTAGTACACAAGTAGGCTATGGTCATTTAGTAAAGAGATGTTCAGATATTACCATGAATTTTGCTAACCGGTACTTATTTTTCTTTCCAGCAACCAGTCGTCCTCACAGGAACGAATTTGGTGAACTCTGCTCTTCATTGGGACCTCGATTACCTCAGGAATCACATTGGCAACAGTTTGTTTACAGTCTACCAATCAAATGATAATTATTTCCGATATTATGAATCCAGAAAAATATCCACACACAAAGACTTTACACCTCCAACGTTACAGACAGAGATGACTTTTCCAGAATTTGCAAATAAACTCAAAGAATGCAAACGGATAGGAACTCAGTAAGTCTCTCTCTCCCACCATTTATTTATATAATGATCAGCGTGATTTTCTCTGTTGGGTTCTTCGTTCATCTATCTGTAATCATGACTATCCACTGCCATCAGGCATAAGTGAATGTTCAGAATATATCTTAATGGCAATCCGATCATCAGCATATAATAAATCTTTTTTATATGGGTACATGGAGGGATTATATTAAACAATTTGACAGCACCATTATTCATAAAAATCAATCATTCTTGGTGAGAAAGCCTGATCCTGGGAGGGGGTAAAATATTCTGTGTTACCTCCTACCGCCAGGCAGACACCCACCAAAGTATTATCTCCTACCAATCATCTCAAAAAATGAACTTAGATATATTCATTCATTTTATGGTACAACTTCTGATAGAATTGAATTTGAGCTGAAACCCTTCTAAATCTTTAATTCATCTTTTGTGTACTTTCTATCCATCATTCTTTTGTGTACTTTCTATCCATCATTCTTTTGTGTACTTTCTATTCATCATTCTTTTGTGTACTCTTTATTCATCATTCTTTTGTGTACTTTTTATTCATCATTCTTTTGTGTACTTTCTATCCATCATTCTTTTGTGTACTTTCTATTCATCATTCTTTTGTGTACTTTCTATTCATCATTCTTTTGTGTACTTTCTATTCATCATTCTTTTGTGTACTTTCTATTCATCATTCTTTTGTGTACTTTCTATTCATCATTCTTTTGTGTACTTTCTATTCATCATTCTTTTGTGTACTTTCTATTCATCATTCTTTTGTGTACTTTCTATCCATCATTCTTTTGTGTACTTTCTATTCATCATTCTTTTGTGTACTTTCTATTCATCATTCTTTTGTGTACTTTCTATTCATCATTCTTTTGTGTACTTTCTATTCATCATTCTTTTGTGTACTTTCTATTCATCATTCTTTTGTGTACTTTCTATTCATCATTCTTTTGTGTACTTTCTATTCATCATTCTTTTGTGTACTTTCTATCCATCATTCTTTTGTGTACTTTCTATTCATCATTCTTTTGTGTACTTTCTATTCATCATTCTTTTGTGTACTTTCTATTCATCATTCTTTTGTGTACTTTCTATTCATCATTCTTTTGTGTACTTTCTATTCATCATTCTTTTGTGTACTTTCTATTCATCATTCTTTTGTGTACTTTCTATTCATCATTCTTTTGTGTACTTTCTATTCATCATTCTTTTGTGTACTTTCTATTCATCATTCTTTTGTGTACTTTCTATCCATCATTCTTTTGTGTACTTTCTATTCATCATTCTTTTGTGTACTTTCTATTCATCATTCTTTTGTGTACTTTCTATTCATCATTCTTTTGTGTACTTTCTATTCATCATTCTTTTGTGTACTTTCTATTCATCATTCTTTTGTGTACTTTCTATTCATCATTCTTTTGTGTACTTTCTATTCATCATTCTTTTGTGTACTCTTTATCCATCATTCTTTTGTTTACTTTCTATTCATCATTCTTTTGTGTACTCTTTATCCATCATTCTTTTGTTTACTTTCTATTCATCATTCTTTTGTGTACTTTCTATTCATCATTCTTTTGTGTACTTTCTATTCATCATTCTTTTGTGTACTTTCTATTCATCATTCTTTTGTGTACTTTCTATTCATCATTCTTTTGTGTACTTTCTATTCATCATTCTTTTGTGTACTTTCTATTCATCATTCTTTTGTGTACTTTCTATCCATCATTCTTTTGTGTACTTTCTATCCATCATTCTTTTGTGTACTTTCTATCCATCATTCTTTTGTGTACTTTCTATCCATCATTCTTTTGTGTACTTTCTATTCATCATTCTTTTGTGTACTTTCTATTCATCATTCTTTTGTGTACTTTCTATTCATCATTCTTTTGTGTACTTTCTATTCATCATTCTTTTGTGTACTTTCTATTCATCATTCTTTTGTGTACTTTCTATTCATCATTCTTTTGTGTACTTTCTATTCATCATTCTTTTGTGTACTTTCTATCCATCATTCTTTTGTGTACTTTCTATCCATCATTCTTTTGTGTACTTTCTATCCATCATTCTTTTGTGTACTTTCTATCCATCATTCTTTTGTGTACTTTCTATTCATCATTCTTTTGTGTACTTTCTATTCATCATTCTTTTGTGTACTTTCTATCCATCATTCTTTTGTGTACTTTCTATCCATCATTCTTTTGTGTACTTTCTATCCATCATTCTTTTGTGTACTTTCTATTCATCATTCTTTTGTGTACTTTCTATTCATCATTCTTTTGTGTACTTTCTATTCATCATTCTTTTGTGTACTTTCTATTCATCATTCTTTTGTGTACTTTCTATTCATCATTCTTTTGTGTACTTTCTATTCATCATTCTTTTGTGTACTTTCTATCCATCATTCTTTTGTGTACTTTCTATCCATCATTCTTTTGTGTACTTTCTATCCATCATTCTTTTGTGTACTTTCTATTCATCATTCTTTTGTGTACTTTCTATTCATCATTCTTTTGTGTACTTTCTATTCATCATTCTTTTGTGTACTTTCTATTCATCATTCTTTTGTGTACTTTCTATTCATCATTCTTTTGTGTACTTTCTATTCATCATTCTTTTGTGTACTTTCTATTCATCATTCTTTTGTGTACTTTCTATTCATCATTCTTTTGTGTACTCTTTATCCATCATTCTTTTGTTTACTTTCTATTCATCATTCTTTTGTGTACTTTCTGATTCATCTAACTATTCATTCTCTGTTCTCTCAAATTATTTATTTGTTTGTACTAATTCTCCTCATTTTTAGTATTCCTTCTCCTCCTCTGTTCAAATCTAATCAGTGTTTAAGTGCTGCGTATTTTGCTTACATCCACTTATGAAGAAAGAATATTTTCCTTAAGGTTTTAGAGTGATGGACTATTTACTATGTAATTGAAATGCTAAACCAAGCCCTCTCTACCATTTGCAGTTTCAAAGTATCTGATTATTTCCCTTGTGAAGGTTGTAAAATTTTTTCACTAGTAATTCTTCGTTCTTTCATTCACGTTGAAATTAGGGAGGGCTCCACTGCAACCCAACCACTCTTGCAGTTCCTGCGGGTTCCAGTTCTGACTTTATTCCCTCTCTCCCATTCTTATCATACAAGTCGTTAAAATTTAGTCATTATTAAATGTTAACATCATCATGAATGTTTTGATCATTCTATAAACTGGTCTGGTTAGTCACTTAATAGAAACTATCATATGACCTACATCTTTTGGCAGCATACCATATTGGGTGTGATCAAGTGAAAAATTGGAAAAAAAGGTGATCAATGAAAAGATTACTTCTTGTCTTATGTTGGACTGTGATCACTGAAAAAATAGTCTGCTATCTTCAAAAGCAAGCATGATAAAAATTTGAATTGAACAAATATTAGATTTTTTTTCAAAGTTGTTAAGTCCTGGACAGTGACCAATTTATCATGAATCTACATTGCAAACACTCAAAAGTATCATGGGGGGGGTAAAAAGACTGTAAAAGGAACATATGTATGTATATAAGTATTTATATGGTTGCTCTTACCATCGAGCTAAGCAGCCACCAATAATGCAACGGCACAAATAACTGTTTCAACTCCTAATTCTCATTTTTGTTCATTCAAGATCTATACCTACTCTTTGTTTCTTTCAACACGACTATCATGTTATTAGGAAATGGATAAATGATCCAACAGAATGATTACAAAATGCATCATATTATATTGAAATTCTTGATTAGAAATATTACTCAGTGAACAACGTAAAGGAAATAAGAACGTGAATAAACTAAAATGAAAATTTGGAATTGAAGTTATTTGGGCTTTTACATACACACACACACACACACATATATATATATATATATATATATATATATATATATATATATATATATATACATATATATATATACATAAGGACTCTGGTTATTGAGCATAAAATCTAGATGCATACACGATTTTCTGAATTTATTAAGATACAGGACTTGGATTATTTATATTTGTAAAGTAAGTCTTAATTCTTAGCATGGCTTTCTTGATGGAAACCAACAACTTAGGTTTGGTTCATAGAAGCATTTTTTTGCATCTATACCACATATCTCATTTAAAACAATAAATGGTTTATTTCATGTGATAATTTTGATGAATAGCAACAATTCTTAATTTCTCAAAAATCGACCAAGGAACTAAAAATATGTGAAGAAAATCTGCGGAACTCTGTTTATAAAATCCTGGTATACAATACTTTATCTATTCTTATAGAATCAATTCTCGAAAAATGATTATTGAAACTTTACTTGAATGTTGTAGATATAGGATTTTTTTGACAGCATCTGTCTGATATCTTGGTGTGACTAATATCAGATTAAAATGATTTTTTTAAATAATTAGATTTTCGGGTCCTATAATCTGGCCGAGATCAAACATTTTTTTCTTTGATTTTTTTTTTTTTATTTCAGCTGATGAATTATTTTGAATCTTTATTATTAATTTTTGCTTCTATCTACCTTTGTTTTGATTGTTGTTGCTTTTTATCATAACTACAGCCAACAATTAGAATGAAGAAAATTGAGAAGAATACGATTAGATCGAACTGAACTTGCTGGTAATAACAAACATGGCACTCAGAAGATAGTGGATAGGGAATGAGTTTGAGGGTTTAATTCGGACTGACACTGGCCACTTAGTTCCAGTTGTTATTTAATAAGAACGGTCACTCATTGAGCAAGCAACCCTCTGGTATAGAGAGTAGTGAGTTAGATTCCTCACCTGAAAGTTATTCTTTCTTCCAATCTGCGTTGTTGATATATTTACCAACTGCTGGCGAGCACCCAGCCTGAGTTTATTTGCAAGAAGAAGCAACAATTAGGATGAAGGTAAATAATTGCAAAAATGATTGAGAAATCTTTTTTTTTTTTAACGCCGAAGGAAGTCTGGGTTTGTAGTTTATTATTCTATTGTCTCTTTTCAGAAAAGTTTACCTTCAACAAATTCTCTCAGAAAATGTAGGAGAGAGAATAATCAAAGACTTTCTTTCTTTCAATTGGAACTGGATTCGTCAACAAAAGGCTATCAACCGGTGGGGCCCACTGTCATCAAATCTTCTCCTCGTAGGCATGGAAGGTGAGTAAAAACTCGGCTACTCCTACGTCATGTGACACGGGAGGAAATGATTTTCGTCTCCATTTCTCTAAGGATTCATGGAGACCCAATCATTGTTTCTAGCAGCCATGGGTTTTCAGAGACCGGGTTTCTAACTCAACGCCTACGATGGACTCTCTTACAGGACTCAAAGGCCTCCAATTGCCCTGCTATTAATCCATAAGGGAGAAGTGAATTCATGCCATTTTCAAGAGTATTAGTGTAAAGTAAAGGAGGCAGGATCAAAAAATGGATTGAAAGAAAGGAGAAATAATAGTTGGAAGAGCCTTTTGTTATCCATTAGTAACAAGGATCTTGGTTGGATTGACTTCAAAGAATTTGACTCATTGTACCCAATTCAGAATCTCTTAATTGTACATATCAAAATAAAATCCGACATCTCTTATATAATTTTGTCATTAATTCAAGAAGTTAACTAAAGATTATATATTTTTATAAACTGTCATCCAAAACTTTCATATAGGTTTTTCAAGTTTTTAAGTGATTCTGGCTGGCCATGTATGTGTCATGCAAACATGCAAGAACAATGGAGCTGGGGGACTGAAAATTGAAAAATGTTGTTTTTTTGTTTTGTTTTGTTTTTTACCCCCCCCATCCCCAAATAAGTTTTATTGTATGGAATTTGATTTACTATATAATTTCACACTAAATTGGTCCTTTAGTTTGTGTCCAGCTGTGTTCACACAGTTTGTTTTTTTAATTCTAATTTTTCTATTGATTTTCAAGGTTGTACTAAGTATTAATAAACTGGTAATATTCATACTAATGTACAGGTAATTGTATTAGGAACTGTCAACATAGTTTTCCTCAGTCTTTCAAGTTGGTCCGGCTGGCTATGTATGTATCACTTTGGCCACAGCAATAGAGCTAGATGGCTGAAAATTTCAGCATTCACTCCTAACTATGCCAACAAAGAAAAAAAAGATTTTTTATTTTTTGAACATACACACCCACCCCTCCCCCAATCCACCAAACAGGTTTTTAGTGGGACATACAATTCACAATGTAAGTTTTTGAAATTGATCACTTGGATTGTGTCTGCTTGTTTTTTGAAAATTTTCGCTCTTTAGTGATCAGTGCCCAACAGAAGACCTGATAAGTAACGTATCCACTGAGCATACCTTTTTCCAATTATTTAATCGATCACGTGTTCCATTTAATTATTCAATTCACATTTTTGTATTTTCATGGTTTCATATTTACGAATGCATTTCACTAAACCATCATTTGGTAACACGGGATCTCATTGCATGATTGGCTGAGAGGACATGTGACCGAAAACACACAATTTACATTTAATATTTGTTCAATTTAAGTTTGTATCAGCCCATGGCACTTCAGAGATATTGGAGGAGTATAATAGTTCGGTGAGAGATTGATGAATTATGTAACATGATCACGTTGGTCCTGTAGAACTGTTGATCTGTCAAGGCTTTGGAACAAGAGTTGCCGGAAAATCGGTGTTGTATCTGTATTTGCTTTGTGGTTAAGAGGAGAAATGATGAAATGTTGGCACCTATAATCATGGCTGTTGAATCTTCAGACAGGAATTCTGTCTTTGACATAAAAAAAATTCGGAAGTTCAAAAATAGCAAAATCAGCATGAAATAGCCAAAATAATTTGACCACTTTTTAGCATCTTTTTGGTGTTTTTTTTTGGGGGGGTTGTTTTTTTCTTCTGTATTTTTGCATTTTTTGGCTTTTTTTTCCCCCTCCCTTTTGACTTTTTAGCAGTCAGATTAGCTCGAAAATATTTTTTGAGTTGGCAACACTGAGTTTTGGTCTTGCCAGATAATTCTGCACACACCTATTCCTTTTCTGTGGATTCTTGGTTTTTCTTTCTCTTCACCTTGCTTCAAATTTGGGCATGAATTTTAGATGTGTCCAAACACATTTCAATAAGATACTTTTCAGTTGATCAATCAGTTCCAATTATGTTGAACAACAGATAGAGGATTCTCTCTCTCTCTCTGTCATATATATATATATATATGGGAACTTTTAACACATACTCACACAGCACACACCACTGAAGATGGGAAAAATCCCGAAATATGTCTGGACAATTTACATCTAAGGATTAATAAACCTTACCACTAAACACTTCACTCCCGAGTTTGTCTCACTTTTTACAGTACACATTATATATATATATATATATATATATATATATATATATATATATATATATATATAATCTCTATTTCCTAGGATGGGTTTCAGCTAGTTTTTATATAAATTTATACCAGAGGAGAGAAAGCATCTTTCTCTCTTCAATAAGTAAATGGTTTTATCTTTTTTGTTCTTTCAAGTCCTATGCATATTTCAAACCCAATTTTTCTTTTCAGGTAACATAACGTCAGTCCATTATGATGAACAGCAGAATTTCTTTGCCCAAGTCCGTGGCAATAAGCGCTGCTTACTTTTCTCACCAGATCAATTCAAATGTCTTTATCCATATCCAGTTCATCATCCACACGACAGACAGAGTCAGGTGAGTGAAGAAGACACTCACACACATACAACATTGTCAATTCCAGACTAGAATCTCACAGAACAGCTGTCAGTTCACAAATGAAATCTACTTGGTTCTATATTTAGTGTCTACCATTGCAAAGACGTCTGCTTTCAGCGAGTGCACTTCACATGCATCAATATGTATTCGTTGGTAACTGGAGTTAAGCTTCTTACGGGGGACAACTTATTTTTCTTGATTTTTTTTTCCCCTAAGGGAGGTAACTCCTCCAAGAAAATGGGAGTGAGATAACTTGAAAAAGATGAACATGTGAAGAAAATGAAATACACCTTATTCCAACGATAAAAAATGAAGCAAAGAAAATCGCACATCGAACGAACAATAAAAATGCATCACTAATATTATAAGTAATTACAAGAAATCAATACTAACGTTAAGAGGAAAGAAATTGGAAGACATTCACTGAAGAAATAACACATCAAACAAATAAAAGAAAAGAATAGCTCATTATAAATTCGAAGAACTTTATTCTGACGATTGAAAAAAACGAATGAAGGAAAAGAATTTATATATCGGACAAAAAACTGTCACAAACGAAGAAAATTAGAAGACATACATTCACAACTTAGGGAAAACATTTGGATAAAGGCCTTTTTTTTTTCTTTTTTTTATTGATTTTATTAATCATCAAAATGTTTTTTGGTATTTTTTTTTTAATCTAACAGTCAGAATGAACTATTTTCAATATATTAATGAGCTTTTCTTACGTTTTCATCATCATTCTTTCGATGAATATCTTGAATTTATAATGAGTGTTTTTTTTTTATATTCTTTTTTGTAACACACGGATGCAGCTTTTCTTTTCATTTTTATTCGTTTGATGAGTATTTCATATTTATAAGATTTATATATATTCTTTTCCAAGTTATCCCCCCATTAAAAATCTAAAAGCCCCTGGGGGTGGGGAGAATTATCTCCCAAAAAATACTAAACTTTACAAGTACCTTATAACAGATACAGTTGGGTAAATGAAGATATGATATAAAATTACCCCCCCCCCCCCGCCCAAACTACCGGAACAAAGTCAACTCCAGACTGGAATTTGAGTTCACAAGTGAAAAAAACTTGGTTCTATATTCAGCGCCTACCATTCCAGTGACTTCAACATTTAGCAAGTGCACTTAACATAGAACAATATAGGTTGGTTAAAGGTATATAGATCCTGCGACAATATTTTCAGCCTGTCTAATTCCCCTGTGTAAATTAGAACATGTAGATAAAATATGAATTTATACAAGTCTGGTTAATCCCTCAAAACTATCACATGACCAATGTCTTTTAGCAAGTGCAAGGTATGACTTCAGACCGTGCAGTGTTCCTGCACTACGCAGATCTCAGGCCATGATCATCATCTACGAAGGACGATCTTCATCATCATCATCAGTATTTGAATATACTGAACGAGGAGTGATGTAGAGGAAAGAGTTGTTCGTTGCTAAATACTAGTTCAAAAGTTAGTATTTGCTATCATGTCAGGCATTGTTTTCCTATTGTTAGTTCATAAGTGATATATATATGTGCACAAGCACACACATATACACACGTGTGCATACATGCAAATTGAATCAACCAGACAGAAACCTTGAGACGTTTATACGTTTCTTGGCATTTTTTCATATATCGTTGCCAGTCTTGTTGGCCATTTGAAAAAAACAGCTATGGTAAGCCGGAGGTCTCAATACCTAAATTTGAAAGGATTAAATGAAATATTAGAGTTTTGATTACATCATTTGTTTCATTCATTTATTTATATATTTATTTATTTATTTTACATTATATATTGAATTAAATTGAGTATTAGAGATGGAAGAGATTGAATATGAGAGATGATAAAAACATAGAATATATATATATATATATATATATATATATATATACATATATATAATCAAATGAATAAATTGAAATGTAATATCTACTTACTTTTCTATCTTCTTTCTCTCTCCATGTCTTCTGTCTTATTGACCCCACAGCCAAGTTTTGTAGGAATTCGGAATTTGTATTTGGATAACCAACAGCTGAGGAAGAATTTAACTGATTAATTTATTAGGATGAAAAAAAAATTCATCTATTTTACAAAAAATATTATATTATAGAATTGAATCGTGTACGAGAGATGGGATTAAATTTTCTTTCTCTCTAAGGTGGAGAAATCCCACAATTTCTTTCTTTTTCTTTTTTCTTTTCTTATCAATCCTACCAACCCAGAATTATTATTCAATGGATAACCAGCAAAGAGGAAAATCTTGAGAGTTGATCAATTAACTAATTTATTAGGATGAAAAAAATCCAGCAACTTAATTTTTTGAATATAACAAGAACGAAGAATGGATCTACGAAAAAAAATTATGTTGAATTTCTGTATTCATTTGATTATAAATATATATTTATTAATAAATACATCTAGTGTTGCTCTGGTCTCTGGAATATATTTATTTTGATCCAACGTTCTATTCACCTCTGGTCTACCAGACCTGTTTTCTCAAATGGATGACATTGCAGATAATAAATTGCAAAACGATGCCCATCTCTTTTATCTCACCTGGTAAATATATAAAATCATTTCTTTTTTTCTCCCAGGTAAATTTGGAAAATCTGAACTTGAACAAATTTCCCAAAGCTGCAGAACTCAAAGGAATGCAGACCATCTTGGAACCTGGTGATGTTTTGTATATTCCTGTTTATTGGTACGTACTTCGTTGAATTCAATAGTTTCCTTGAAATCATTTGGGCCTGTGTTATTATTATTATTGAATAAAAATGCCTGTGGACATCTTCATGAACAATTTACATTAGAAATACATACTAATACTAAAAAAGAGAAAAATCAAATTGTTTCTATTATAGACCTAGCTATTAAATTTCCCTTCATATCTAACTTATTAAGCATTAGAATTGTGTAATTTGTTAAGACATGATCTTGAAAGTTTGATTGAGTCTCTCAGACTACATACATATCATTCTGGTAAATTTTCTCTGGACTGTCTCCAATTTCAAAATTGAATTCCAATTATCATGTCTAGTGTGTGGGGCCCAAGCCTGAACACAATACTACAAATATGCTGTATAAATTCTAAGCATTACTTAAGATCTCTTCTGGTATGATATTTCTACTAAGTTAACCAATTTTGGTGATAGCTCTAGCTACAGCTGAAGGGATAAGTTTTCCAAAATTAGATTGTTCATTAAATTATGCAACTATGTCTCTTTCTTCCAATACTAATGGTAATGGTTGATTTCTAATTTTACTGTTTGCAATTTTAGCACAGTAATATTTATGGGGACCTGAAATTTGATTCTTCCAAAGTTTTGCATTTTGGTCAAAATAGTTTGTGACATAATGTCATTGTTGTGAATTTGAATGGTGGGTTATTGCTATATTGATGGTATAATCAAATTGAAAAAATGAAGTCTTGATAGATTCTTACTGAGTGACCATACATGAACAATGGCAGTGGATAGGAGTTGTTGAATATGTGAAAATTCTTTTTTAGCAAGAATGGTAGGACTTAAGAATAGATTGCAGGAATATGTAGTGCTATCAACAGATGTGAATGAGTTTGAGAAGAATTAGGACTTGCCATCATCATCAATAATTCAACAACCATTGCATCAAAATGATTCTCGTCAGAGAAAATTTCATCTGAGGATTAATATGGTCAGAATAAATTCTATTTGCAATATCATTGGCTTTTTTCACTGGATGATTTCCGAAATGGAGTAAAAAAACTGAGGGAAAAAAAATCAGGTAGATTCTGGAGCACCTGGAGACGTATGCACATGAATAGGAACTGACTGAAAGAGAGAAGAATCAGTCATTTACTTTTCCTGGTTATTCATTATTTAAATCCATTGCAAAAACACTTCATGTCACAACTGATTTTGCCCAGTCACCCACTTTTCTTGGTTGTTTGTTATTTAAATCCATAATGAAAAGACTTAGTCACAACCTATTTTGCCCAAAGCGATGATTCAAAAAAATATTTTTTTCCATGAAATACTCACCTCTTGTGAATTGTCTTTTACTAGGTGGCACCAAATTGAATCTTTACCAAAAGATGAAGTCACCATTTCAATAAATTTCTGGTATAAAGTCAGAGTAAGTATAACTGTTTTTTATTTTTACCTTTATTGTCCGCATAATTTGAAATAATCTTTTGTTCCCTTTGTATAAATGCGTAGAATGAAACCTTTCAGTTTTTCTTGAATTTGAACAAGAACCATAGTTCAATGAGGCATCAACCATCTGTGGTTGTAGATGCTGGTGAAGGAAGTAACGACTAAGCAAAATAAGAACGTGCTTTGAATATTAAAGGAGAGGGCGACACTGAAGATTTCTTGCTATTTCCTGCGTTAAATTATTATAAGTTGTTTGAATTGTTTAACATGAGAGTTGAAATTTTTCAATTTAATTTTTTCACTTATATATAGTCAATTTCAAACATTCAAATGATTCAATCATCCACACAAATACTATTGTAGAAAACTGGCCAATATACTAGCTCAAGTTTCATCGGCAAAGATTTGGTTTAGTGAAGTAGTATATTTTGTGGGAATTTTTTTTTTTAATGTATGTTGAGGAATGTTTCATTTTTGAAAATCACGTCAGTTAAGCAATGGAAAGGCCAATCTGGGGGCACCATTTTCGGGCTTAGGGAATCGAGCAGGTTCAATCTGTTCCTCATAGGCACCTAAAGTGGCTTTAAAGCAGTGTTGAATATTTATTCCGTTAGAAACTGTCAACAAAGGTTTCTTTAGTTTCCAAGTTAGTCTGGCTAGCTATGTATGTGTATATCATGCTCAGAGCCACACCAATAGAGCTAGAGAGTTATGATTAGAAAAATATTTTTATGTTTTTTTTAAATCTCCCCCCCCCCCCGAAAAAATGGGTTTTTAGTGTGGGGGAGGAGTTCAATTTGCAATGTAAGTTTATGCCAAATTGTTTCATTGGATGCTGTCCAGCAACATTCGTGTTCATTTTTTGAAAATTCAGACTCTCTTAGAGATCATTGCCCAACAAAAATTGAGAGAAGTAACTTATTCATTGATAATCCATTTCTTTCCAATTTTCTAATTGATCATCCCCAACATAGTATGTTGTTAAGAGACGTTGGTCATTCAACAGTTTCTATTGAGTGACTAACCTGACCTTTTTTTTTTCCAGAGTCGGGGGGGGGGGTAAAATCTCGAAAAAGATATTTTTAGTGGATGAAATGTATTAGTCTTATTTCTATTATTTTTTATTTATTTTTTTTCATCTTTTTCAGAATTATCTCGATGAAACAATCATGTATCCATTGAGTACTTCCCAGAAGATTGCTATAATGAGAAACATTGAGAAAATGATAACAGATGCCCTCGGAGATGTTGAAGAGGTTAGTCATTGCGTTTAGTTTTGAGAAAGTTTCATCAACATTCAAAGAGTTTTCTGGATAATTGAACTGTTGTTGTTTGTGTACTAACATGACGTTTCAGCCGATCCATTCTACAGCCTTCTACAGGTGTTCTACCCAGATGTGATTGGGTTAAAAAAAAAAATTTTCCTTCCAAATAGCACTGCATGCTTTTTCTCCCCTTGCTGGGCCTCAGTTTCGAAGTAACAGCATACGTCAACATGTCAGCCGAGTGTAGAAGTCAGATAAGTGCTGAGTTCAACTCAATGGGGCTTCCGCTATTCAACTGGGTCAAATCCAGTTCTAACAAGGAAAGAAAAGGACTGGAATCCTATGTTATAAATATTGCTACAATTGGAGGAAAAATTTTCTATTTACCATCATTGCATTTGAATAATGCACTTTGAGAAGGCCGTAGAATGGATTGGTTGAAATATCATGTTAAAAGCCAAACAATGGGCTCGATCATCTAAAAAAACCCTTGAAGGTTGGTGATTACTTCATCTTTCACTATGGATAATATATCTTGATTCTTAATGACCCCTGCACATAATGATGGGTCAAACACTTAGAAGTACTTTCATTGAAGACTTACTACTCTCCCCAATTCTTTTTCAACGTCCTTTGGACCCAAGTTTGACTTCTGAATGGTCACTGTTTTCCGTTACACTGGGCGGTATTGGCTTCGGCTTCTTTCCTGTTGCACCGAGTGGTAACTTTTTTCTGTTATACCAGATGTCGTCAGTTGTACAGTATTCATTACCACTGACCACTTTTTACTGATGTAAACAATTGAATTTATTGAAATAACATCATTTATGTATCAAGTTCTGTTTTTTTTTTTTGTGAATCTTCCAAACAATCGATCATTCAATGTTGAAAACGCTGCACAAAAGCTCTAAGCCATTTTTAATATCAAATGAGTGAGTGTGAAACAATTTACAATCAAGTCCACTTTCTCTTTGTTGAACACTTTTTTTTTTCTTTTTTTTTTTTAACCAAATGAATAAATATATAGTTTCAATTTAGTTGAAACAATTGATGTCACCCAGTGTAACAGACCTTTTGAAATGAGTCAGATTTGGATCCAATAAAGGCAACCAGTGCCAATTTTTTACTTAACCTCATAGAGCAAAACAAAATGCCAATTTTTCATGATGACTAGCCTAGTACCAGTAAGAGAATAAAAGATTATTTATATCATGTATGGATAAATTATGTATTGGCTTGAATCATTCTTCTGCCCCCCCCCCATTTCCTTAGATTTGGCCATCTACTGGTTCTAAGTAATAGTGTAGGCAGACAAACAAGTAAAGCTATTATCAGCAGTAGCCTTTTGACTTGCACCTACTGCTTGCTTGGTTGTTCACTAACTTGTAACTCAATTTCCCCCTAAATTCAAGCAGCATTATCACTTCTATATATCTAGGAGTGGAGTGGTTTATATTCTGTTCCACCATTTTGTTCAGTACCCAGACTGTGTTAACCACTCTGATACTGGTTGATGACTAAGTAATTGTTGTAAATGGAACTCTTCACATGAGTGAGATAGCTCTTGATTCTGCGTGTGAACAATTACCAGGAAGTAAAGTGAGGCCTGCGGATTCTAACATTCGTAGCTTAGCATAGTACAAGAGTGGATTACCTGTTGAGGAAACCAAACAGAAAGAAGGAAAGGATTTGTGACTGTCGTGGTAAAAAAAAAATTATAGCCATCTATTTTCTTCCGATATGAAAGTGAACATCTTTTGCCATCAGTTCCTTTGTGTGATCTGATGCAATTGGAGTCTTTTGTGTTGAACACCTCAACAGTATTTTGTAACTGTTACCATTTGTTGAAGAAGCATGTGGTGTTTAAAGGAAATATTTTGTTGTAATTTGTTATTTGTTTTTGTAAAAAGAAAAGTGGACAAAAAAACATCAACTGCCAATTATGAAAACCCACCAAGTTTTCGTAAGTCCTATGAATGTGTGAGTGTGTGTGTGTGTGTGTGTGTGTATATATATATATATATATGTATATGTGTGTGTGTGTGTATGTATATGTGTGTGTGTATGTATATGTGTGTGTATATATGTATGTGTGTATGTGTATATATGTATGTGTGTGTGTGTATATATGTATGTGTGTGTGTGTGTGTGTGTGTATATATGTGTGTGTGTGTATATATATATGTATATATATATATATGCAGAGACAATCCTGCTACCATCTTTCTCTTTCTGTCTCCATCTCTTTCATATATATATGTTCTATTTATGTTATCTAGGCCAAATGATACATTCCTTTTGTGATAATGCGAGATCATTTCAAATAAGAGTTTCAATATGATATAATGCAATTTGAAATCATTCTGTTGGATCGTATATCTATTTCTTGATGACATAACTGTCACATTGAAAGAAACAAATAGAGCAGATATAGACTGAATAAGCAAAATGAGAATTAGGGTTTAAACAGCTATTTGAGCCTTTGCATTACCAGTGGCTGTTCAGCTCAATGGTAAGAGCAATGCTACATGTAAGCGGCTACCCTATCAGTCACAAGTTTGATTTTTGCGGCAACCCATTTTCTTTGATTGTTCGTTCTATTTATGCTGCCTAAGCTAAATGATACATTCACCGTGTATTAACAATAGGCCATTTCAAGTAGTTACAATGTAATATAATGCATTTATAATATGTATATATATAAGTTGGCCCAAAGGTGAGAGCAGGTTTATTTTGAATTTATTATCTACCTTACCCGTTTTAATATTTGTAATGACTATTTTTTTTTTCATCTTTTCTCTTTTCAGGTTGCTCCCTTTATGCAATCAATGGTGCTTGGGAGATATACATAGCAACAGCCACAATCTGAACAGGATCTCCTTCTTGGCCCACCCTTCCTTTTTTTTTTTTTTTTTTTTTATATAATTGATTTCACAGTACTGAACCATTTATCCGGCAAGCTTGGAGCTAGGTGTGATCTTGATTTCTGGAAGTAGTCTCAATATATACTTGGAATATGAAATAAATGCTGAAGAGTCATGAATGGAATTGTATAAAAGATACAAATAATGCTCTTCTAAAGTATGTCTCTTTGATCAGAATTATTTTAAAAAATGGCCAGTTTTCTGGTTATTCTGTTTTTGTGGAAGCCTGGTAAATGATCTGGTACTGAATCCGAAAAGGAGAGATGGGCTTCGGCTAACACTTGTTTTAAAAGCAACGCCTTAGCCACACAAAACCATTCCCCCTTCCTGGGCATGCCCCACTGCCCCCCACACTATTTCACTCTGCATATCATCATGCCAAAGTTTCAAGTTGAGAAAAAATTTCAAAAATCTTGAGACATTTTTTTGGAATTACTGTCTATTCTTGAATATAAGTTGGCCATTAGTATAAGATGAGTTTGGAATCGATCATGAAATAGATTATTGACTGACTTGAATATTCATTATTTACTATAAACTTATCATGAATGATATCCCGTTCTCATGAATTCACCATTTATGGCACTTTATCAGCTGTCACGGAAACACGAGTTTCCTTAAACTCCAACATATCAAGTGTTGTTTTCTCGTTGCAAAAGTGAAATATCATCAATACTGACGAATCTAAGAGAAAAATTGATTCTAAAAAATATTACACAATACCCATATACTATCTATATAGCATTTCATACCGAACCATGTTGATGAACTGAGTCATAATAAAGGGCTTTATCACTCGGTAGTTAAGCATCAACGCTGTATCTATATAGGTAAAAGTGTTAGCCATTTTTGACTTACCTAAGTATAAGAAAAAATGCTTTATTTAAGGCCATTTTTCAGTAAAGAAAAAAGCTTGACATATTCAAGAATATACAGCAATAACCAAGACTCTGTTGCTCCTGTGTCGTGTTATATGTGAAGCAGTAAAATCACTCCACCATGTACAATTTTCTGCTAGTCTGGTGGTATCGTTCCAGCTCCTTTTGACTGGGTGGTGGTCTCTTTCCATAATATCACAATCTCTGATTTTTTTTTTCCTTTCGAATTGTATGTTTTTCCTATTAGTATTGACTGTGGTCGCAAAGAAAAAAAGAGGTCTAATATTATAGACACATACATGATTTTCTTGATGGTCTTTTAATGAGTAATATTTTTTGCGAACCTCTGCCAAACAATTACCAAGAGGAGAAATGACACATGCCCTGCTGTTTTTTCTTACAACTAAAGATGATTACTGCAACTTTTGTATCGTATATATTGGGAATTTGCAACTTCTTTTTGTAAGGGCCTGCTTCTAATTTTTTAGTTTTGCTCATAGTCCATGTATAAAAAGTAATATAAGATATGTTTAAAATGATTATATTTACTTATTTATTCATCCATACACAGTCAGTTAATTTTTGGTTGAATTTTGAAATCTGGGTGTATCAACACATGTGACAGTTTAAAGTCCGTAAACATGCCTATATCAAACAAATTATACAATGCAATGCTTATTTGAGGAAAAATTGAACGAATTGTAACACAAAAGACCATTCATAAGCCAATGGCTCTCGGATACTTGGAATTTAAAGAATTTTCAGAAAAGGATCTGAGAATTCCTCAATGGCCTACTTGTGATTGCCGGCCCCTATTGCCAATCCCTGGTATACGTAATGAATAAGAAATTATAAAGATATTTCTTTTTAGAATAAATGTATTTATTTATTAGAATGAAATCAGCCCTTGCATATCTGCAAAATACATTTTCATAGATATGTAAGACTTGTCAGTCTGGCTCAGTCGTTGAGAGGGCCGGCTACCAATCACAGGGTCATAATTCCAAATGTTGATTTTATAACTGTATTTACCTATTGGCAAAATGAATAATCCTTTACGGATTCCAAACATATTTTGTAGATACGTAAGATTTGTCATTTCAGTTTAGTTGGTACCAGAGCGCCTTTGAATTGGGTGGTCATGATTTTGAATTACGGCAGGGGAATCTTGATTTTACATATCGGTTCGGTTTAACAAACAGTGAAGTGTTTACTCCCCTAAATTTGTTGAAGATAGTTCTTGTTACAGTAGAAAAAGTCAATTCCAGCCCCGTACTGGTGTTGAACAAAAATTTCCACAAAATGTTTTTTGGAGAAGTTGAATGAAAAATTGAAAAAAAAAAAAGATGCTACAATCATAATTCTGTGGTCCGATTCAAAATGCAGCTTCTCGGCCTTTTGACCTAAAGAAAAGTGATGTATCAGTTAAATTCTGGATATAGGGACATCAATATCTAACTGATTATAGTGCAGTACTTTCAAAACTTAGAAAACTCAAGGGTCGTTTCTATAATGGAAATATTCTGGTGAACCCCTATTTTCAGACTAATAAATGAACCACAATAATGTACAAATTTTTACCTTTAAAATCATATTTACTCTAAATGGATTAAATTCATTAAAATTCTAATATAAGACGCAGGTTTATGTTCAATAATTTTTTTTGTTGTAATGCAATAGTTGCCACAAAACTTGCAGTGTTGGGTTCAAAGGGAACACTGCTGCAGACCCCTGAACATTATTTGACTGACCTCAGGGGTTCATAGACACCAGTTTCAAAACCACTGCTATAGTAGACTTTTTCTTAACCACAAACTGTTCACATTTTGTAGGTTGAGAATATATAAATAAATTGGTATCCACTTGAGTACAGGTTACGGTTCCTAACCTTAAAATGAATTGAATTGTTTTTTTCGTTTTCATTTGCCCTGGGGGACCACCTCTCCATACATTAACTGAGAGGAAGGTCAGGCAGTTATCATTACTTCTGGCATCTTTGATACCCAAAAATTGCCTGTAATATGAGGGAGGTTACCTTCAAATCCTGCTTGAAATTGAATTGTAATTAAATTACTTAAAATTATGGATTAGGGTTATTCATTCTGATTAATTATTGATTTAAATTAGTTCAAATGAATTATTTCAAATTTTATTCATTCCAATAATTTTTTTAAATTTTGTTCAGTCAATTTTTTTTTTTTTTTTTACCTCCCTTGATAGATGAGATATAAACAAATTTAACACATTGAAAGTAATGATTACTGAGTGGGGCTCCCCCCTGACACCTTCATGACACTTTTTGCATTTTTTTTGTTGTTGTTTTTTCTCCTCTTCTCTCCCCCTCCCTCCCTCACAACCAACTTGGAACTTGTGTCACATTCTGCCCTCATGGGAAGTAAATGAATACTGGCTATTGTTACCATTCCCGTTTCAAAATGACCATCATTCCACCAGCAGGGTTGGGGTTATTGTTGTCTGCTTCTTTGACTCTGAATTCATCACCAGCACCTGCCACTCTACAGCTATGAGAAGTGGCCATTTTGAAACAGGAAAAGTCTTAATTGCCTAAATACCTACATCTTTACTTATCTTATATTTTCTAATCATTGGTGAGAATAAGTAGCATTATCCTAATGGTATGGAAAGAAATTCCCTATTGATAATAACTTTATTATTTATTGGTCAATTAAGGTCTAGCTTTACTTTGGACCCTACAATGGTAGAATTTCTACCCCTCAATGGACCAAAATGAAGTATTTTACAAAAATAGAGCAATATTTACAAAAGTAATATTTAATAGGGAGTCAATTCCCACTCACCCTTTGTAAAATATATATATATATATATATATAATATATATTATATATAATATATATATTATATATATATGGCTGTAAAAGTGATCTAGGCTATTTTGAAAATACTTTGCTGCTGTCAAATCTAATTTATTATTTTGATATTTATGTTAATTGCTGTATATTTTTTGTCTTTTTTTATGAATCATTTGACTTTGATATTCAAAATGCTTCTTGGATTGTCTTGTCGACCATTTTTTGTACACCATCATGCCAAAACGGCAAACATTTTACAATAAAATTTTGAAATTTTGAATGCGATGCGTTTTGTTAATTTTTTTTTTTTTCATCCTTTCTTGTTCCTACCCTCCACCCAGCCAGTGCACTCAATAACCTTATGTTGTGCAAATTTTGTTTCCTGTGACAAGAGTTAAGATGCATTGAATGCTTGGCAAACGTAGACTTGACAAGACTAACTGCTTCAAGGTCAAACTCTACTCAGAATGTAATCATTTTAGTCACTAAACCAAATTTTCCTTTAACAAAATGTTTCTCTAATCATTGACAGATATTTTCATATATATATATATGCAATGCTCTTCCATTGGAATAGAGTATTCTGGTGGATGAGGAGTTTCTGCGTAAATGAATATATCACTTAAATTCAGCCTTACTGACCACCCAGTTCCGTAGTCCAGATGTGGGATATCAGCCTCCAATGTGAGGGTTTCAATTCTACCTTGCGGTACTGGATGGGATAAAGTCTATAGCCACACTGAAGAGATGTAATACATCTAAACAGCTGTCTGTGGATGACACTATATATATATATATATATATATATATATATATGAATGTCTGCTATGGGCATCAGGCTTAAGAAGAAAGAAAAGTAATAAATTCTAATGAAAGAATCTGCTTAGCAACACCAGATAATTCAATTTAAAGCCAATAGCTTTCCTTCTTTTTTTTTCCCTCTTCATTTTTCTCTCCCTTATCCTTCCTTTTATTGATTGAAGACGTAGGAATGAAATCCGTTTCCATTTAATCATTTTAAGCTTTTCTCTTCTTAGTTATAACCGGAAGTCTGAACTTGCTATTATTATATTAAATGAATAGAATCAACTCAAGAAAACGAAATTGATTCAAGATAATATCAGCACAGCCTATCTCTTATGGCTAATAAAGCTGTACTGGCATCTTTGATATAATACAAGTATGCTTGTATTCTATGAAGTTGTTCAACTCCTAGAGTTGACTTTATTATCATAAATTCATCAGACTTTTGAATTAAGATACTTGCCTAAAAGAGTAAATTGATGCCCCCAAAATATTAACAGAATAGAATGATGGAATTCAGATACCATTTAATTTATGAAGGTTATGAAAGTCATTACCTCCTCTACCTCAAAGCTAACTCACTACATCACACTATAGTTCCAAAGGTTCTCTTTCTGTCCACATGGTATCTGCAACAGTTCAGTGTATTAAAATGAAATATAACTCACAGGATATCTGTCATCATATAACTGTAAGACGGCAGGAGCTTACCGTGGTCTGCCATATTAGATTTCCCAACCTCATCTTGAACTATGACTTTGAACACAAGCCTGCTTTTGTAATGTTGAAAAACACTTTGGATCTGTTTTGCCATGCGAGGAATGTTTGCTGTAGCCACAAAGTTGGGGGTACAGGAATGTCTCTTCCTGCTTGCCATCTTCAAAACAACCCAGGACAGGTAGTCATAACTGTGATGACAGTATATAGTTACATCAGTATAAGTAGTTCTGTTGATTTGGTTGCTATATAAAGGACCACATTTTTACCGATGAGGAATGAGATTCTTCCACTTATCTTATGGATCTTATACCAAACAAGGACTAAAGAATGGATCAGCCAAAACATTATGTTAACATAGAGTACACAAAAAAGGGTTCCAATTGTCAAAACAGAATTTTGAATGTTTCTTGGCAAACAATCGCTTTCCATCACAGAAGATGAGAGATAAATGCCTTCACAGGTATCTACTATAATGATCTGATTTCTCTATATTAGGTTGTTGGTTTGTCCAGTAGAGATATTTCTATAAACCACCAATTAGTTCTTGATTAGGAATAAGCAAATAATTATCCTACTATAATCTGGTTACTAATGGGACCCCGGCATATGTTTTTCAAATATTAGTCTTCAAAAAAATCTCAAGTTTTTATCGAAGGTTTCAGTTTACAATGTAAGTATAATGCTTAAATGGACCCTTACTTAATGTTTGCTTTGCTTTGTTTTTTTGCTCAACTACTCCAAGTAACTGAAAAATCTACCCTACAGTCAGGATTTTCAGCTAGTAATATAAACTCCATAAATGGGGAGTGACTTGTCAGCAAGCTTGAAAGTGGTTTTCCAGAGAGAAGATTTGTCTTATCACTGTGAACATTAGGAAGTTATCCTGCCACACATTAATGAAGTATTTTGATGCAAGAACTATCCCTGCCAATTCATAATACAACTAGTTCTCAACATAAACAAACTCCTGGCCACAAGTTGATAGAATATTTTGATGCTATATAATTGTGGATGGATTAACCAAAACATTGTGCTAACATAAAAGGGTTCCAATTGTCAAAACAGAATTTTGAATGTTTCTTGGCAAACAATCGTTTTCCATCACAGGAGATGAGAGACAAATGCCACACGTATCTATTGTAAAATGAGACTTCCTTACGATTATTTCTTTATACAACTAAGATAATTTTTGCATTGAAATATTTCGTCTACATGTGGTAGGGATAGTTTACATCCTGATTATTTCTTCAACTAGTGGCATTGATAGCTTTCACATCAGAAGTTTTCCTCAACCCTTATAGGCCTATAATTAGTCCAGCCTGATAGACAGCCAGAGAAAATCATTCATGTAAGAAAGCTGAATTACACATGAACACACTCAAGATGATAGAAAACATGCTTCCTGTATTTTTTTTCCACAAATATATTCACATTGTTATATACTTTCATTTACCCATATTTTCAATTATACCAGAATCTGACAAGAGGCATCAATCAGTTCATATGTGGCAGGGATAAAAAAAGTTCTGCCTGAAGTCTTCAGAATTTTATTAATTTACTTCGATATTTGAAACATTTGTACAGAATAATATCAAATGAAAAGAAGATTCCAGCTGATCATTATTTAGAAGACAACTTTCAATCAACCAATCACTAAGTCTTGCATCATTATTTATATGCTCTGGACTTTCAACTGTTTTCTTTTAAGATTAAACTAAACAGGTCTGGTTGGTCACACAATAGAAACCATCAGGTAACGAACACCTTTTGCCATGTTGGGAGAGATCTATCAACAAACTAAAAAAAAGGTAATCAATGGATAAGTTACTTCTCTCGGCTTTTGTTGGGCAGTGATCGCTAAAAAAGTCTTCAATAAAAACAAGCATATATACCGCTGGTCACAAAACTAAGCGATCAATTTAGATTAAACTTACATTGCAAATTGAATCCCCACTAAAAACCAACTCGGGGATGGGTGGGTGGGTGATTGGTAATTCTCAAAAAACATTAGACCCGTTTTTTTCTAGCCATAATGAAGAGAAAAAGCTCCTATTTTCAGCTCTATTATACATGACACATACACACATTCATACATGCATAGCCAGCCAGACTAACTTGAAAACTGAAGAAACCCATTTTGACAGTTTTAGTTGACTTCCAACCAACAAACTGGACAAAGACAAGGAAAGATTCAAATATTTTCATTTTTTTTTCTACACGTATTTCTGGTGATCATCAATGAGAAAATGCAAAATCTTTTTTATAAAATGGAGATGGAAGATTCTGGAAGACAGATAATCCTTTTCCAGCATCTGAGGTGGAGACAAGTGCCACCACCAAGTTAGAATACAGATTGATTGACCTCGGAATGGAGTCTGGCCATCTGGGGGGGTGGGCAACAAGACTCAGGGGTGGGGGGGCAACAGTTGACATCAATGTTTGTCTGGGTTATTTCTATCTCTGCTCTCAGCCCATGTTCTTCCGATTCCCGTCACCACGGCGGACATCTGGCAAGATAAAAATATGAAAATTATATTCAAATATTTTGAAGATGATAACTAAATAAAAATGGTTGATAATGAATGATAAAATTAGATTTAAGTTTTGAAGTTCAACGTGTCATATGTCATTGGTGATACGTGTATCATAGGATCGCCATCATTGGTTTTGATGGAACTATTGTCATTGGCGGAGTTCTATCATGAAGAATTTGGAAATCAGTTCCTGCGATAGTCAAAGAGTGTGAGACTCACCATCTTTCCAATCATCCCAGTTCCGCATTTTGGCAAGTTTCTCAGGATCGTCTCTTGCAATTTTTTCTTCTTCCTCTGCGTCCTCATCTTCTCTTTCATTTGCCGTTTGTTCTGGATTCATTGCCCAATCCTGAAGACTGGATCCACTGGACAAAGACAAAAAAAATAACAATTATAAATAAATTTTTTTTTTTTTCTAATTAAATCATTTAGTAACAGCTGTTGTGAAGAGGAAGAGAAAGGGAAAAAATAAGAAACCAATGATGGTGGTAGTGGGGGGGATTTCATGATTTAACCCTTTAGGGACTCCTTGGACATATATACAACCCCTAGATCTCTTTAAGAAATCTATTAGGACATTTTAATTTATCTATTAAGCACCTTAATAGGTTAGTCTTGAAATGGTTAAAAACACATACTATGTGAAAATGATGAGGACAACAGTTCGCCTAAAAATTACATTAAAGCATTCTTGTTTTGAGACTTTCATACTCATAACTGTAGCTCCTGTCTCGTGTTATGCAAATAACTTCATTGACAAGTTACATTTTATTTTAATTTAGCTTATATGTTGATTCTCTTCTTTCATAGGCCTTATACTTTTACTGCAATGATTACACAGGGTTTCAAGCACATCAGTGAATTGAAGTTCCTACTCTGAATGCTTAAAGCTGGGCGAAGTCCAGATACATGTGATTATACATATACATATATATATATATATATATATATATATATATATATATATATATATATATGGTTAATATATCACTCAGAATAAACAATTGAAGAAAATAGGGATGCTGCAGGAATCAAACCTATAAGCAATAGGGTAGCTGCTCCAACGTAACGTTGCTCTTACCATTGAGCTAAACTGCCACTGATAAAGCAACTTTAACCCAGCAAAATTGTTAGAGCCGGTTTGTTGTGGGTAGTGGTGATTAATAACAGTTACATGCATAAGAGATGGGATGTATGTGAAAAGGTGATTTTTTTTTTCAACTTCCTAGCGACCCATGTCTTTTGGCTGCCAGTCATGTTGGGGTGATCAGTTAAAAGATTGGAAAAAGGGGTGATCAAAGAATAAGTTAGTTGCCTTTTGTTGGACATTAAAATAACCAGATTTTCAAAAAATATGGGTAGACAAAAACTAAGGGACCAATTTAGCATGAAGTTACATAAAAAATTGACCCCCCCCACACACACCAAAACCTCATTTTGGAGGGAAATTTAAAAGAAAAAAAAAACATTTCCCTTGCTCATTGATGGGAGTGTGTGTGCAAAATTTCAAGTTCCAACTATGAACACATGAATAACTCAAACGCAATATCTAAACCAATGTTGTGGGTAATGGGGAGTAATAATTATAACTATTTTTATTACGCAAACTTTCAACAAGATCGAAAATCCAAGTGAGGAATTGCTTCATTAAGGAAAACCATTTCGATACTCACGTTGGAATCTGGAATGTTCCATCTTTGACTTTTTGTTCATAGAATTCCTCGACAGTCATTGTGGGTAAACTCGGGTAACCAGCACCAATCACTTTTTTCTGCAATTGATCTTTCGTAATGATAAAGGGACGGAAAGGCTGGAAAGAAAAAAAAACACCAAACACAATTATTTGACTCATAATTCTTTAATCTGACAACTTTGGACCTTGCTATTGTCGGACAATAGAAAATGCCAGAAAACAATTTTTTTCCATACTACTACGTTATAATTTTGGTATTTAATGAATTTTTTTCTAGTAATCTTATAATAGTAGGGTCTAGGGCATAATATACATATAAGATTAAAAGTTATTCCCCAGCAATAATGTAATAATGTATTAAAATAAATCATTGAATAACTTTGAATAAAACTGTTTATCAATTAGTTATTAAACAGTTTTGTATTAATAAAAATGATTTTTTTTCTAATATTTGATAAAGATGATTGTTTCATAAGGTTCTTTTTTGTGTACGTCCGGATTCCCAAATCCCAAAAAATCTTGCAAGGAGAATAATTCTTAGTCTTTTACGCGTATCATGTTGTGGACCCCACTATTACCAGACTACTATTTTTCTAATAGTATGGAAAATAGGACAATATATTTTTAATGGAAATTATTTGTTTGTGAATACGAGCAATTAAAAAATTGGTTGTACCGAGAAATTACAAGATTCAGAGAAAGACTAATGAATAAATGTTGAATTTTCTGCTAAAATAAATATTGAAAGTTGTTGAATTCAGAGTTTTTCTGATTCGGTTACAACCTACGGTTAAGTTTTTATATGTTTTGTCCAACAAGTTGTTTTATAAACCATTGAATTACAGTTTAAACAACAGTCATAAGAAGAACTCAAGAGGCAGATCAACAAACTAATGGTAATAGATTCAAAAGAGACACCATGGGAGTTATGGACAACAGAGTGCCAAATAAGAGAAGTACAAAATCTTTTATGTAATAGTTTCAAGTTGTTTCTTAGAAATACCAATCAATATGTAAATAATCCTGTCAATTTTTGAGGGTATTATGCTAAATTCTTATACATAATGGAGATTTTCTCAACCCCTCTGTCATGTTTCTCCCTGAAAATCGTTTCATCCCCAACCCCCGCAAAGTAAGTTGTTGGTTTTTAGGGAGGTTTTTTGTTTAGTTTTTTCTTTCTCTTGAATAGGCTAATTTCTTTCATTCCTTTAAAATTGAAGCTGAAAGACTTGTTCAAGAACTCCTCACCTTCTTTTTCTTAACTTCTTGTGATTTTTTCTCTTTCTCAAGGTCAATGCCTTTGGCCTTCATAGCCGCCATTTGTTCCAGAATTTGAATTTCCACTGAAATTAGGAGGAACATTTCAAGGTTCTTATGAATAAACTCATATATAGAAACGTATATATCAGGCATTTAAAGTATACATATACACAGGGACATCAATAAATCTCCAGCCTAATGATGAAAAGATCATTTATTCTGGTTGTTCCAAAAAGAAAAAATATGAACAATGAAAATTTTGAATGATTTTTATTGCATTGAGCTTTTTAATTGAAATTTTAACTATTGAAATTACAGAAGCGCTAAAACTTTTCTGTAAAATTTGAGTTCTTTTGCATCAGTTGTGCAATCAGAATTTGAAGAATATTTGCCTTAATTTCTGTTGCAGACGGTGCCATCAGTTGCTGGGTTATGGTGGAACTATCGTCATACAAAAATTGGTTCCTTCTTCCTGCTTGTCAACTCACAGTTGAAAGAGAGAAACCCTTCTGCCTTGGAACACAACATTGCAAACGGTCAGAGAATGTGTCATTTAATTTTTCCATATGGTGATTGGATGTGATGTACGTGAGTAAAATCAGCTATCACAGGTTGGTGCCAGCTAAGTAACCAGCTCTAGTACCTTCCCAGTAGGAACCAGGCTTTTTCAAACTGTTAAAACGTTTTAACGCATTCATAGCTTCTACGGTTAAAATTACAGTTCAAAATCTCGATACAATAAAAAGATATCCCTAAATTTTCATCGTGCTTAATTTTTTTTCGGAACATTCAGTACAACAAATACTTTTTTCACCAAGTGGGAGTAGCCTCCCCTTACTTCTTGAATTTACCAACACAAAACGTAAGATTGTCTTTATGTGAATTATTGAAATATAAGAAAAAAAGAAAAAAAGCAAACTGGAAAAAGGTGTCTAGCGTTTCATTCTGTTTTTTTTTTTTACTCCTTGATTCCATCACTTATTTCATATCTATAGATTATTGATAATACTCAAGATTTTACTTATTTTGTCACTTCGTTAGAAATCGGAGAATTCACAAGAGGAAAAAATTAGGCAGACAATCGCAGAAATGTGATAAGGGAGGTAAATCCCAAATTTCTGAAACATGAAAAAAAAAAAAAACAAGGAATATAAAGATATTTACTCTTGATATTTTCAAAATCGTCCAGTGACGTACTGATCCAGTTTTTGAGTAGCAGCAGGTAGTATTTTCTCTAAAGAAACGAGAAAAAAATTGTTTAAAAAGGATGAAGATTTCTTAAGAAAAGAAACAAAATCAAGACCCCAAAAGATTGATGTAAAGGGGAGAGAGAGGCACACAATGATTAGGAGTCTAGCAAACGGCATCAGTGATATCTTCCAATCTGTTCCTTTTTCGTCAAACTTCTACTGAGTCAAAAAACCTAAACTAATAACAATGACAACTTCAGACTTCCGGTTAAGACTAAGAAGTGAAAAGTTATTAAAGAATGATAGAGGGAGATGGGAAAAGAGAGAGGCAGAATCTATTCTTACATCATCAATCAACAAGAAAAAGAAAAAGAAAAGGAAAAAGAAAAAAGAAAAATAATTATAGTAAAGATAAAAAAAAGAAAGAAAAAGTAATAAATTCCAATAGTGAAAAATCTTGTTCAGAATTGATCGATAAAATTAAAAGAGTAAATTCATATTGTAATTAATAATCTTGTTATAATTCACCAAATATCCATCTGTCTATCTGTCTAAAAATATGCATTGAGACACTAGATATCAATATAGATAATTATGAAGAAAATCTAAATTATTCTGAAATATTTTATGAAATTTTCAATTTTTCTTTCCGTGCCAACTGAAAATATTTTGCTAAGAATTGGAAGGGGGTAATTTGACCTCTGGCTCAGTGGAATTACATTTAGAGTCCTTTGCTATAAGAGGTACCACAGTATAAATCATCATCGATAAAAAAAAAGTTTGAAAAATGAGATTTACCTGGATTTCTTCATCCACATGGTCTTTTTCAATGTAGACCCGTAATTCTTTGATTTCTTGCAACGTTTTCTTTTGTTCTTTGAAACGGTCAATTTTGTTTTGTCTCTGATTAGCCATCCCCAGTAAATCTGGTTCCCTAAAAGTTTGCAAAAGTAAATTTTTGAAAAATAAGTGCAAGAATTAGTCACTCAATAGAAATGGCAGCATACAGTGTTGAGGGTGATCAATCAAAAAATTGGAAAAAGAAGTGATCAATGGATAAGTTACTTAGTGATCATCCAAAAAGTCCTAATTTTCAAAATGCAAAAGTAAATACGATCAGTTTAGCATAAACTTCAATTGCAAACTGAACCCCCACTAAAACCCTATTCAGGCGAGTAATTTTTTAAAAAATTTTGAAAACGTTTTAGAGAAGTAAATGTTTGAATTTTCTGTCAGATAAACTTGGAGACTGGAAAGACCAATGTTGACAGTTTTGGTTGACAGTATCTAACAGGACAAAATTAATCCATTGAGAAGAAAAGAATTTTTATATTTGCCAACACAAAGTCAATCTCACACAATGCATATAATATCATGTAACAACAGATGTATTATGAAGTATACAGAGTCAGCATTGAAAATTTGGATTGGCTGTTTTGGTGATTAATTTTGCTTCTGATGCATCAAAAAGAAGTGTTTCTTATTTATTTATTGAATAAAAATGTTTATATCATAAACAATTTACATTAGAAATAGATATTTAACATTAAAATATATGATAATTCAAGTTATAAAAAAATCTATGAATAGAAGAATTACAGTCTTACCAATACAGAGAAACATTTGCCAGCCACATTTTATCTATTTATTCATCCTATATTCTTCCATACATTTCAGCTTTTAACTCAGTATCAATTCATTTTCTATCCCAGGTGATCAGAATTTATCCAAGTTATTCTTAAAGTTATTTAAACTTCTACGATTTTTTACATAAAATGGTAAACTATTCCAGCATTTCAAAATTCTCCGGGAGAAAAAAATCGATTTGTTTATAAGAAAATGTTTATTAAAGAAATGGGTGAATAAATTTTAGGAAAACAGATCAATGGTTTAACAGATTGAAATAGCAAGAGAATATTGTGTGCAAATACATTCAGGGTGAGGCAAAAAATGGCAGATATTTTACATCATATTTCATATCAATTTCTTTTTATGTAAAATTTTTCATAATAACATAATAATGAACTTATAACAATATCTATACTTCGCATAACTGAATCACCATAGCCTGTAGCCTTTGAGTGTACCAGAGCTAATAATCTGAAATATTTTATCTAAAGAAGAAAAGAAGAATTTTTTAAATACTGGCACAAAATTTGGGCATTGTTGGTCCAAAATGTCCAGAGGTCTCAAAAAGCACTTTTTGAAAAATGAAAAAAAAAAAAACGTTTTTAGATGGTGCCTAGTGTAGTCATACAAATTTTTAAGGTTGTAGCCCCCCCAAAATATAACCAGGGATGCCTGGAAGCATACACAGGCATACACACAAGCTAGGAAAGAAGAATCTATGGCCCACTAGACTGGTTGGGCCTAAAATGATTCAATTGTTCCAATATTCATAACCTTTGCTTAATCTTATCAACTAGTTATTGTTATCCAAAAGATCCTGTCCCAAAATGATTAATATAAACAGCTTACTCTTTATATAATTTTTCTTTACTAAGTTTTCCAGTTATATTTGTCTTTGTTGAAATTCAACATTTTTCAACTGTCTGTAATGATGGAAACCATCAACCAACAGTGTCAAAATTGGTTTCTTCAGGATACCAGAATGCTCACAAGACAGAACACTCTCCAAGAGCCATCAGCATAAAAAAAACAGAATATCGTATATACAGGGCAAGACTGAAGCTGCTTAATACCCTACACACCACCCAAAATGGTGCCCCCCCCCCATCTTGATTCTCCTATTGCTTAACTGACAAAATTTTAAAAAATGTAAAATTAAAGTCTTATTCATTTAAAACACATCAAAATGCTTTAGAAAAAATACATTTTTCCACAAAAATATACAACTTCTGTCAGCCAAATCCTTACCAACAGAACTCATGTTTTTTTTACAATAATATTTGTGTGGACTTTTAAATCATTTGAATGTTTGAATTAAATCTGTATATAAGAGAAAAAAAGATATCTTAAATTCAAACTTACATTTAAACAACTTTTAATGATTCTACATGGCAAACTGCTCCTTTTTCTTTTGATGCCCTAAGCAAGTACTTATTTTGCTTAGTGGTTAATCCAGGGCTGTGTGTATATATATATATATATATATATATATATATATAATATATATATATATATATATATATATAGGACAAAAGGGTATTTGGCAAACTAATCCTCACTACAATGCATCCAAGCCTTATAACTGTACTATATCAAGTTTCAATAGACAATCTACTCATAATACCAGTGCATTGAATGCGGTCTAATATTTTCAGTTTTTTATTTTTTAACTAAATGTCTGTCCTATATACTGACAGAAAGGGTAACATGAATAAATTAGAAATTAAAAAAGTTTGCTTACTTCTTTGTTGGAAAAGGTTTGCTAACTTCCTTGCCATTTATTTCAGAATTTTCTTCTTCGTCATCTTTGTCTTCCAGTCTGATGAGTGTCAGATTATACAATGCACAAAGCCGCATAAAATCCTTTACATAGGCCTGCCGTGGAGAAAAAATGCACCACAAAATTGAGTAAAAAGAATCAGAATCTCTATTTGTCCCATAAAACCAGGCATGAATTTATTTTATACAGAAAGAATTAATACAAAGATATGAATTTCTTCTGCTTCTTATAAAGAGATGGATCTTTTACAGAGCTAATAATACAACTAGATACAACACCTTTGCATATATCCCTTTAGCAAAAATCAGTTTTGTCAAGAACACTTAAGAATCTAATATATGAATTATATTGTTATTGCTTTGAATAAATTAAATTGCATATGTCTATCAAATGGTCATTGTTTTTTTTTACCTTTAAAAAAAAAATATATATATATACACTGGCTAATTTTGAATCTGAAAATAAACAAACACCTCTTGAATTTTATGACTTAGTTGACCCATATGGGTAACACCAAATCACATCAGCTTTATAAGTGCCACTTTATTAGTAAATTCAATGTTTGCGGGCCCCCAATAAAAATCACTCTGGCATGAACGTCCCCCGCAAGAAATAATTAAGAAGGTCCCTGGTGAGTACTTTTAGACCAATACAAAGTAATTTTACACAAACCTGTTTTTATGCTCAAGTAGATTTATACTAATGTTCTTTTAGATTTTAGTAATTTCAAATTAACATTCATTTATACTAGTGATTCAAGACAAAACTGATATTTGCTGAAATAATGTAGACAAATCTATCTAGACCCCTCAAAAATGACTACACACTACCTTTTTCATTTTTATTAGTTGATAGTTCAATATATAAGAAATATTAGATACTCAAGCTTACATCTATCCCCATTATTAAGGCAATGACATCAAAGTTAGAATTGAGTAGGTGAATTATAGCCTGGCAAGGTTTAGCAATTTCTTTTGAGTGGATACAGAAAGAGCAAAGTTTATACAACAAGATCAAGGCAAAAATTAGATCTTGTTGTGCAAACATCTCACTCAGAATGCTTGCTGATGTCAAGAATGCCCATGTCACTCACTGATTTGACTGAAGTGCTATGTCTGATCAGGTTTTGAAGTCTACCAGTGAAGTAATTCTTACTTGAACTTTATAAAATTCGAATAACAAAATCCTATGTGTACTGGTTTTCAGAAGTTTTTGTCAGTCATCTTTTTTTTTCTCTTTAAAATAAGTGTATAATGACTTTTGAGATACTGTGTATGTGCTTGTACCTCAATGTCTTTAAAAATTAACAATTATCATGAGATTTAATAATCTAGTAAGGAGGGGACTCTCATCACATGATGGTCAGCCTGCTCATCTTGCAGGTTACGTTGACTATGAGAGTGTAGAGAGTTCAATTCTCACTGGGTGCCCCCACAAATCAGGCCTTGTGCCAAACTGAGGAAAGGAAGAAAAAAGCATTTATTTTACACTACAATGTACTTTTCAACCTAATCTCCTTCATTGTCGATGAACTTATTTCAGAGGTAAATACTAATCATATAGATCAAATGAACCAAGATAATCATATCAAGAGACAAGGACTGATTGATTTCTAATCAATATAAAACAAAAAAACACGGGATATTCATGTTAGATGCAATTCATCCAATGAATGATTTCAATATATTATATGAGATTATATGAAGAGACTAACCGATAGGTTGCCACTTCTAAAACAAATCAATTATAACAGGTCTAGTAAGTCACAACAGAAATCATTGCATGACCATCATCTTAGGGCAGCATACCATGTTGGGGATGATCAATTTAAAAATTGGAAAAAGATTAATTAATTGCTTCTCGCCTCTTGTTGCATCACTAAAAAGTCCAAATTTTCAATAAAGCATGAATGCTACCCAATACAAACTAAAGACCAATTTAGCACAAAATTAAATGGTAAATTGAACCGCCAATAAAAACATTTTTTTGGGAAGGGGTTGGAAAAGAAAAGTTTTTTCTAGACAAGTAAAATTTTCAGTTTTTTAACTCCATTGGTATGGCCTGTGTACACAACACATAGATATATAGCCCGGCAGACAGAATAAGTTAAAAACTCAAGAAACAAATGTTGACATTTTGATTGACAATTTTTTAATAACCCAAATTTCTCCAACAACTTACCTTGGCTTTCTTCACTAAATCCAAACGATCCCCTCCAACTTTTTTCATCGTGAAGTAATTGAGTAAACCAGGCAATAGCAAATATCTGAGGAGAAACAAAAAAGGCCAAGATAAGAGCCTGACTCACAATCACAGTCCATAATTCAACAACCATAGCATTAAAATGTGAAGTCATGCAAAAAAATTCCACTCCATCGAAGAATAAATATGGTCAGAAATAAAATCTATTTATGACATGACATCACTGGAAAACATCTCGATTCTGGGGAATCTAGATGTTATCAATAAACCCATCAAAATAAGGGCCCCCAAAAGGTCAAAAGTGGACAAAACTTGAAAAATAAAAAAAATGATCTGTTTAAGCCAATTTTCAACTGTGACGAAAGTCGACAGTACTTAGTATGTGGAATATTCCATGTGAAGACCAATTTTCAAATTGGTTAATCGTTTGTAAGGTCAAGTTACTGAAAGAGAGAGTGTGGCTAAAGAGAGATAGACAAATTTTGTATTCATTCTGTCTATAGCATTGGTAAAGATAGAAAGATACAATACAGAGAGTAGATAAAGAAAGAGGAATATTTTTTTCTTTTTCATGTTACACTGCGTCATAATATTATTTTTTTTAGATCCATACTCAAGATAAAAAGATAGAAAGTACAAGAAAAAAAGAAAGAGGAGAGAGAAAGACTATACAATGTTTATGTATACTCCATACATGTACACACACACACACATATATATATTTATCTATATATATATATATATATATATAATGTGTACTGTAGAGAGTGAGACAGACTCGGGAGTGAAGTGTTTGGTGGTAAGGTTTATTAATCCTTATAAGTAAATAGTCCATACATGTTTCGGGATTCTTCCCATCATCAGTGGTGTGTGCTGTGTGAGTGTGTATTAAAATGTACCATGTGGAACCAGAGTCCACTGCTAGGAGCTATGCATTGTGGGTGAGTTTTGTTGTCAGGGCTGCTGGAGGCCATATATAATATATATATATATATATATATATATATATATATATATATATATATATATATAATTTATATATATATATATATATATTTATATATATATAACTGTTGCATTTTGAAAATGTTTAATTTTATTTTTGATGCAATCATTTTTGTTTTAGACATTTTAAATGGGGTTAGCTTGAAAACTAAATTGGAACCAAATAGTTTCATTTGAACAACAAATGTAGCAAACACTGAAAAAAATATATATATATGTCAGTTTTTGAAGAGAGTTTGTTCTTTTTCTTGTTATAGATCATATTCTGACACTTCTTGGGTCATAGAATTACATGCTACAAAAGCTTAATTATTCTTCCTTCTTGAAATATAGATGTTAGAGTAACAAGGGGTGGCTATAAAACATGAAAAATGAATTTTTTTTTCAAGCAATTGTATTTTGAGGCTCATTCTAATAATCAATTATTGTTTATTTTTCACTCACTGAGTAATATTACTACCTGAACAATTAGGTAATTATTTTACATCATCTTCCAATTCTGAAATTTCAGTGCATTTTTAGCTGAAGCATTTTTCTGTTGAAGTATATATTGACACATTAAGCCAAATTTTCTTCTGTATTTCCCAAGAATTCCTTATAACCATTAGGAACCATCAGTCTCACTATGAAGAAGCTCTCAAAAGCATAAAATTGTGTTCATTCAATGGTTATCCAAATTTAGAGAGATTGTGTTGAGCAGAAATGTTTTCCATCACACCATGACAAAAACTAAAATTCCTCTGAAGCATACTGCGCAAAAAGTCCATTTTCTTTGTAAATCTTAATTGAAAAGTTCAAGTAAGTGCAGTCACCTTTTTGACTAATTTTAGTCTGATTGCTATCTTGGTTTAAATTTTGGTTGAATTGCCAACTTGGTTCAAAAGAGATCAGAAACAAAAAAACGTTCAAAGATTGTTTGTGTAGGCAAAGAGCTTTTTAAGTATTATAATAATTTAATTGACTTACTAAATGATTCTAATAACAAACAAATGCTTAGCCGCTTTTTAGGTACGCAATAGTAGTAATCACCATCGCAAATCAACATAGCTGACGATTCTATAATTACATCATCAGAACATGGAATTCTATTTTACTATGTCAGAAGAGAAACACACGTCAATTGCATGAATTAAATTCGATTTTACAACGATATCATCAAATGAAGGTGATTCCAGAGAAAAAGGCTTTTAAAAGTAAGAGCTTTGAAAGGAATAGGCTCCTAAAGGAAGGGGCTTTTAAAGGCACTAAAAATCAAACTAGTGCATCTATGGTCTGACTTTCAGGCTTGATGAGATTATGAAATTGCTAATTCAGGGTAACATTTCACAAAAATAATTACAAATTCATCAAGGTTACTAGAAAGTTCCGTTTAGTAGTAACAAAGCCAGGTATTCCAAATGGTATCCATATCAGAAATCAATAAGAAATAGTCATTATAACATAGACTAATGTCCTCATCTCGATTGGTACAGTCACAACATGTTTTTCATAGTTTACAACCTTCTGGGAATTCAGATAAAAATTCCAAGACAGTCACTAAATGAAGAAGGCCAGAGGGCACAACAAGCCTTAAACATTGGGGCCATAAAAGACAAGATAAAGACGCTAGTCCAAGTAAATCAGTATGTTTATGGAAAATGCGATTTGTCCAAAAATTATTGTAAATGACATTTTTAATAATATCTTTTGATGATTTGAGGTCTAAAAATATATGTTCAAGATTTTGAAAAACTCAAATTTTTTATAAAGATAATTAGAAACAAGTCTGGTTAGTGGCTCAATGCATGACCAATGTCTTTTGGCAGCACACCATGTTGGGCCTGATCAATTAAAAAATTGAAAAAGAGGGTGATCAATGAATAAATTAATTCTCTTGCAAGCTGCTTACATTTTAAACTGAAACCCACTATAAAAACCTATTCAAAAGGAAATTTAAAATTTAAAACAAGAAAATTCCTCAGTCACAAAAAGGTGTAAATGTTTAAATGTTCAGCCCTCTAGAGCCACCGGTGCAGCCTGTACATGTGATGCATACACAGTAAGCCAGCCATCTAACCCAGCTTAAAAAGTGAAGCTGAAGAACTTGCTGATCATTCGAATTTGGAAGTCATTTCTGACCAGATGAACATTAATGAAATGTCCGAGGGTATTGCTCTGTGTCGTCTGAACTAAAGGGATCAGGGTTCACCATGCAACTATTATAAGCCCTCAAGAGAATTTTTCAGGAAGTAAAATGTTCACATTTGGGGTTCCTTGGATTGACCAAACTTGTGTCACATCCTGTTCTCATGGGAGTTTCAAGCAAATAGAAACTCTAAAAGTGGAAAAACCTGTGTTGACAGTTTTGGTTGATGGTTTCTAATTACAGGAGTTGCTGGTGTTTGGGAGTTGCAAGGGCAAATGTAACGAGAGAGACTTTTGTGACTCATGGAAAGTGACTTTGAAATGGACATAAGAGATAAACAAAAACAAATAAGTATGAACATATTTCCAAAATGAACAATTAACAGGACTCTGGTGAAGCTTCAACAGGTCTAGCAAGCCAGTAGTGGATTATGATAAACTAGATGATAGAGATTTCCATAGCAGTGAATTTGAAGAATTGCATTCTGTTGACGACAAACGGATTTTTATAACTGTTTCTATTTTAATACTATTCTTTAGATTCAGCATTTTTACTATGTCAATTGCATCCCTCGGTGAGATAGAAGACATCTGCACATTGTGAATTGTGTGTGTGGATTGTTCAGGTGAAATAAAAGAAAAGAAAATGGACAGATGAAATAATGCTAGCACCTTTTTCACCTTTCCTATGACACCTCGGGTACAAGTGGAAGAAAAAAAATAAGGACTTACTTGAGGCTCTGTGTGGATACTTCATCAATGTCTTCATTATCACTAAACAAGTGAAGGATGTTTGTCATGTGAATTGCCTTTTCTGTATTCGCAATACTTTCAGAAACTCTGCGCTGGAAAGAAAAGTTAAAAAAAGAAATTCTAAGGCTTTCTTTGATCAGGTACTTTGAAATCTCAAATACAGAGAAACGGGTCTGTTTAGTCTAGAGGTGTTAGCAGAAAAAATTGCTAGGACTGAAATTCAGTGTCACTAACTCAAAAAAATATTTTTTCGCTAGTCTGACTACCAAAAAATAATGAAAAATTGTCAAAAATGACTCCTAAACACCAAAATATGCTAAACATGGTCAGAAAATGCCCCCCCCCCAAAAAAAACAGCCAAAATGTTTAAACATTTTCACACTATTTTTGCGATTTTCACGCTGCCAAAACAAGGAACTCATTTCTTATTTGTCAAAGAATTCAATCTGAAGACTGAGATTCAGCATGATCTTAATCACTCAATAGAAACTGTCACGTGACCAACATCTTTGGGGAATATGTCGTGATAGGGGTGATCAATCAAAAAACTTATTTTTTCTGTCTTTCATTGGGTAGTGATGACTGAAATAGTCTGAATTTTCAAAAAAAAAAAAACAAGCATGAATTCTGCTGGACACAAAGTAAGGGATCAATTTGGCATAAACTTACACTATGAATTGAATACACCACTAAAAAAAATGAGGAATTTTAAAAAAAAAAAAAAAAATGACATTTTTTCTTGATGTGATAGAGAGTAAATATTTATGTTTTCAACCTTAGCCAGTACGTATGATACATACTTGAAAACTGAAGAAATCTTCATAGACAGTTTTGATGATAGCTTTCATCAATGTTTTCAGATAATGAAAAAATATATCTGACATTTCAGTCATCATATTATTTTATTTTCATTTTGATCTTTGTGCAGCAGTTATGATTCGGATTTCAAATATCTACGCATTTATTTGTCATATATACATATATCACCTGGATACAAAACTTCTATTTATGAGTGTTCTAAAATAAAACCACCAATTAAAGGTAATGATTGGCTAAAATCGGCAACTTCAAACACCAAGCCATTCATGAAAGTTGAGGACAGTAGTACCATAAAAATAGGGCAAGTGCAGGATTACTGAATTGAAATCGATAGCCTACAAGCATTTAGCATGGGGGGGGGGCTTGAAATTGCAGGGCCCATACTAAATGCTACTACTGCTACAGAATTATTTTGGTACTGACTTATTTCCTTGAATAGAAATTTGATATTGTTTCTTAAAAATGATCACAAAACTCGAAAAATTACTTTTCATGTCACAAATCAAAGGCAAGGCAGCTTCTAGGCCTTAAACTGAACTAAGGAAAATGCATTTAGTTCAATAAGAGGGTAAAAAAGGAGAGGATGAAAAAGAAAGGTTCTTTACTGAGAGGGTAGGAAGATATTCGCAAATGAAACTAATGCATGTTTGTATAACATTTACATAAATTCAAAGAGTTTTTCAGCTGATTGAAGTCTTTGTTTTTTATATTGTTAACACAATGTTTCAGCCAATCCATTCTACATCCTTCTTCAGATGTACCATCCTAATGTGATGGTGGTGAACAGAATATCCCAGTAGTGATCACACAACAAAGTTGGAGTCAGGTAATATCGAGTTCTTTTTCTTTGCAACATTAAGTTGAACTCTACACTTGTCTGATTAGTACATTCAATTGAAATGTTGATATGGGTTGCCTCCTTGATTCAACACCAATGACAAAAAAAGAGTTCAATTGTCTGCAAAAATCTTTGAATCTTAATGAACCTTCTCAAAACTATACTCAAGGTTGTATTTAGAAAAATGATGGTCAACATAGATTGAAAGAGGAGAAGAATGAGAAAATACAAGCAAAGACTGAGAGGAGAGCTGAAACATGGAAGCATGGTGAGCCAGAGACCATGACAAAATGTTCTTGCAGGAATCCAATTGAAAAGTCCCATGTTCCATTGTAGATAAACCAGGACTGTCAAATGGGCCTTTTTTTGGCTAAATCTGGCTGATTTCTTTTCCATTTTAGGTGATAAAAATCTACAATGGCTAAAAATCAGGCCAATTCAGTAATTAATAAATTCATAAAAGTAAACACTTTAATTTTCATTATTAATTTGTTCAGGAGTCATTTGATATGTGGGCTTAAAATGAGTACATAAAACATTTTAGCAATAAAGTTGGCTGGAAATGAGAAACTTTAGCCGATATTAGCCATTTTCAATGACAATTCTAGTTATAAACAACAAACCATACTTAGCAACACTGAAAAAAAATCACTAAAATCTCTAAAAAGTTAATTCAAAATTATTGCATGACCCTCTGCAAAACTTCCATTTTGGTGATTCATTTAGACAGTTGAAATGTTACTAACCATAAGACTGGCCCCTTAGATCAAAGAGCATAAAATGAAAACTGGAGAGACAGGGTCTTGTCATAGAACTAAAAATCCAGAGAACAAAATGTCAAAAAAGAGCAGCAAAACTTGTATTTGTATTAAAAGCAATGAATGCAAAAACTGCTCAGGTGGAAGAACTTGAAAATGTTTAAACATAAAAAACGAAACGAGCAATTCAGAGAAAATTCTATTCTTTAGCAGATACAGACTATGAATAAGCAAAATGAGAATTTGGAGTTAGAACAGTTAATACATTCTTTGCATAACCGGCGACTGTTTAGCTCAATGGTAAGAGCAATGCTACGTTGAAATAGCAGCGCTATCAGTCACAGGTTCAATACCTGCAGCAGTCACATTTTCTTTTTTGTTTATGTTGTCTAGGCCAAATGATACTTTCACCGTGAAACAATAGATCATTTCAAATATAACACAATTCATAATCATTCTGTCAGATCATACATCCATTAATAACAATATATATATATATATATATATATATATAAATGAATACACCCCAACTACTTTTTTTTATAGAGAGTTAATTTTCTTCTAAACCAAACATAGCAAGACTGTAATATTCTGAGCGGAACATAATCAAAATTGGCCAATGTGTGAAGGGTTGTAAAATTCCATCTGGTCTATAAAGCCTGTCGATTGATAATTATACCCAGCCCTAAGATATAACGCAAATGCACCCAGGCACTGTATTTGGCCCCCAAATGCTGAAAACCCTTCCTACACTTGTTTTCGCTATGGCAAGGCCCCAAGTCTGCCAAAATAAAGAGGTACAACTGTATTTGACACACATACAGCACAAAACAAATTATATCTTTCAACTACCAATTAGTTTGAATGAAAATGTATTACAGTGTTTCCGGTATTTTCACTGTTTTCAACATAGAAATTACCTACTTAGTAATAGAAGCTAAGTAATGATTATGGTATTTAAACATACAGACCTATATATACCTATATATCATGGTCATGTAGAGCCAAGAATCTTGTTTATTCTTATATTGGATACTGTAAACCAAAACTGTCAAAATGGGTTTTTTCAGTTTTTAAGTTGGTCTAGCTGACTATGAATGTATCATGCATGCAGGCTGCACCACTAGAAAGCTGATTTAAGCATTCATTCCTCACGTCTAGGAGAAAATTTCTTTCCGGTTTTTGTAAATTCTTCCCAAGATGGGTTTTTTTGCAGAAGGGGTCAATTTGTATGTAGTTAGTATCCACTCATTTTTTGAAAATTCAGATTTTTCAGTGATCACTACCCAACAAGATGTGAGCCAAGTAACTTTTTATTGATCATAGCATAGTATGTTGCACAGAGGCATTGGTCCAAAACGGGTTTCCATTAAGTGCCTAACCAGACCCGTCTGAATTTTTTGTGGCTTTTTACCGCAACATTGAGTAAAGAGCACAGATCAGAAATAATAATAGGTCTAGTTAGTCATTCAATAGAAACCATCATGTGACTCGTATCTTTTGGCAGCATGCCATGTTGGGGATGACCGATTAAAAAATTGGAAAAAGAGGTAATCAGTGAATAAGTTATGTCTCTCATCTTTTGATGGGCAGTGATCACTAAAAAAGCACGATACAAACTGAGGGACAAATTTAGCATAAAATTACATTGTAAATTAAATCTCCAACAAAAAAAAAAATGTTTTCTCGAGCCATAAGGAGTAAACCACTTTGGGCGCTTGTCACCCAAGTTTATTTCACATGTAGCAAAAACCTCAAAAGACCTTGAAGACAGGGAGAAACTCGTGATACATGAAGCCTGGGCAGAGACATGTGTTGCCATGGCCAGCATAAGGGCACAAGTAGATGTTTAAATATCTCTGAATTTACCCCCATCGGTTAAATAAAGGGTTCGGTTCGTTACTTCCCCACACCAAACAGATGATACCTGATGAAGGCCATAGAGTACAACGGCCGAAACATTGTATGAAAAACAACCAAGATGAGGATAGTCCGAATAATAATAGAAATAGATGTTTAAATGTTCAGCCCTCAAGCCGCATTGGTACGGTCTGTACATATGATATATATATACACATACATAGCCAGCCAGACCACTTTGAAAACTGAAGAGACCTATGTTGACAATTATGGTTGACAGTTTCTCAAAGCAGTGGTTGACAATGCTTCATCTAATAAAGATTAAAATATATAATACTGTAGGTACTAATACTACTACAACTACTAGAGTAAGATCAATACTTAATATGACACTGAGTGAGATCGCAGAAGAATGAAGGGTCGGTTTGAAGGTTCGATTTAAGTTTGATCTTATGTAGACCGTAGGGTTCTTGTAGCTCTGTGTTTCTGGAACCCTTGGGTTCCACATCGTATAATTTTGGTTTCATGACTGATTTTGAGAAATAATGCATTCATAGTTTCAAATGAAATAATATGTGGTATTGTTGCAAAAAAATATGAACTATATCAAGAATTTTGACTTTGTGACTTTAGATTTTATGCTTAATAATCTGGTTGAAGCTGGGTATATATATATATATATATATATATATATATATATATATATATATATTATAGGTTTCAGAGAAATTTGCTCGGTCTCTGGGGTTCCGTGAGTGCATAAGTTCAAGAAACCTTAGTTAAGTTCAAAATCAGCTTCCCTACACCCTTGAGACAATAAAACTAGGCAATCTATTCATGGGATTTGAAGCGTGGCTGAAATGCAAAGGCCAGAACAAGCTTGATTAACTAGTAAGTATTGGTATCAGGCTAATTCTCATACTTGAGTGAGAGAGTCACAAAGAAAGAAACCTGGGCACTAAGGAACTGTACTCTAGACAATGTCTTCCTTAAAATGATTAAGGCAGATGGCGTTCCCTAATGTCTGTAGTTATACATATTTCGTTGTGCCCACATTAAAAAACAACTTCGAGTAAATTGTAACATTTTGGAAATATGGATTAATAATAGTTTTCTCCATTTCACCAATTTCTGGCGTTGCACCATACATTTATTCAGATGCAAGTCCATACAAGTACACATCGTAATTTTAATAAATTAAAATCACAAATAAAAAAAGTAAGTAGATAAATAATCACTAATTTTTTAGATTGAAATTCGCAAAAAATATAACTTATTAAAAGATATTCAAGAAGAAAATGATGTACAGCGTCTAAAATAGTTACCTCCCTATTTTTGCGAATCTCAACCATGAAATTACCGATTTGTTTTATTATAAGTGTTCATTTTTTTCAATATTTAACAAAATGTATGGGCCAAGTGAAAAAAATACATTTTGTGCCGTTGAATGCTTAAATGCAATCGTATTAAAATAATTAGATTTTGCGTAATCAACAAAATATTGTCAACACTGATCATCCATAGACAGGAATAAACAAATCACGTTCATTCTACGGAATAATTTTAACGCCATAATGCTTTTATTGGTTTTAGTGAAGAAAATTATTATGATTTGGGGTAGTGATAGATAATAAATAATGAACTAGTTATGTTTTTATTTAATTTTGCCAGTAAAGTCACTCAATTTTGTTCAATCAAATAAACAACGTTCACTTCTCATTTTTTACTACTGAACAGAGAAATTTTAGTAATCAAATGAACATAGCGAAATAAAATCGAATGTTCAGGTTTTAAAACGATGAAATGGAAAGATAGAGATCGAAAAAGATATACTTAGAATTTTTGCCAAAAAACATTGTATTTTATTTGTGGTTGGGATTTATTTCGAAATTTACGATCCAATTAAAAACTTTGATTATAAATATTTTATCTATCTTGAAAAGATAGGATACATACGATATTGACGTAATGAAGGAGAATCGATATCTTAAACCGGAATAAATAGAAATCAACAAAATAAACATTTCTTAAAAACCTTAAAAACGAAAATATACTTTAGATGAAGTGCATAATTTTTTGTGACTATCATATCCGAATACAAGAAAAACATTTGCTTTGACGTACATAAACCTATGGGGAGGTCTTTAACCAGAAGACAGGCTCCAAAAGTCATACAAAGGATCCAAAGAGTATATTTTTTAATCAAAAAGTATCGATAAACAACATATCTATCACAAATTAGCACATTGATTAAATTAAAAGCATGTCCTCATTGGACAACACATCATGAACTCCTCAAGGTATGATATGGAAACAGGGCATATGATACACCGAATTGACGAATTTATGGTAAGCAATCTGATAAAGATATCCGTTTGATTTTATTATTGTATTAATTCCTGGTTAATATGTTCCTTAATAATACTATTCAATTGAAAAGATACTCTTGGGGCCTTCTTGTATGACTACTGGAACCTTTCTGCAGGTCGAACACCGCCGAAGTTTTATGTACGCCAAAGCAAAGAAAACCAGACACTTGAATAACAAAAAAAAAATTCAAAGGCGGACAATCGCCGATCAAAGGATCAAAATTTACCTGATATTCAGTCTCTGTAGAGCCGAGCTCTGTCGATTCCAAGAATTCATAATTTGACCAAATCTTAGAAAAATAATCGGAGAGTTTTCCTGTTTCTCCTTTCTCTGTCTTCGTGTTAGCCATTGTCGAGCGAACTTGCTCTTTCGAGAAATCAACATAAAGTCAACGAGTTATCTCCCTTAGCTGATCAACAAAGGGACATAATTGAAATAATTGCGCGATATTTTTCTTGAAACCTTCTAAATGCGATTGACGGAAATTCACAGTTCTATGGCTAACCTCCCAAAATTTCCTTTTTATTATGATTGATGACAAAGGGAAAGGTTCGTGAACTCAAAGGGAGTTAACAAGTAACGCTGACTTGGACAGCTGCTGCTTCTAACGTATTAAGGAATACATGAGACCAGGAAATTTGCGCATTTAAAACTATATTTTATAAAATTTTGGGTTAGGGGTAGGGTGAGGGTTTCTTTTAAAGTTGATGTTTCAAGTCACAACAAGAAACGTTTAAACATTTATTTTTATTAATCATGAAATTAAAAAGAATATAACAACTATTACTAAACATCCATTAAACTAACCCTAACCCTAAAAGCAACCCTAACTCTAAAACTAACCATAAAATCAAATTAGATCTTTTGTAATTAAAATTAATAAAATACTGTTTCAAATGGTCAAGTTTTCTGCTCGTGATCAGCGTTATTTTTTACCTCCCTTTGATATTCTAGTTTGTGACCAGTAAGAAACCAGTACCGTCCTATCTGTGAATCAGAGCTCTTATCATGTAATGGATAAGTTGCAATGGACAAATTTGCCCATTAAGATAAAAATCTTGACTAGATGATAATAACATTTCACCACCTTCCATGGATAATTGTTTAATTGAATTCATTTATTTGAGAAGAGAATGTGGAGTGTTAAAATCCCTAAAATGTAAATGAATGAAAAAAGAGTTTGACTGAAAATGTCTTCTGATTAATTAATTTTACACAAATTGAATTTGGTAGACAGATTTTTCTTATCAGCAACAGATTTTTTTTTTTCAAATCAAAATAAAATGGTTATATTTCTAAAATTATTTTTATAATTAAAATATGATTGAACAACCGTTGCCATCAAAAGATGGCAAAGGGTTCTGTGTTTTTTTCATAGGTACATGTGTTCGATTTTGTCTATAGAGTTTCTCTGAATTTTTGTTTCTCTGAATTATTATTTCTATTATTATCCGGACTATCCTCAACTTGGTTGTTTCTCGGCCGAAACGTTGTATGAAAAACAACCAAGATGAGGATAGTCCGAATAATAATAGAAATTTGTCCACAAACTTGAAAATTGGCATCAATATCACACTACATCCCTTGAAAAACTTTTTTTTTATTTTCAGAGGAAAGCTTTTTTGAACATTTTGAGACTCATTTTGATGAGTTTATTAAAAACATCTAGATTCTCCAGAATCCAGATGTTTCTAGATGTTTTTTTTACTGTTTTAGATGTTTTCCTGTAGAAGATGCCTGTGATGTCATGAATAGTATTTTTATAACCATATTCATTCATTGATGGAATTTCTTCCCATGACTTCAAATTTTGACTCTACAGTTGTTCAATTATTGACTGCAATAAAGAGTTAATAATTGATCTTACACAAATCAAATTTACTGAACTGATTTATCTTATGATAAACAGTTTTTTTTTCCTTATCAAGATAAAATTGTTGTATTTTAAAATCATTTATATAACTAAAATATAATCTTACTTATTATTCAAAAACTGTAATATGAAGATTTTTCTTTTGGTTTAGAAAACACATACACACTTACACACTAGCAAAAGATTTTTTCCCCGAGTGTTATTTTGTTAATAACATACAACATCTGCTGGTTTTTAAACTGCACTTTGAGTAAAATTTTAGATTCTTACTGCATATATATATATATATATATATATATATATATATATATATATATATATATATATATATATATATGTGTGTGTGTGTGTGTGTGTGTGTGTATGTGTGCATATATATATGTATATATAATATGAACTGTAAAGAGTGAGACAGATTCGGTAGTAAAGTGTTTAGAGGTAAGATTTATTTATCCTGAGATGTTAATGGTCCAGACATGTTTCGGGATTTTTTCCCATCTTCAGTGGTGTGTGCTGTGCGAGTATGTGTTTTTAGGGTTTAAAGTACCCATGTGGAACTAGAGTCCACTATCCGTTATGCCTTGTGAGTAAAATATTTCATAAAGGCTGCTGGGGGCATCCTGCTGTGTGAGAGAAAGTCCAGCTAGTGATGAAATCTTTGGTTAAGCAGAAGCAGTTGGTATTGGAGAGGGCAAAGTGTGTCAGGGTAGGAGGGAAGTGATGTGGAGTTGGATTTTTTGGGTATGTTAGGGATAGTGTAAATGGAGGGGTGATGAGTTTAAGGAGCTACATAGTTATCAACCTTACAAGTTATGAAAAATGTATTGGCTATGATTTGGACAAATGGTATAACTGGCTAAGGTGGATTTTTCCTATGGATCTGAGTGACTTTGAAGCTCCCAGTACTGAATGTATCTGGGGGGGGGGTCAAATGTAGGTGTGAGGATATTGTTAGTAGGAGTTTTGTGAATATATATATATGTACATATATGTTTAAAAACTGGCAAATGTCGTATTTTATTAATAAAATAACACTCATATATACATACAAACCTATTAGAAATAGCAAAAGGAGTGAGATAAAGGGATACAATATCACCTAAACTATTTACAATTAACCTTGAAAGCATCTTTCAGAAAACTGATTGGGAGGTAATGGGAATAAATGGACAGAGAATATTTAAACCACTTGTGATTCGCCAAAGCTATTTCCATGATTTTGAAAGCATTGGAAGAATTACCAACCATATTGAGTAATCTAAATAGGGAAAGTAAAAAAGTGGGCTCAGAGATGATCAGTACAAAGACAAAAGTAATGATCAATGATAAAATCCCCAGAAAGACTATAAAAATAGAAGGCAAGTTTCTTGAAAAGTTTGATGAATACTTTTAACTTCGATAGATAGCTGGAAATCATTTAATATGAATAGAGACATATTGAAGAGCACCTTAAAGCATAAAGCATACAATGAATGCATAATACCAGCTGTGACTTTCGGGTACTAAACATGGAAATTAACAATACCAACTGAGAACCAACTTGGGATCACAGAGTGAGCTATGGAAAGAGCAATATCAGGGATAACTCTAAAAGATCAACATTGATCATAGAAAGGACTAGAGTGAAGGGCATTACACAATTAATCGAGCGACAAAAATGGAGGTGGACTAGACTCTTTGCAAAAAGAAACAAATGACGTGGCATAGATTAGTGAAATCACAGTTGTTATGCAAGGAGCTGGGAAAGGCCTCTGTCCAGCAGTGGAGTTATAATAGCTGATGATGATATATATATATATATATATAAATATATACATATATATATATATATATATATATATATATATATATATATATATATATATATATATATATATATATATATATATATATATACAAACGTGTTGAGAGTATACGTCATAAGTTATCATTAAGTAAGCAAACTATTTTCAAAATTCACAATCCCTAAAATTTAAGGATTTCCCGAGCATATTGTCTCTTGGCTCGAAACCCATGATTTACTTCTCCCCAAGGAATCTCAGGTAACCTATGGTAATGATACAATGTATCAGGATCAATATCTCAAATAACCTTTGCCCCGCGTTCTACCAGCGAGTAACACCAGCAACGCATTTGTTTATTTTTTGATAAGAGCATCTGAATTACCTCCCCTGATTTTCATATAACTCTTCCCAGCCGAGGGGGCAACATGGCAGCTCCCAAAACAAACTTAACTGTCTTTCGTGGCCTCATCAGAGAATTACAGCGTATATACGGCAAGGTAATTAATCCTGATTAAATATGATCAAGGAAAACACTCCTCTGTTATTTTTTGTTGACCTTTAACAATAACCTGGAGGATTTTTCATTCAAATGGTTTCTATTTCTTGGATATCTTCGTCTTGGTGTGCTCTCAATGTCATTGACTTCTCAGAGGACGATCAGACCATTAGTTAACGTTTTTAATTCAGAAAATAAAAATCCTGGTTATTGTTTGGAATTGGTTCACCAAAACAATATCAGGAACGATTAGCTGCTGCTATACCATTACGGAACAAATGAAAGCATAAAACTCAGAGTATTCAAAACATTATTTGGTTATTAGTAGCATAAAAAGATAGATTTTTTTTTATATTTATTACTCAAAAATGAAAATACGGTGTCTATCCTGGTTATCTCCCTTACAAAAATATCGACAATGTTTTGATGGACCTATTCTAAACGATTACCAAAATCCTGATCGATTACCACATTTGTTGTCAGACTTGAACAAAATTCATTGTGGTGATTTCATTCTTTGAATTTTTGGATACACAAAAAAAATGTTAATCTTTGAAATTGTGTGATTAGAAAGTGATGCGTCCATGAAATATGGTGTTCATTTTTTAATTTTTGGATGCTTTTTCAAGAGTTATAGTGATTAGTATATGAGGCCAGATAATGATTTCTAATAGCTTTCTAAGGGAAATTATGGATTACCACCGCCCATATATGCTCATTTTTTATCACGTAAATTTAGCATAAACTTATACTGTAAATGAATCTTCCACTGAAAACTGGGGAAGGGGGTCAAAAAAACAAACAATTTCACTGAAGTGCATGTGTGCAGAATTTAAAGTTTCTACTCTGAATGCTTAGAACTGGGTAAAGTCCAGATATATAGATGAATACATGTATATATAATTATCAGAACACTTGAATAACTTGAACCCAGCAAAAGTGTTTAAACCAGTTTGATGTGGGTAGTGGTGATCAATGAGTCTCGGAAAAGTGCCCATAAGAAAATCTGCCCATCACAAATTTATCAAGGGCGGGAAAATGATGTTTACTTTTACTCTTAACTGAGGGGATTTTGTCCTCCAAGATTTAGGGTAATTATTACTTTTCCCTTTTTAAAATGTCTGCCTTTCCAGCTGCAAACAGATGTTGATGATGAATCTGAAAACACTTGCCCAAACCCTAACCTGAATTCCCAACTCTATCCCTAAAATACAAATCCCAAACCCTCAATACTAACCCTAAAAATACTAACCCTGCAACTGTAATGACAGCCATTTTGAAACAGGAGAGGTAACAGTAGCCAAATAAATTAATTCCTACTCTTTTCCTTGTTTCCTTAACTTCAACCTAAATTACAACAATTTATAGTTAACCCTCCTTCCTCTCTACTGTAGGGTGGGACGGTGTTCAATTGACAAAACTTGAGACGAAGGTGTGATGTTTGTATGACCTTTAGATTTCCATACATTCCGAAAAACATATACCGAAAAACTTTAAAATACTCCATCAAAATTTTCCTTTTCAACTCTTTTTAAATTTTTTCTTTTTCAATTTATTCCGAGATGTTAGAAATTTGATTAATTTCATGACTAATTCCATACGTGTTTTTACTCTTCAGAATAAGTATCATGATACCCCAGCTTACACGTTCTTGAGGGATCAGTACCGAAAACATGATCTGACCGGTGAAAAATATTGCCGAGATAAGTCAGACTTGATGTTCCAGGCTAACACCTACCTTTTGTATTTACAGAGCACACGGAAACACCAGGTAAATCTTTTGCACCTTTCTTTTAAAAAATCAATGCAGATCAAAGAATATTGATAATCTAAACTCTTTTTCTTTATTTACCCCCATTATATTGAGAGGTAGATAACCCTGTAACCCATTGGGTCACTCATTCATATGACCCAGCAATATTATTTTTCAATTGCAAATCATCTGGACACTTTTTTGGCATTGTTTAGATTAGTCCATTATAGCAGTAAGTTAATTTATTACTTCTGGTTAAAATGCACCATTTCAGCTACTTGGGGGTCACACACAGATGAACAAAATCTGGCTTTAGTAATATAGACTTGTTCAGTGCTCATTCGAAAAGATGCATATTCAGAGGGGACAGGACTTTATGACGTATGGAGCAGATTGCCATAATTGTCATAATTTTCTGCATTTTGGTTCCTTCTTTTCAGTGTTGCCAATTTAGATATCTTATATCTAAATTTAGATAATTCTGAAAAGCAAAAATCAAGGGAGATAATTTGAGGAAGTATGAAGAAAGATATGTTAACTGATTTTTTTATCTATTTATTCGATTTCTCAAGAACCTCAGATACTAAAAACTCAGCACTGCACTGCCTTGTGTTATCATACTTGACAAAATGGCCAGATAAAAATGTTACTCACAATAAAGATATCTACAAGATGACGTCTATTTTAAAAAAATTGGTTGGGTTTTACAAAAGTTTATAAAAAATCAAAAGTCATTGATTTGTTTAAAAATTCAACTTGCTCATATATTCATTTTGTTGCTATTAAATTAATTGTTATAAACGACTTCACATTATAAAAAATTGATGTGAAATTTATTTTTTAATTCATTTTAAATAAAATATTTATGACTGACTGACTTTGATAACAATAACTATTTTTTCCATGATTATGATAAACTGTACTTCTATGTTTAATGGTTCAATTGTTATTGGTCAAACTTTATCAGATCTCTGTGCCACTTGACATTGGTTCAAATCTAGCTGAAAAATATTTTTATGTAGATTTTCCCTTTGATGAATTCTTTTGTCAAATCAGTGTTGGTCAAATGTTACTTATGATGCCCAAATGAACCATAAAAATTTTACTAATGAACTTTATTGTTTGTAAGTATCAAATGTTGATATCCCTGAAATCACACTAACTGACCCAAAGATCTAGAAAGCAGTTGCTTCCCCTGAAATGATTGACCTTGCTTTCTCACAGCTATGATATCTTTAACCTGTTTGCTGCCATAGTTGAGATAACTCAGCATAAGCCTGCAGGGAAAATGAATTGGCATAATAGATAAAAATCGCCCAGTCGGACCACCTGTATACATGAGGACATTTATTTTTCAAACAGTTGCCACAAAATCATTAGGATACATGAAGAGAAGGCTGGCCATGGTAACAGTAAGAGGAGAAAGCAGATTCCTGGTCTAAGCCCTGAGACTATCAGCAACAGCAGTTAGCCCTTTAACAGTCGTAAGAAAGAGGCAGTAGACTTAATATTAGTAGAAATGAATCATAATTAGATTTGGTTTAATAACATCAGCTTAGCAAGTCTTCAGTCTAGTGCCATGGACAAGATAACTCATCATAATATAGTGTACCATTTATTCGCAAGATGGCAAAACCTCTTCAGAAAGTGTGAAGTATGTTTACAAAATGCAGAACTGCGAGAGATTTGATATTGCAAACGGTTTTGTTTTCATATGAATCAACTGATATGTACAACAGATTATCTAATGAATGTAATATATACATTCATGTATATAAGAATAAGAATAAGACGCTATCATAAGATTAGTTATTTCATCACTGGCACTGGATGGACCTCTTGTAAAGACAGGTTATCTCATCCATGGCACTGGACTAACAATTTGCCAAGATGTGTTATCTTGTCCTTGGATGCAGAAATAAGGTTTTAGATAAATCGGAGCCCTTAAACCTAATCCTCCCCACCCAAAAATGAAAATGTTGACCATAATCTGACCACCATTTTGTTGCTATCACAATTTTTAGTTGTTCGTTTCACTTCTAAAACTTTGACCAATGTTTTATTTTTTTGAATTTTTTTTTTTTGGCAACTGCTATGGAGTTGACTAATTTTCTTAACCTAATAATAAAGAGAAGTTCAGATTTCCGATTAAGACTGAAAAGTGAAATGTTTAAAATGATGGATAGAGAGAGAATCAATTAACAGAAGAAAGAGGGAAGGAAAGGGAAAGAAAGAGAAATAAAGATAGAAAGAGAAAATGGCAATCTCTAAACACTAGATTGGATTATCTTGTGTTTGGAAACAGTTTTTTTCTGTTAGAATTGATAACTTTTTCTTTCTTTTTTATCTTCACTATAATTCTTTTTCTTTTTCCTCCACGCTTCTCAGCCCTGACCAAAATTTTACACACACACACACACTCCTGTCCTTTTCAATTTGGTTTAGTGGCTGAAATAGTTGCATTTTGTTGTTCTCACAATATCTACAAAAGTTGGAATTTTCAGCAATGATAGACCTTAGGTTAAGAGGAGAATTGGTTGTATTTTTGTATCTTTTCATGAACTGAGATAAAAGTCTGAAAATTCAAAAATCAAAACCTGCAGTTTCCCATCCTGCACCGTCACTATATATGAACTGATCTTCATTCACCTTTCAGTTACTATATATCATTGACAGAGGTATGGATTCTCTGAATGTTTTCTAGTTTTTATTTCATTTTTTTCTAGAAACTGTCAACCAGAACTGTTAACATAGGTTTCATCATTTTTAAGCAGGTCTGGCTGGTTATGTATGAATCATGCAATACAGAGCAGACCAATGGAGCTAGATTGCTGAAAATCTGTACATTATGTCTTGAAGAAAATTGGGGGACCATAAATTCCCTTTTAAATAGGTTTTTAATGGGAGGTTCTATTTGCAATGTAAGTTTATGTCAAACAGTATTAGAGCTTGTTTTTTTAATAATCCGTACTTTCTTTTATTGAACAAAAGGTGAGAAAAGTAACTTATTCATTGTTCACTTCTCTACCATTTTTTCAACTGATCACCCCTAATACAGCATGCTGCCAAAAGATGTTGGTTATGTGACAGTTTCTATTGTGACAAATTAGTCCTTTTTTTTTGCTTTGCCTTTCCCTAAACTGACATTCAATTGTTTTTTTTTCCAGGAGATTTCTGCCCAATACAAAGGTGCTGGTGAAAGAGGAATTGAAGAAACAGCCAAAATGGTTGGGTTTAATCTTCCCATAACACCAAATGATACCAAATAATCATCCTGTTAATAAACCAAATGCAATGTTAGAAAGTGGCAAAAGATTTTACTTGTGTAAATGTGACTGATCTTCAGAATAAAAATACTTTTTTGTATTTACAACAAAAATACTTGTTTTTTCTCTTTTGCACGATTGATTAACTTGCAGCCCAAGTCTTTATAGGTATAGTAAAATCTGACCCTCCCTCTCCAAGTGTATCTTTAAGGGTGCTCTGGTGGCCAAGGGGCCCTAAGTAGCCTCTCAATTTGCTCCTACCTCAACTGGTTCTGCTGCAGCCTGTTAGATATTTTCTCCAAGGAAATAATTCAGTGTATTATATAATTTTAAAATGATCGATTTTTAGTTGAAGCACTTCTTTTTCAAACTTTTGACTCTACCCAGTGCCTGAAACAGTCGCAGTAGGCCCCAAATCGACTGCATATGTGTACAAAATTCATACATGGTTTTCCATTTTGAAAAAAAATGAAGAAAAAGTAGTGTCTACGTTGGCTCTAACCCTAATTAAAATCTGATTTCCATTTATTTCTATAATACTGGAAATCTGATTTATGTAACCAAATTTGGCATGCGTACTCATTGGATTAGGAGGATGGTTTTGAGGTTATATATATATATATATATATATATATATATATATATATATATATATATATATGATGCTACTAGGCCAACTAGTTATTTTGATACTTATTTATTTCTATTAGATAAAGTATTGTAAATTATCATTCTCAATAATCTTTATACTATTGTTTACTTTCATCTTAACTTTCTTTACTTACCTTCTATCTCAACTGTACTCAGGCCGTCTTCTCTTCGGCAGTGATTGAATTTGTTGATCAGGAAATGGAGAATTAGCTTCAGGTAAGACTCAAGCTCTCTCAATGCCAGAGGGACATGTGTCTCTATCCTACCACTCTTCCCAACTGAGATAAGGAAGCTCGTTAGCAGGCAAAAGTCCAGATCAGACCATTTGAACTTACCCTCTTTCCTGATTTATCAGCACCATTTTAATTTTGAGAGTTAGTATCGGTAATCCAATCATTTGTGCTACTATTAACCTTTATCTTAATATTTCTGTTGCTTTTTATTGCAACTTTTCTCAGAATAGATTCCCTACAATCATGCGTAAATAAACACTATGAATATCATTTGTTTACATTACTTCATCCACTAAAAAATGATAAATAGAATTATATAAGTAAAACGTAAAGGTGATACAAAAATGTAGAAAAGATAATGGCTAATTTTACAATAACCATATTGTCAGTAATGATTGCATTAATTCCTGACCACTGACAATCCCTCTCTTTCTTTCTGAGGCATTTCTATAGTAAAATCAATTGCAATGCATGTGCATTTTTCCATATAAAAGCTATACACGCAAACTAGTATGTTTGGTTGTGTATATATTTATATAGATAGATATCTGTTTTGTCCAAGTCCTGTTATAATCTCATAGTTATAATGATTGGTCCATGTGAAATAGATTAACATAGCTAATAAAAACAATTTTAGGGTTATCATAAAATAATATAGGCTGTTTTTATAATATCATTATGTGAAAATTTTAACGTGTTAAAGAAAAAAAAAGAGCTATTGTGTTAGTGATTGATAAAAAGAAAGAATAACTTGATCTTGAATGATCCCGTGTGTTATATGCTGAATTATACCTTGGTCGTTCCATGCGCCAACACCATTATTAAAACTGAACATACATGAGGAAAATAAAAGTATGTATCGTACAGAATTTAACATGTATGTGTGTTTTTAATTATGGTATCAAAGCTTGAAACTACCAAAATATAATAAGATAGTTTTTAGTCAAAATGGCTCAATATTCAAATATGACTAAAAAGTTAATGGCCAATTGTATTTTAAAAGGGCCAGATTTGTCAAATTAGGCCATATTTTCATCCTAATATTTTCTTTAATAAAATTAAAATGTGATATTCTTAATAAAATAAGTTTCTACTTAACTGCTTAAGCTGAGTTGAGAATTCAGATGAACATTAAAGATAGACTACTTCATTTATTAAAAAAAATTACCTGACAATTTGATTTTCAGCTCTTTGTTGCCGATATATACATAAACAACCCCGTCATTTTTAATGGGTATTTGCTAATTATACTTATAATATCTCTATTTTGTCAGCAATGCTTGCATTAATTCCTAACCATTGACAATCCTCTTTCCTAATTTTTAAAAGAGAAGTAACTTATTCATTGATGACTCCTTTTTCCCATTTTTTTAATTGATCACCCCTAACAAAACATGCTGCCAAAGGATGTTGGCCACGTGACAATTTTTATTGAGTGACCATTTCATCTATGCATCAGGCCGGCTCTGGTCTTCGTCTAGATTAAGTAAAGCTTCAATAACAATATTAACACCACTCTCCTTTATACAAGGTGCACAGAAAGAAAATGTATTGTAATCAGGGGTGCAGGTGGAGATTCGGGGGCCTTGGGGAGAGCTTGGCTCCTCTCTAACATGTGGTGCAGTGGTTTGCAACCTGGGACTGCAGACCCTTAAAGATTTACAAAGGTAATACTGGGGATCCATAACCAGACCTTTCAAAACACTGGGGGGAGGGAGATTGTGAGCAGATCACCTCCAATATCTAGTGAGATTTGTTATTGTATAATATCAGTAGAAATACAGTAGATGAACTAGTATTCATAAATCTTCTTGGACCCTCTACATTGGGGACCCAGGGGGCCATTTAAAATTGCCCCCCCACCCCCCTTAGCTATGCTCCTGCTTATAATTCATCTTGAAATACAGAAAGAATGATAAGATATCAAATTTTAGAATTAACAAGAAAAAGAATGGGCAGTTTTTGACAGCCTTTGTCAATATTTATTTCTGTAATTAAACTATTTGTTTCCAATTGATTTTTCAAGTTAATCACCATTGAAACGTCTGAAACAAAATAAATGATCATCGCATCAGAGACAAAGATATAATTCATTGGCAAAAGAAAAAGTTATAAATATTTACATGAAGTGTATATATTAGTTATAAATGCTGTATAGTCAGTTCTCTTCTCTTCTTTTCTTGTACTATTTTTCTATTTTCCATCTTGAGAATTGATTGCTATGAACTGATTTGATTTTAGTCAGAACAAAAAACATTTTGGCATTCATAGACCTGTTGATATTTGTCGCAGTTAACAAGATACCAATTAATCTCATTAGGACAAGTATATAAATTGTGTACGTACAGGTGCTGTCATCATGTTGATGAATTTGAAGGAAAAGTTTGGATAATCTTTCTTTGTTTTTTTCTGCAAGTTTAGTTGGTCATTTACAGACGATGTGCTTCAGTGTTAAGAATGATTGAGAATCGTATGATCCTTCACCCCCCCCCCCGAAAAGGGAGTAAGGGGGCTTTCAAGGGGAATCAGCTCCATCAGAAAATTTTGAAAATTACGTATCCAAGATTGACTGAGATTTCGTTTCCAGCTACTGAAGTTCATTGTTGTATAGGAAAGTCTATTAGACACGTTTCACCTATGAGATTTTTATCTGAAGTCTAAACCAATTTAATAGACATAACACTAATCTAATCTTTCCTTCTGGGCGTGTGAGCCCAAGGATGTATCAAAATGCATGTGTCTCACACAGACCGCAAGAGATTTGGAAGGTCTGCATTTAATACATCACATTATAACTATTTTTTCTCCTAAAAACCCCCCGCCAGAAATACTTTCATTTTAGTTTTTTTTTTGTTTTTTTTTAGCGGCCTAAACTCTACCCAGCTTTTTTTGTTGTAGGGACCGCAATTCTTTTTAAGGGCCTCACTAGTTAACTTGATGAAGATACAGCTCTGTATCTTTTAAAATTTATTTCAGTTTCTGGGATCTCGAATGAGTCATTTTTTTGTGTTTAACAAAGGGAAGTAAAAGTAACGAGAATAAGTGTGTGTCGCGGTTTTTCCTTCATTATTTTACTTGTATACATAGCCCGCCCCTGTCTTCTTATCTGACAGCGACATCGGGCACTGAAGAAATGCAAGAAGTTAATTTTTTGATCTGATGTCTCTAACAAGTCAATCTTCTTAATCGATCGCAATTTTTTTTTAAATGTCATCTGTGAACAGACAAGTCTGTTTTATTAACGTCCGATTTCATCAATAATTAAATAACATTCAAATTCACTGGTTGCTTTTTTTTTCATTTCTCCGGTTTTCTTGGGTTTTTTTCACTTCACTTTGTCTTTCGGAAGAAATAATCTTTTTTTTTTACCCCAGCTTTTTCCTTTCTGTTACTTTTCTTCTTTTTCTTTTCTTCTTTTTCTTTTCTTCTTTTCCTTTTCTTCTTTTTCTTCATTATTTTTGTCTTTCATGTCTTTCATGTCTTTCTTTCTCTCCTTTTTTATTTTTATCTTTATTTTTTCAATAATTAGAAACCTTCAACCGAAACTGTCACCAAAACTCTCAACATAGGCTTCTTAGGTTTTCAAGTTGGTCTGACTGACTGGCTGGCTGGCTGGCTGGCTGGCTGGCTGGATATGTATGTATGTATGTATGTATGTATGTATGTATGTATGTATGTATGTATGTAAGATAGTAAGTATTGATGCGTTTATTTAATTACTTATTTTTTCTAGCGTACAGGACGCACCAATGAAAGTAAAAAAGACGAACAATTTCTATGTGTGGAAAAAAACAGTTTTGGTTTTGCGAACACCCCAGGATTTGAGTTTTTAGATGGGCTTCAATTTGCGATGCAAGTTTATGTTAAATTAGGTCCTTCGTTTGTGTCACACTTTTTTCTTTTTTTTTATTCAGACCTCTTACTGATCACTTCCAAACAAAAGGTAGGAGAACTAACTTATCCACTAATCACCTTTTTTTTTCCAATTTTTTTGTTGATCTTCCCCAGCATGACATGCTGCCAAAGGACGTTGGTCACAGGACGGTTTCTATTGAGTGTCTAACCACACCTTTTTTTCCAGTTTCATCTCTTTTCCCTTCTTCTCATTTTCTTTCCTTTTTCTTCTATATTTTTTGTCCCATGTGTCTCTTCTTTCTTTCTTTCTTTTTTCTTTCTTTCTTTCTTTTTTTCTTTCTATTATACTTTACTTCTTTTTATCATTTATTTTTTCTTCCTTTCTATCATTCTTTCTTTCTTTCGCTCTTCCTTTCTACCATTCTTTCTTCCTTTTTATTTTCGTTATTTTTCCTTTTTTTTTTACTCTATCTTAATGAATGAAACAGCTTCATGAACGAAATAGCTTAATGAACGAATCTAAACTACACGAGACTTCTTCATGATTAAACTCCACTTGAAATGCAACTATATCAGCCATAAAGGCAAATTATCAAAAAATAAACTAAATTCATTTTCCCTACACATCAAGGGAAGTGCGTGTGCAAAATTTCCACCATGGATGGTTAGGGTTGAGAGGGGTAAAAAAAAAGAAAGAAACAGAAAAATATCTATAGAAAAGATTTTTTGAAAAGAAACAGTGATAAATTCTGATGAAAAGAATCTGTTTAGCGACACCTGATAATTCAATAAAACTTCCATAGCTTTCAATTCTCTCTCTCTCTCTCCCCCCTCTCTCTCTCTCTCTCTCTCTCTCTCTCTCTCTCTCTCTCTCTCTCTCTCTCTCTCTCTCTCTCTCTCTCTCTCTCTCTCTCTCTCTCTCAGGCAGACGTGCTAACCATTTCAACATCCGAGCAGACACTAATATTGACAAATAATTTGCAGTAATGGTTATAAAAAGAATGATTTTATTTCTGACTAATATCAGTGACTATGCATTTTGAGCTCAAGAAAAAAGGCGGGGGTGTCTTTTGATGTAAATGCCAAGGGAGTTAACCCCGACAGAAAATCTAGAGGAAGAGACTGAAATCAGTTGATGGAAAGATGTTGCATCACGTCATCATCTAACATTTCAAATTTCAGGGAAAATATTTTTTTTTTTTTTTTGTGATTAAACATCTACTTAATTCATTTCATAATTTATTTTACTTATAACTTTTGTACCATCATGATTATTATACTTATAAAAGATAAGTCCATGGAAATATAAATTCTTTTCTTTTGGGGGAAGAGGGGGTTCTCAGGGTCTGTCAAAACACCTTACTTTGGAAGTTAAAAAATCGGGGAAAAAAATAGCTCTTCTTGGCAATTTTTTCACTAACTTAAATGTTATGGCTACTTTTGGTAAGAAGAAAAAATTGTCAAGATTATTAGAATTTTTTAATAGAGATATATTTTAAATAGTGTTTCGATTAATTCTATTAACTATTTGAAATTTTGTTCTTTTCATGTTGTGTAATCATCGCAATAAAGTATTTTAAATTTGGAATCTTTATTCGTTGATATTCGTTCGATGCTGAAGTTAGAGTTTCCTCCCTTTATATATCTTGACAGCGTTATTTCCCTTAATGTAAGCCGTTCATCTTGAATATTACCAAACAACCCAAAAATATGTCGGTATAAAATGGTATCAGAATGAATTAGTTTTGCATATTTGAAGCAGATTTACAGTGATTTTAGAGTCTTTTTACAATGTACATGAATTAGAGTATCGATTTTCAATTGTTATTCAGTAAGAATCTGATTACGGACTTTTAAAATTATCTTTTTTAGAAGGGTGTTGCAGTAATTCTGAATAAGTAAATGAGAAGTTTTAATTTTGGTTTTAATTGCAAAGAAATAGCAAAAAGTTATTTGTAAAAAAAAAAATGAAAATTACTTTTGCGTACTTGGAGCAAAGCAGGTTATAAACTACTTTTGATGTCTATCTTTCAGTTGAAAAATTAACTTCGATGCCCCCTCTCACACACTTTCAGAGCACAATTAAAAATCATTCTTAGATATCTGGGTAAAAGTATTTTATAAGTAAAAAGAAACCCAGTAAAACTTGCACGCACGGGCGTAAATTGGCTGTCGTGAATATCCAAAAGTGTCGTTTTTCTTGGTGCTTAAAGGTGGCTGAATATAGCTGAAAGTTGCTGGATTTTTCCATATCCCATTTCCAGCTATCATTATAGCCTGAAAATGGCTAAATTTGCTCGTTTTTCATTTCCAGCTGGCTTCACTACTACGAATGTTATGGCCCCTAAAACCTATAAATATACTATTTAAAATCATGTTTTAATAAAGCTCCTGAAATATTTGGAAGTTTTGATTTAATTTTAATGAATGTATTATTCAAAATCAATGTTAAGTACGCTCGAAAAATCGTACGAAGGCTCCACTCAAATAATTATTTATACAAAGAAAGGTGTAGTGTTCCCTATACTTATAGTTAGGAATTAAGTACGATACTCTTCTTTTAGCTAAATATCAAAAACCTCACTTCCCCCAACGACCCCTATAAAAGCTCTGGACGCACATGGTCCAATGCTCATTGAATACCCCCCCCCCCCCGCCTCAATTAGCTCCAGCACTACGCTTCAAGTCCCAGCATCTTCGGTCAGCCTTTCTCTCTCTTTCCTTCTCCTTGGCCCAATGCTCCTGGGCGCCAGTATTCCTAGCTGGTCATGTCTCTGGCCCCGGCCTTTGCGGCCGGCCACACTCTTTCTTTCTCTCTAAGATCGTTACCATTTCGCCGACCCCCTGGCCGATCTGATCTTAACCACCGTCCTCACTTCGAGAAACTCGCACAGATAAAACTCCATGTTCTATGTCTTTCATAGTGTATTCGTCGAGAGTCTATCAGCGTTTGAGAATAGCCCCCAAGTTAACTCGGCAGTAAGGCTCGCACACTGAACTTGGTTTCCACATATTATCTTGGACATATCCAACCATACGGAGTCCACGCGTTCAGACAAATCCTCTCCAACTCCGATGCCAGTACTACCAAGACAAGAAAGCTCCCACCTTTCACTATCTCTTCTCCTAATATTATTTCTCACGATCGATCGTATCTATATAATCCTTACATGTACCTCATCTTTATTCTTGTATTAAACGTACGTCTTTTCCCTGGCCAAAAACATGTGTATATCTTCATTTCACTTCATTTCCTCAATGAACGTCCAACTTCATACTTGGCGCGCATTCCCTTCTCTTCGTACAGCCTCCTTCCTTCCACATCTACAGGGCTGCACACGCGCTACAGTCATACCAGGACGAGGACGAAATCCTCGTTAAACTACAATCCATTGCTGTTCGGATTCCAACAAAAGATCCTACGCGCTAAAAAGGCAACCACCACTCACATTTACGGCCACCATAATTTACACCCACGTGGGAAAGAATTACCCCGAACTCTAATAATCCTAACTCACAAGTAATCTAAAATTGAAAACATTGATGTTAACAATCAGTTATCTTTTCTGCGTATTTATTTGTAAAAATATGATTTCCATTGTCCCTATCCTAACTCATATCATTCTGTGTAGACTTAATCAATAAGCAAAATTCATGGTTTAAAATATTTAATCAACATAGTTAAATAATAGTTTATTCCAAAATAGGCATCAAAGTTTAAAATAACAACAAACGCAATTATTTCTGCACCAACCCAATGGTATGATTCGCGATAAAGGGAAATAATTATTGAAGTATTTATCAAGAGTTGCCTCCCTTGGATCTTCCACCTCGCATTCAAATGTATAAGTCCACCCACGTGGGTAAATACAACACATGGTCTCTTTTATAACTCATACCCTTTTGCATGACTGGGCGTGTCCAGGAATTGCCTAGTTCAAGGCGTCAGATAACACTCATGACCTTATGATCTTCAATGGAGTAGGGAGAGTTGGCTCCGAGTTTTTGATTCTACGATGAGGGCTTTTTAAATAACTTCAAAAGATGCTTCTATATAAAAATATAAAAATACTAGGCACAAAAACACGCTAAAAATTACCGGCCCAGATCTAAATAAGACGAAGTCGATTTCGATTAATTCATGACTTATTCTGTTCTGAGATATTTCGACCCACCCATTAAAAAACACCAATGGCAGGTAAACATATTCTTGGGATTACTAAGTCAAGAGACAAATTTACTACTGAACAAGCTTACGAAGTCATTTATTTCCGTAATCACCGTCGTATAAAAAGAATAACAAAGTCTGGGCTGTTTCATTTCCTCTTTGTAGAAACCAGAAAAAATCTAGGACCAAATTAAAAGATCTTAACATATCGACGGTCCCGAGCCGGCTTAAGGGAGAAATTTCGCGCCTTCAACTTCGTCACAAACGACTGTGGATGGGATTTAGGGCCGCGTCGATGATAAACAAGGAAGGGCTGGCCCAGTGACCTACTTTGAAGTTTCTTATCTAGATCTTTTTCTAAGGGAACAAACATTTTTTGACCTCGTCTCAGACGGTCTGTTCGTTCGGAGGAGGAAGACAGTAGTTTACGAGTGTGAGAATCGTTTTTTCCATAAAAAGATGGGCTTTGTGTGTGTGAGTGTAAGTGTGTGTGTGTGTGTGTGCACTAAAAATAAAATCAAGTACGTTCTTGGTACAAGTTGAGTAGAACCGTCCCAAAAAAGAAATACGCCCCCCCCAAGCTAGTTGTATTGCTACAATTTCGCATCTCACTCTCTGGCATTGCTGACATTCCTTTTAGTCCATGTTAGGGTCAGGGTAGGGTTAGGTAATTCAGGACCACAGTCATTAGAGTATGAGATGTGGAAATAGAGCAATACTTGAAGAGCGGTTGGAGAGGAGGGACCACGCTTTTTATAATGGACCACACTACTAAACTTGTGCTACGTTCTTTACTGAATCGAATTGGAATTGTCCAAAGGATTTCAATAATACTATTTAAATTGAGAACTATGCAATGTGCACATGAAAGAATAATGCTAGGCCTCACATGGAGAGACCACAAGACAGCACAGTACATCCGAGAAAAGACAAGAGTTAGGGACATCATAGAATCCATTAAAAATCTCAAATGGCGGTGGGCTGGCCATGTTGCAAGAATGGCAGACAATCGATGGACATCACGACTCACAACATGGACCCCCCCCCCCCGAGACCACATGCGCAATCGAGGCCGGCAAAATGTTAGATGGAGAGACGAGCTGGACAAGTTCAGGAAGTACTGGCTCCGTAATGCCCACGATAGAGAAGTGTGGCAAATCCTGGGGAAGGTATATGTCCAACGACGGACGTTAAAAGACTGATGATGATGATGATGATTTGCATGTTCACATGATCGTGTGTGTAAATGAAATAGTACTTAATTACAGCTTTCATGTACCGTCAAAAATGATGACATACGTGAAATATATGAATACACATTGCATTTTATATTCGTAGATAATATAGATTTGCTTTGCTATACCATTGGAAAAGAGTGTTCTGTTGACTGCAAACGGATTTTCTTTTCTTTTTTTTTTTGTATTTTTGTTATAGTTCTTTAAATTCAGCATTTTATTACGTCATTGAAACATGAATGAAATATTATAGTTCTTCGTTATTGCATGGATAAAATCTCATTTTACTACGTCAGTTGTGTTCCTTAGCGTGACAGATGACATCTGCACATGGGTAATTATTATGTGTGGATTAATTCCAATCATTCTGGACTGAGTGTGGCCAATTTAGCGCTTAATTCAGTGCGTTTTTCGTTTGGGCAGTGCGAAAATGCGCTCAATTAGCGCAGGCGTCTTTTTTTGTTTTTTTTTAACATTCTGTCCATTTTGGGATGAGTTCCCTACCATTTAAATATCTTTTTAGTGTGTTTTGGCTATTTTTCAAGCAGCTTCTTTGGCTCTTGAAAAAAATGTTTTTAGCGGTTTTTAGCACTTTTTTGCTGCCAAATCAGTGCTAAAATATACTTTTGATTTGGTAACATCACCAGGACATGTATATGAATTCATGCGTGGACATAAAATCATTGAGTAAATTTTATGATAATTAATTTGAAAACATTTCAAAATTTTACGGACATTACATGTGAATGTGCGTATCATTTATGCGCGAAGACAAAGACTCACTGAATAGATTTTCTTTCAAACCAATTATAGACAGATCTGGTTAGACATACAATAAAGGAATGGAAAAAGTGTGTCTTGTTGGGTAGTGGTGAATTTTCAAAAAAAACAAACGGATCAATTTAGCATAAACTTACATTGCAAATTAAAACCTCACTAAAAACCTATTTAGTAGGGATTTAAAAAACAAGAAACAAGCGCTTTTTCTAAACACAATGAAGAGAAAATGATTCAAGTTCCAGCCTTCTAGCTCCACCGGCGTAGCCTGTATGCGTGAGACATACGTAACCAACAATCCAGTAAGCCAAGACGGATTCGGAAACTGAAGAAACCTATTTTGATAGTGTCGGTGACAGTTTTGGTTGACGGTATCTGGTATTCCAAGACTTTTGGGATCCTTCCTGAGAGTGTGGTTGTTATTGAAATTCATTGAAAACTTTTTGAGATATTGAGTGGATTGACAGGACTTTTGGAAATATTTTGAGTTTGTTTGTAGATAGCTAGGGGAGATAATTGTGTTAGGATCCGTTACAAACTTCTTCCGTAGACTATTGCCTGTAGAATATGCCTTTATTTGAGGAAAATCCGTCATTATGGAAACTTTTTTTCTACGACTGATCTGGAATGTCTACCCAATATATTTTTATTTACTGAAGGTCCCTCCGGCAAGTCCAATTGGTTTCACAAGTCAGTTTTTACAGGGCTCTATTACAGCACCAGAACTACTATGATTTGATGACGCATTGTCAATAATTAAATTTTACCTAGTATTTATTCCCATTTTGGTTAACTAACGTAGCCTTACAAATGGCCTGTCCGACCACCCAACAAAGTGGGCTACAGATTCTTTCCTCTTTGAGTGTCTGTATATATGTTTGTGTGTATACACCAGTAGGCACCATCTGGAAGCTAGAAGAAACAAAAAAGTGCTTCGGGGGTTTTTTATGGTTATTTTGAACCAACAATGCCAAGATCTTGTTCAAGTATTCTTAGATAATTTTAGATAAAAGATCTATTTTTTATAACAACAGATAAAAGGTATATATTTTTAGATAATTTTAGATAAAAGATCTTTTTTTTTTATAACTATAGATAAAAGATTTATATCTTTAGATAATTTTAGATAGTGATTCATTTACACGAGTAACAGATAAATCAGTTATTGTTGTTTTTTCTTTCTCCTGCACTGCTGACTTATATATGATTTAGTAACAGTAAGTATAATTAGTATTCGAATCCCTTACATGAAACATAGGAAACATTTTGCTTGTTTCTTTTTTGTCATTTTTTTTTTTGTTGTTATTTTTATAGCAATTTGGCACAATATGTCAGTATAGGACACGCAGTTTATACTTGATAAGAAATTTTGACAACTTCTAGTTATTCTTTCGATTTTTACATCTTTTAGATTCTTCAAAACAAAGGCAATTTTTTTTTTGAATATGAAGTATCATGTTCACACCACTTTCTTAAACATAAATTTCCAACCACAATCACTTCAGAGGTATTGTTTACCAAATTTTTCTGCAATATTTCTTCTTATTGATAACACAAAGATTATCACAATAACAGGATACTAGTTTTTGGCATTGTATGACGTATTGTCGCTTTGTTAACAATAGTCCATTGGTGTTAATGCTTTGTCTATTCGAAATTTCAGAGAAAGAAAACGAATGAGAAATTGATAAAATCACTAAAAGTTATCGAAATTTCTTATCAAGTATAAACTGGGTGTTCTATACTGACAAGCTGCGCAAACTCACAGTCGAAGCAAATAAAGAATGATAGAAAAACTTACAAGCAAAATTTTTGCTATTGTTTTTTAGTGGTATGATTCAAGTGGTAAAAGCCGGAATCCAGGTGATGACGTCAGCACTTTGCCATTCTATAGCTGCGATAAAAAGTAATTGAAACTAGAAAGCACTCAATGCACAAGACCCTGATAACACCATTGTCGGGGAGGGGGTAATTATTCATGGATCTGCCCCCAAATTCAATCACTTCTTCTTTAACTCTTCCGAAAATTGCCAACTCTTCCGAAAAATTTCAATGAAATTCATTGAGAACTTTTGGGGATATCGTGTGGGCAGATATGAGCGTATAAAAATGTATGAAAAAACAAGGACCTTAAACGTCCACCACAGTAGTAGTAGTAGTAGTTGTAGAAGAGGGGAGCTGGAGAAGGGAAAAGAAAAGGAAGTAGTCTTTCTTTGAGTTAATTGATTCTCATACTTTTAAAATATTACGATATGGACACATTCTGCAAGTATCATTTTCAATAAAATACGTAAACGGCCATTTTGGGGATTTTTGGCTATTTTTGGTGTTTCGGGCCATTTTTTTTGGTATTTATGCACACCTTTAAAATTCTATGGCAGCATTAACAGCTGGTAAAAAAATTGATCGGAATACATGTCACACCTTTTAATGACATCACACCTCTTCCTCCCTTTCTCCCTATTTCTGTTATATAAATGTACGTTAATATAACTGAGGCCGATCCTTCACCAGACCGAAAAGCGTGGACACGTGAAAAAAAAAACAAATATATTTCTCAATCAGAATAGGATTCCTGGATCCGCCCCAAAATGCAACCACTTCTTCCCTGCCCCACTGCCCACCCTACTACACATTTTCATTGAAATACTTTGATTACTTTCAGAGATATCATTCGGACAGACAGACAAACAGGTGGATGTGACATAATACATATTCTTTACAACTTCGCTATACGATGATAAAAAATACTAGTCGAGAATAAATAATAATTACCAACAAGTATGTTTTATGTTTTTATTTTCCTTGTGGTTTATACACCTGAAGAAGGCTGTTGAATGGATCGGTCGTAACTTTGTAGCGACAACATCAACTATACGAAGTGTAAGTTCAGTTGTCTGAACAAACCTTCTAGAATTTGTAAACGTAAGAATTGAGTTTCAACCACTGTTGCCAATTTAACGCTTTTTGTCTTAATTGCTTTAGCAGTTTTAGTGTTTATTCTTTTAGCAGTGCTAAAAAGCGCTGAATTTGGCAACTTGGGGTGTGTTCTTGATCATTTTTAGCATCTTCTATTTGTGTTTCAGCAATTTTTAGCTATCTCTTTAGATTAGCGGTTTTATGGCTTTTTGACAATCAAACTTGCGCTAAATAATTTTTCATGAATAGCAACAGTGATTCAATGTAAAATGAAAGTCAATGCTTATCACAACAATAAAGGATTTGAAACAGGTTATACGAGGTCTATGCAGAAAGTAGTCAACCATTAAATATTAACTAAGTATCCCAATAAGGACAATGGCGGTTTAGTCACTTTCAAAGTTCTCCCATTGGAACCTCAAACACTTATCTCAGCGTATCCTTCACTTTTCAAAACAGTCTGCAAAGTCCTCTTTCGGGATCGTCATCAGCTGCCTCGTCATGTTATCAGTCTTGCCAGTTTCGCGTACGTACGTATTATGGAGGCTACTCCCACATCGTACATTATAAAAGGTTGCTAGCAGTCTATATCTGCCCACCATAAGATTGGGGTTAGTCTTAGGTTTTAGGGTTGAGATTAGTGTTTTTATAAGTGGAGCTGTCGGCAACCATTATTATTATCATTATTATTATCATTATTGAACGACCCTAGCCACCAAAGATGGCGAAGGGTTCTATCTTTTTTTATATGTGTGTGAGTGTGTATGTGTGTGTGTGTCCCAGCGCTCACAGCCATTGAAAATTGGCATCAGCACTCCACTAGACCAATTCTAAAAATTGTTATTTCTGGAAAAACTTATTTGACTTTTTCGGAGCCTTATTTTGAGGGGTCTACAAATTGCATCTAGATTCTCAAGAATTTAGTTATTTCTAGATGTTTTTTTTACTCTGTTATGGTTTTCCAGTGGTAAACGACGGTGATGCCATAATTTATTATCATTCATTCTGACCATATTTATCCTTCGATGGAATTTATTTACATGACTTCTAATTTTGACGCTACGGCAGTTCAATTATTGACTGTGATGGCGAGAGTTATCATTCACTTTTACTCAGGCCATTAGTCTACAAGTCATCCAATGGAAACAGAATTAAAACACAAGAAACAGGTCTGGTTAGTCACTCAATAGAAACAGTGAACGACTTTTAACAGCATGTCATGTTGGTGGTGATCAATCAAAATTAGCTCAGAAAAAAGGAGTGATTAACGAATGAGTTACCTCTCTCACCTTTTGTTGGGCCATGATCACTAAAAAAAAGTCTGAATTTTCAAAAGTGCGCACGGATAACTAGGGATCAATTTAGCATAAACTCACATTGCAAATTAATCCCCACACTGAAAACCTATATTTTTTTTTCAAAGTTTTTCTAGACATAACAAGCCAGACCAACTTGAAAACTGAAGAAACCTACTTTGACGGTGTTGGTGACAGATTTGCTTGACGGTTTCTAATATCTCCAGACTAGCTAAATTGATCTAACTGACCATTTATCCCAACCCACTCATGAACCGAGGAAATAGGTGAAAGTAGCTGCCAATCTTCGTTTCTAGGCAGACGTCGAATAGAACAATTCGTGATGAGAACGGGATAGATAGACACAGAGCTGTTGAATTTGGTTCTTTTCGTACCAAATTTGGTTCCTTTTGACCAAATTGGGTTCTATCATACCAAATTTGGTTGCTTTCATGCAGTTTGGTTCTTTTGGATAACGTTATAATAATTACGTATGTTTCCTTAATTTTACCAATTCAATTTAAAATGGCGATAAAATATTTGAGACAGGCTTAGTTGGCTGGGGTCAAACTCCCCTCCTTTTCCCTAAAAGGCGAACAAAACAGAATTCATTTCTCTATACAATGTTATTCCAAGAGAATCGGTGTCCCAATTCAATTCCTTTATTGGTAGTTTTTGTCAATAGGAATTGCAAACTTTAATAGTCGACCTGAGTTGGGCTTTAGAAGTGGGAGTCAATTCGACATCAATTTTAGCGTTCGTCACTGTTATTCGTGGATGACGTCACTGGTGTTTGTTCTGAACATTGCCATCCATCATTGTTGTTACATGAGAAAATAAAGTCAATACTTTGTAGTTAGAATTGGAAAAAATGATAATTTCTCATTAAATTTGCAAAAATATTCTTTTCTAAAATCTTTTCATGTTATGTGGAGTGTCTGGTTTAAGACAAATTAGGGTTGCCAATTTAGCTCTTTTGGAGCTAGATCTAGCCCTGAAAGAGGTAAATCTTTTAACTATCATTATATATTTGCAAATCTATTGGAGAATTGAATTCATCTTAGCGTAATTATATATCTAATTATTAATAAAGTATTTTATTGTAGATAAATATACAGCAATGCCTTGAAGAGTGCGGGGGGCGCTGGAGCTCAGGGGCGCAATATATCGGAGGAACCCTGGAAAGTATAAGAGATTATAAAGAATAATGTAACGAAATCTGAAAAATAAATTCACTGGGGCGTGCAGGTTGGACTTGGTACAATCACTGGTTAAATCACTAAAATTAAAAATAAATGTAACTAAATATACGCCGAAAGCAAAAACATTAAATTATAATAACACCTCGAACTGTGCGGTTTTGAACATTGCAGTTTTGAAGAGTACGGAAAATTAACGGACGAATTTAACGCACTATTCAAAGTATAGATATATATTTATCGTATTGCAAAGTTTGGTTCTTTTTAGATAGGCGTTTTGATACTTTTCCTGAAAGCCATGGACCGATCTGATGTTTATGCACTTCTGGGGAAATATTGAACTTTTTTATATCAGCTGCTTCTGCTGGATGCATTCTACTGACGGCAGCAGTTGCTGCTGCTGCTACTGTGCAATTAATTGTGGCATTTCGCCGATTGCATCATCGGTAAGGTGTCTTGTACTTTTGCTGTACGACTTTCTTTGAGGGCAACATCACACCGGGCATAATGCCATTACGAAGTGCCGGTACATAACGGTTAGCAGCACAGGGAATGGAAGAGGCGATCCCAGTTCAAACCCCGACTGGGACAGTATGCATACACTTCAAACAAACACTCTTGGATAAGGCAGGATTCTATCCCCTCCCTCGACAGAAGGTCCCGGGTTCGATTTCCGGTATGAGCAAAGAGTTTGGAAAATCCTTCTTCAGGACGAATTCCCCTATGCGATCAGCAGCTAATTGAGTACTTTAAGGTGGATTAGGACGTGGAGTTATCTCTTCGGCGGAGTTGCATCCTGCCAAGAATGAAGTCCTGGTCTTCACCAAATTCCACACTTGCAATGATCACTAAGCTGATGCATGCAGCAGAAACCGGGATTTCGACCCCAGTTGTTTATACTCCAATGGAAGTTGTCTCTTAAGGGACGGCTGCTTTATCTTTTCTACCGGCTATGAGTAAATACCAGGGTAGAGATGTTTCTTGGTTGGCAACCAGTCTGGGAGAAGGACAACTTGAACTTTTAGCCTACGCATTTTTGAGGGCAGCAGAATATCAGTAATGACCATGAGTAAAACAGTATTTACTAAGCATAGCTTAGTTTGGGCACAAGGTCACATGTACAGGGAATCCGGTGAGGATTGAACTCACAAGTAATGATTTGCATGACAACCATTAAGCAAAGACGAGGTGCTCATATTTATTAGCATGGGTTAGTTTCGGCACAAGGGTACACGACTGGGACGCCCAGTTAGAATTGGAATCGCTACAAATGATCTGTGACGCAAGCTTGTTAACCATCACACGATGAGGCATCTATGTCGGAGTAAAAATATGAATTGACATCCCAGAATAAGAGAAGATTTCGTTTTGAACCAAAATTGGCAAAAGATACGGAAGCTTGTCCCGATGGTAATGTTACACACGTTCACACACTCGATGTTAAAAACGACGCACAACTAAACTCAATTTAATAATTCAATGTACTCAAAGTGAAAACAATTTATTTATTTCTATTATTATTCGGACTATCCTCATCTTGGTTGTTTTTTTGATAAAACGTTTAGGCCGTTGTACTCTACGGCCTTCATCACGTAGGTGTGGGGAGGTAACGAACCAAACCCTTTATTTAACCGACGGGGGTATATTGACGGCACTCTCCTCTTAGCAATAGTAGTATTATTCGAATTATTATTGTCTCACACTGGGATCGAACCTGAAACCATTAGATTACTTGCAGTAATTACTGTAACCACCACGTTATGTGTCCATTCAGAGAAACACTAACAATTCTCTTGTTTACTTCTTTTTTTTTTTCTTCCACCGATTCTCTTATTTCTCTAATGAAGTTGAAGATACAACAAAGGAACTTACGTCTTTCTTTTCAACTGTAGATGTGGAAGATCGCAAATACCATAGAAATTTTGCCGGTCCCAAGCCTGCGTGATAGAGGATAGTTGGATGTCGGCATAGCAACTACAAACCGTAAAACATCATTATCATCATCTTCATCATCATCTTCAACAGTAACAGCAGTTCATCGTTAGACGTAGACCTACCCCTAGATTTGCCAGACCTCCCTGTCATAGGCGAGCCAATACTTCCTGAACTTGTGTAATTCGTCACACTGTCTACTCTTTCTGTCACAGTTTTGCATATAATCCCAATGGTTGTCTGACATTCTGACCACATGATTAACTCATTGTCATTTCAGTTTTCTTACAGATTCTATGGAATCTCTGACTCCTGACCCCCTATTACTTCTATTATTATTTGGACTATCCTCGTCTTGGTTGTTTTTCATACAACGTTTCAGCCGTTGTATACTACGGCCTTCATCAGGTATCATCTGGTAGGTGTTGAGAAGTAACGAACCGAACCCTTTATTTAACTGACGTGGGTATACTGACTGCACTCCCCTCTTAGCATTAATGGTATTATTATTATCTCCCTCTATTATACTGTATTGTAATCTCTCCATAAGAAGTTGAGCACAATTCTCTTCTATGCACGTTGCATGATTCTCTGGTGAGGGTCAATCTTATGGTCAAGTTCCACGTTCAAACTACGTGACTATCGGGAGGATAGACTGGTTGTAGACCCTTCTTTTTAGAACTAATGAGATTTTCTTGTTTCTGTAGGTTGAGCTTGCTCTACCGGGAGCTTGAAACCTGGAGTGATTCTTCGCTTGATTTCTTCTTTTGAGAATTTCATTCATGGCCTCACAAATTCGAAAAAAAAAAAACAAGAAACAAAACCAAGAAACATCTAAATTGGCAACCCTAACGTGGCACGGTGTAGACCCTATGCTTCCAAAAGAAATTCGAAGGGACAAACAGAAACAACATAAATATATCAAATGACCATTACTTAAGTCCGAGTGCATTTGGATTACATCATTAGGTAATTTTTATGAGGGAGAGAGGAGGAGGAGAGAGGAGGAGGAGAGAGGAGGAGGAGAGAGTGAAAGAGAGAAAGAGAGAGTGTGCGATGGCGTGAATATTTTACAATAATTTAGATATTATTCTGGTATAAAATATCAAAAAATATCTAAATCGACAACACCGAAGAGAGGCAGCTGAAATACTTCGATGCCGTAGTTTGGTACGATGGACGAAAAACCATTTTATACGACAATCATGGCAGGCTGCTCCACACACTATAAAGTCTTGCCCTTCCACACACACACCTTTGGAACAGGCACTTCCCTAGTTGAGTCAATTCTATAAAAGAGAGAGAGAGAGAGAGAGAGAGTGAAAGAGAGAGAGTGAAAGAGAGAGAGTATATGTATGTGCGAGGGTGAGTGTGATATATGTATGTGTAAATATGAACATAATGGGTCAATTTTATAATATACACAGAATCACACCGAGTCTTCATCTATGCAACTCTGATACGTTGATATATGTTTAAAAAATAAATAACGCCTCGAAGCCATCCCACCTCTCTTACCATAAAACGCTTCAACCCTTCTTTCTATAAGTCAGCAGTTTCCAAACTACGATCTGTGGGCCATATTAAGCGCACCACAAGATTTTATACAGTCTGCAGAAACTTTGAATATTTATAAATAGTAAAACTGACAGGTTACGTCTTTTGGCAGCATACCGTGCTGGGAGTGATCAATAATTTTTTTTTTTTTTTTGATTTAAAAAAAAAATATTTAATTATTTTTTTAAATTAAAAAACTGAATAACTAACTTTTGTTGAGCAATGATCACTAAAAAGTCCGAATTGAAAAAAAAAAAAAAAAAAAAGGCGTGAATGCTACCGGACACAAATTGGGGTTGTTCAAGCTGTAGCCACCAAGGGTGGCGAAAGGTTTCATCTTTCTTTACACGTGCGTGTGTTCGTATGTTTATGTGTTCTAGCTATCCAGGCCGTTTTGTCTGCAGACTTGACCCTTTCTATAAAATAAAAAAAAAATTGTATTTTTGGAAAAAAAAGCTTTTTTGGCCTAATTCTAACATCTAGATTCTGGAGATTTTAGATGTTTTTAAACGTGTTTTTACCCTTCTTTAGATGTTTCCTGTGGAAAGCATCAATGATGTCATGAATATTCAGTGATTAACCATTCTTATTAGAGCATTTGCTGATAATCGGCATGTTTACTCATAATCATTGTTAAACTCCTATAATTGAGTTTTGAGCTTTGAATCTATTTTCGTTTGTATCAACAATGACGCATGACAATAACCAGACTAAAAACTAATGACATCATGCACGAATAACACTGTCATACACGAAAAATGATGACGTATTCATTCCCACTTCCGGAGCCCAACACAGGTGGAATTGTTTTGCCACATGATCTGCTGATAAAGCTGTTGAAATGAGTTACATAGTTTGGGAATAATAATGAATAGAGAAATGAATTCTGTTTTAGACTCTAATGAAGCAAGAGAGTTTGACCCTAGCGCAGTCAAGCTTGTTTCTCAGTGTAAGCACGAGATTGTTAGAAACCGTCAACCAAAACTGTCACCTAAACTGTTAGTATAGATTTCTTGAGTTTTTTCAAGTTTGTCTGTCAGGCGAGCTATACACGTATCATGTATAAAGGCTCCACCAACTGAAAAAATCGGAGGACTGAAAAATTAAACATCTACTCTTATGTCGATAAATATTTTTTTTTTCTTTTTTAAACCACCATCCATCAAGTACGGGTTACAGAAGAGTTCAATTTGTAATGTAATTTCATGATAAATTGGTCCATTAGTTTGTATCCAACAGCATTCAACTTTCTGTTTATTAGTTGAAGATTCAGATTCCCAAGTGATCACAATCCAAAAAAAGGTGAGAGGTAACCTATTCATTGATGATCCGTTTTCCATATTTTTAATTGCTCACCCCTAATGCTTCACAGTGCCAAAAGACCTTGGCCCTGTGACGGTTTCTACTAAGTGACTAAGTACATCCATTTCTTCGTAATTGTCGCATATCTCTTTTTGGCACAATGTAGGGGAGGCGGTCTGATTGTACACTCACACACTCAATATTAAAACCGGCGCAAAAATCAAAAGGAACATTAAATTCATGAAAGAGAAACTGATGTGAGGAAATAAATTGTTTTGCTTCGAATAAATTTAATGGTTAAACTGTTTTGCTTCGCTTCATAAATTTTCGACCAATTGCATGTCTACTTGACCTCGGCTGAATTCCAATCGGGTGGGACCGCCTTACTTACATTGAGCCAGAATTTTATTCATTTAATTGCAATTTTTTTTCTTTCGTTTGCCAGCGAAAATGAGTGAAACATACGATGTAGCGTTCGTAGAAGTTCGGAGACGACTCTTTAAAGTGACCGGGTATAACAACCGGGTGGTTGCCCTAGTTTCTTTCCCGCCACAATTACTCTCACTGAACGGACTTCCTCTGGCTAATTCTTTCACCCCGTCCCCCCAATGCGCAACGATACAATCCCATAAAGCAACGACTCACCCACTCATCCAGCAGCAGTACCACCACCACCACACACTTCACACGTCATATTTTTCTTTCTTTTTGGGGAACACCCAGGGGTACTAAATTAGCCATTTTCCAGCCAGATCTGACGAATTTTTTCTCCAATTTAAATGGAAATCTGGCAATTTAAAAAAAAGTTTTAAGTAAGTTTGATAAAAGTAAATATTCACTTTTTTCTTAATAATTTGTTCTGCAGTCTTTATATATGATTATTTCATCACCTACGTAGCCATTTTCCGACCAGATTTGACTAATTTTTTCCCCTAATTTAGCCGGAAATCTAGCCATTTAAAAAAAGTATTAGGTAAGTAATAAAAGTAAATATCCAATTTTTTATTAGCAATTTTTTCTGGAGTCTAAGTATATAGTTATTTTATTTGACAAGTGTGCTTTTTTAGCTATAAAGTTAGAAATGTAAAAGCTTAGCAGATTTTAGCCAGCATTAGCAATAAATAAACAATGTATACTTGGCAATACTTGCAGCACCAGTGAGGCCAAGCCAACACAAACAGAAGGCCGATCCCAATTTGCTCTTCTCGTTCAGCTGAATATTCAAAATATGAAGGAGCGGTACAACATGATTTTAAATTGTTTGTTTTTTTATAGAAAAGCTATATAGGTTGTTCCGTATGAAATGTCGTTTTCAATGCCTAAAATAAAACCCCAACTTTTTTTGTTTGTTCTATGGACCCTCCATGTTTTTAGAGGAGGTTCAATTTACACAGTGAGTCTATGCTAAATTGGTTCCTTAGTTTGTGTCCGGCAGCGTTCGCACTTGTTTTTTGTTTGTTAAAAAATTAGACTTCCCAGTGGTTCAACGAGAGGCGAGAGAAGTAGTTCTCTCATTGATCACACCCCTTTTTTAAAACTTGGCACGATGCCAAAGGAACTTGGTTACTTGGTTCAATTGAGTGACTTACTATCATCTTGAAAGAAATTTGGTAAATCTTGGATGAAATATGACCTGTTTGAAGCAATAACTTTCTTCCAATGATCCTTTAATGCAGGGGTTCTTAGCTGGGACACGCGTACACCAAGGTACTGCATGAGAAATTACGGGTTTACGTGAGGTTTGGAAAAACACTGGAATTTTAAAGTCACTACCCACTGAACTCATTTCGTGCAAGACTGTCACTTGAGAATGATATGCAGGTGTGTCTCTCTGAAACTGCGACTAGGATTGAGTTATTAGTTAGAGAAGGTCGAGACCATTAAAATGTAAAATTGAATTAAATGAAATAACGAATACTGAATGTAAATTGACTATTCTACGGCATCCATACATTTTACATTATATTATTCACGAGAAGTAAACCAACACTGCTGAACAGGACGAACGGGTACGCTGGAAGAAAAAAAATTAACATCCCCAGCTCTAATGATAATATGCCATCTCTCTAAGATTCTTCAAGTTTATTTGTCACAAATTCAGGAAAAGCACGAATAATGGCTTCTTTACGACGTGAAGTTCAAAATATTTGAAAAGGAAATAATTCGCAGGAGAAAGGCCAGGTGAATGCAGAGGATGCTGCAAAATTTCAGACCTCAATTCTCCAAGCTTAGACACAATCAGATAAAATGTGTGGGACCAGGAACTGACATGGAGCATTGGATTCAGTTCATGTGGTACCTATTTCTCCAACATTTTAACTCTTCCTATTGTCCTTAGATGACTTGATATGGTCGATTTTGAAGTCTTAAGGTCTTCGGCCCGAGTCGTTGTTCATGATTAGTCTGCTGTCGATAATTTTTCATCATCAAGGGTAGGTTTATTATTGGTATCCAGAATTTAGCCTGTTGAACCGACGCTGAACAGTTCACCCAAAATGTTTAGTCGACGTTATTGCTAACTTGTGCAAATTGGAAATCATGCGAGAAAATCAGTCTTAAGCAGACGCCATTGCTGTTAAAAACCTCCAATAATAACGATTATATCTCTATTTACATTGAATCTTCAAGAAATGCAATTTCATTAGAGAATTTTTCATTTTTAGCATCATTCTTTATGTTGTAAAGAACGATATTTCAGGTGTGACAACCTAATACGTAAATGCCGTTGAGTACATATCCTAACGTAGTGTAACGTTATGCAGCTGCATGTACTTGCATTTACACACACCGCGTAAATATCCAAACGACTGCATCTTAGTTGGTCAAACAATTCTAAATAGAAATCAAGCCGGTCGAAATCAAAGAGGGGGAATTGAGTCAGGATAGAGAAATATGATACGCCCATCTTTGTTTCTGTTGTCGGTATTGTTGATCATTAATTTTCTCCCAGTTATTTCGCTACAGTATTTTCTTTGGAAACCAGGGGTGCTTCATTTTAGCCATTTTCGAGCTAGATCTGACTGAGTTTTTCTCCAATTTAGCCAATAAAAAATCTACGATAGCCAAAAATCTGGCAATTAAAAAAAAAGTAACTGGTAAGTTTAAATTGAGGTAAGTGTTTCATTTTCATCAATAATTTGTTCTGGGGTCTTGGTATATTGTTATTTTATTTGATGAGTGAGCTTTAAGTGAGTATATATAACTGTTTCAGCTATAAAGTTAGCTGGAAATTGAAAAGTCAGCTTTAGTTATTAACAAGAAACGATACTTGGTAAAAAGAAATGCTTGATAGGTCATCTATTATTCGGAATAGATGTTCTTTTAATGGTGTCACAAATTGTCTTACTCCTCTTTCTGTTTTTTACATAAACTGAACCAACCGACCGATAATCGTCTTATAAAGATATGTGGACACACCTAAAACGTTATTACAGTCCCGTGTTATTTCTGAATGGTACTATACAAGTATTACAATATATAACAAACGTAATACCAATTTTTTTAAAATCAGATATATAAATTTTGTAACAAACCATCTTTGGTCACTTTGGCATCGGAACTGAAATTAGCTTCAAGAGACAGAATTGATTTTTCTAGTTCCAAACTATTCACTGTCATTCAATTCACGTTTTCTTTTCCTCTCCCTCTCAGGTAAAACAAGGATCGATTTTAGATCTATTCTCTCCACTTGAACATAATATCGATCTTAGATCGATTTATTGTTTACTAAATAGAGTAGAGTTCGCTCTGATGGTGTTAATGGTCAGTGCATCTGCCAAACACGCAGAAAGATCGGGGTTCGATTCCCAGTATGAGCAAGTAGTGCAAAAAAAACTCTTCATTTGGACAAAATTTCCGTGTGCACTCAGTAGCTAAGTGAGTACACCCTAAGCTGTGTGCTTAGGATGGAATAAAGCGGAGTAGAACAAATATGAATTTATTTTAAAGAGAGCATTCAGCATCTTTTAGAAACCACCTACAAACCGTCAACAAAAACTGTTAACACAGGTTTCTTCAGTTTTTGAGTCAGTCTTCCTTGCTAGTTTTCTATACGGCCTGCGTTGGATACACCAGTTATCGTTAGATTACTGAAGTTGGCAAGGTCGGGCTTGGTCATTACTCAGATTGGTGACCGTCTGGGAATACCAAATATCGTATGCAGAGACAATATTGTTCTGCTGCAGTCTCAAACGATGCTCTGTAGCCAATTAACAGAACGTCTTGCAAAGCTATATCCGGACAGTGAACCCAGTCTTTCTTCAAGTACACGCCGGTTCATGGAGGACACATGACAAGAGCTCATCCCTGGAGCTGCCATACTCGTATCTAGTGGCAGCGATCAGAAAGTATGTATCTATGCATGAATGTATGTGCCATGCGTACAGGCCACACCAATGGAGCCAAAGGGCTGACAATTTGAACATTCACTCCTTATTATATCTAGAAGATTACTTCTTTCTTAAATACTCCCACATAAGTTATTGGAGTCAATTTACAATGTAATATATACTAAATTGGTCCTTTAGTTTGTGGCCAGCAGTGTTCAATTTTGTTTTTTGAAAATTCAGACTAATCACCACAACAAAAGGTGAGAGAAATAACTCAACCCTTTTCCCGATTTTTAATTGATCACCCCCAACACGGTATGCATCCGTTCATGCTGGTCAAGTGATGGTTTCTATTGAGTAGCTAACGTTACAAGACGACTAAAAATGTGAATTTCTTGCCAAGTCGCCCAAGATATTTTTCGGGGTTTGTGACCATTTTTTTTTACAGTCAAACCAATCAAGTAATTCTATCAACGATTGCTGTGTACGTGCTCCTATTTATAGTATACGGTGTCATCCCTAAATGAATACACCTTTTTTTTTAATAGAAAGTTAGTTTCTTCTAAACCAAACTTAACAAGATTTTATAATTTTCAGTAGAACTTTACTCAATGAAAACAGATATCATTACTTAGTATTTATGACCCAACTATACAGTGTTGAAACTTTGGAGTCAAAACATCTCTCGTATGGGTGTACTCATTCTTGGACGGTAACATGTTCATATTTTTCTTGGTTGTATAATGTTCCATTGAAAAGAATAGCATCCTGCTATGTTTGTTTTGGAAGAAGATCATTATCCTATAAAAGTGTTAGGATGTACTCATGGGCGATACTTTATAGGTATCGTTTCATTAATCTGAGTAATAATGATTCATATATCCGTCTCTTTATGAACGACCATACTACCATCATAATTGCTGTTATGGTGGGTATCTAATCTTGAGTCTAATTTTTAATAAGTTGTTCCATGTTTTTATTCTGAATAATGTTGTATTCATCATTATGGGAATATTACATTCATAGAAGAAAAATAACAATAAAATTCAATAACATTTTTTCCATACGATGAATTAGGATAGTTAAGAGAACAGGTCTGGTTAGTCACTCAGCAGAAACCGTAACATGACCAACGTGTTTTGGTAGCTTGCAGTGTTAGAATCGATCAATTAAAGTTGGAAAAAGGGTTTAATCAATCAATAAGTTACTTCTCTCGACTTTTGTTTGGCATTGATCACCAAAAAAAATTACTGAATTAAAAAAAAAAAGAAAAGCTTGACATGAACTAAGTATAAATTCAGCAAACACTTGAACTGCGATTTGATACCCCATCAAAAAATAACTTGGGGGGGGTGTTCAGCCCTCTAACTCTATTGGTATGGCCTGTACACGTGATACATGCGCAGACAGCCAGACAGCTAACCAGCCAACAAGACCAACTTAAAAACAAAAGAAACTAATCTTAACAGTTTTAATGACAGTTTTGATTGAATGGAATTTTCCTAACACCGCCAGGTTGGATTTTCCTCAGTCAACTTGATATAATTTTTTTTACTGTATGTTAAAATTTTGCATCATTTCATTTTATTGCTATCTATAAAACGAATGAAAGACGGCTATGGTGAAGATTGAGTTCCTTTTACTCCCATTCAAGCATAAGTACCCTCTTCCATTAATATCAGATGGCTGGATACTTTCTGGGCAGACCTTTGTCGCTGAGATTACCTTTGAGACGATGCCAATGGCGATTGTGGTGTCAGATGCTCTGTTAATAAATTGAGAAAGAGGGCATTAATATTGTATCGTTGTCCGAAAAATCTTTCCGTCTAGACATCCGATCGACCTTTATTGAAATCGATATTTCCTCTGAAGAATCGATCCGATTCTGATACCTATAAATAATTTGAATTGCCAATCGCAAATCATTGTTCGTTGCTTCATCTCGCTGGAATACCAAATTACTCCCTTCTCCGACACCATCTGCCAATCAGTTTGAACCCTGACATTTTTTTTTTCGCCTACACCAGGTGGGTGGTCAGAAAATTCGGTCTCAAAGAATTCGGTCTGGAAAAGTCGGTCTAGACCGAATCCTCTCATTTTTAAATTACTATTTTAGTAAAGCTAAATATTACTAACATTCAAAGGGAATTATTAATCACCGCCAATCATAAATGTTGATATTTCACCTCGTGAATTAAGCAGTGGTGATGGCAAGATCAAGTTACATTGATGAAAATACTATCAGTATGGTTTGAATCATTAATTCATGATTTAAAAACCCCTATACATAGACACAAACTAAGGAAACAGTTTGGCATCAACCATCACCTTAGATTGAACCTCTCACTAAAAACCTATTTAGGGGTGGGGATTTTCAAGAAAACAAAAAAAAAAAAAAACCCAACGATTTCACTATTCATTGGGAGATGTGCGTGTGTGCAAAATGTCAAGTTTCTTCTATGAACCGTTAAGACTAGCCGAAGTCCGGATAGATGCATAGATATATCTGTATATCAAACATAATTATGTCAGAACACATGAATAACAAAAACCCAGCATCAGTGATTAAAACGGTCTGTCGTGGGTAGCGATGATTAATTATCGATCACAATCCCTTCAACTCTTAAGTTCATGGACCGCTACTAACCGCTTGTAATTGTGAAACTCTTCTACGAATAGAAAAAATTCACCTAATTTCAATCAGGTCTTATTTCCATTGATAATACCTTTCATTTTATGAATTTAAGAGTTAATTTTCATATTGTTTTCTTCATCATCTCCGTGATGATCTTCCATTAATTCCTATTGTCTTTATTTACTTCGTTCGCAATATTTCTATAAATCTTTTGACCAATTTTTTCCAATACCGAATTTTCTGAGACATAATTTTCGTAGCACCTAAACCAGGGCTTTTATGAGAAACCAACCATGTGATGAGTGCCACTCAACCATGTGATGAGTGCCACTCAACCTTGTGATGTGTGCCACTCAACCTTATGATGAGTTCCACTCAATCGTGCTGGAAAGAAGATACTCCAGTGCTCAAATCACTTCATTGCATATTTTGATACACCTGAATTATTCCAAACTGGTTAGAAGGATGGAACCAGGGAGAATCCTTCGAGGAATTAACTGCCTGCTGATGGCTCGGGAGACAAGCCATAACAGAAAATACTAAAAAATGACACAGAAACAGAAATAGAAAACAATATCTGAACATCACTGTACAGTAGACAGAGTCTTCATATCTTCTCTATCTATGAATCTAACTATCTAGCTAGCCAGTCAAATATATCAAAATAGTCTATACCGTCGATACAAAGTGGTTCACGTTGATTCAATATATAACTAAAAAACGTCATAAGAAGGAGAGATAAAAGTCCGTAACTGGTTCATAAACTAAAATATCAAAAAGAGGTAACAAATAACGCTGACTTGGACAACTGCTACTACTGAATGCGTAAAAGAAAACAGAAAAATTTAGAAGAGTATTTGATAAGATTTAACTAGAATTTACCCGTCAGAAATGACGGTTTTATTCAAGTATGGATCGGCATTAAGGAAGCTCAACCTATATATCGGATAACTTATTTCTGATAATTTAAGTATCCTTCTTTCAAGTTTTTGTAAAGTCGGAACTCATGTCAAGCTGTTTTAATGTGTAATGATCAGACATGAAATCTTCAGATTTCCTATGACGTAATTTTCATTATGTCATAACAGGAAGGTAAATCAACGAATGAGAGCATCCCGTTTGAGTGCAAAGAAATAGACAAATAGAAAAATTGGCGTATAAGATCATTATGTGGTTAGATCATAAGGATTATGAATTAGGGTTAAGGGTCAGGGTTAGTTTCAGGGTCGGTATCGTAAATAACAAAAAAAAAAAAAACGATTGAACATTTTTTCCTAATCATAAAATTAAAAAGAACATACACTGGCAACCAATAATAGGAATCCATTGAACAAACATAACCCTTACCCCTAAAACTAACCCTAACACTAAGTTATATCTTTTATAAGAAAATTCTATAAAATACAGTTTTAGATGGTCAAGTGTTCTGCCTTCATTTGTTTCTGAATACGTCAGTAGCTGCAGTCAGCGTTATTTGTTTCTTCCATCGATATTTGATTTTGCGGACCAGTAAGAAAACTTCAGCCAGAATAGTTTTCGCCGTCCGTACAAAAGTGGCGGGTTTACACTGCTTCAATAACCAAATATGTCATGAGAAGAAGAATTGAGAAACGATAGAAAGAGAAAATAAACGAATAAACAGGAGCAGAAATAAAAAAAGAGAAGAGAAAAAGCGTCATCAAAACGTGAAAAAAAACAAACCCTAGAAAGATAGGAAAATATCACGGTTGAAAGTGAAAGCAAATTAGAAGACTGATGTGGTTAGTCATTCAATAGAAACCGTCATGTAACCTACTTATCTTGGCAGCACGCCATGTTAGGGTGATCAATTGTAAAATTGGAAATTAAAAAGGGGAAAGACCGATTTTTCAAAAAAGCAAGCATGAAGGCAACCAGACACAAACTAAGGGACAAATTTAGCATAAACTCACACTGCAAATTGAGCCTCCCACTAAAAGCTTGGGGTTGAAAAAAAAACCGTTTTTATAGACTTCAAAGAATAAATATTTGAATTAGCAACCTTTTTCGCGTCATTGTTGCGACCGGTATGAGTGATACATACGTACATAGCCCGCTAGACCGACTTAAAAACCGAACAAATCTATGTCGACAGTTCTTGCGACAGTTTTGGTTGACGGTGTCTTATAAATAAGGAAAGTTAAGATAGATAGATAGATAGATAGATAGAGAGAGAGAGAGAGAGAGAGAGAGAGAGAGAGAGAGAGAGAGAGAGAGAGAGTCCAGAAAAGGAGAGAAAATAGTTAGGTTTGCAATGTGCAATTATTGCGTCTTCGTTTCCCTTGACAACCAGATTCATCCAATAGCATACATCATCTGCTGCAAACAAAACTGAACACGTAACCATGACAATTCGCGCGTGTCAACTGTCTGCATTCCTAAAGCAATTATTTTATTTCTAGAATATACCCGTAAAAAATGACGCGGTTATTTACGCATAGATCGGCACAAAAGCTAACACGACGCTAACGTATTAGGTAATTCATTTTTGATTATTCAAGTATCCTGATTGTAAGTTTATTTGAGAGTCACGATTCAAGCTGTCTTAAGTATAAAATTGACCAATCATTAAACATTTTTCAGTCACTCACACACTATTTTTTCTTCAGTTTAGTTTCAAACGATCAGCCTTTCTGCGGCGTATTCTTCGTCGTTATGATAACAGAATATTGCATTTTACAACTCAGTATTATTGGTTCTGCTAATGTATTTCACATGGAATAATCCATTGGAACTTTCAGATTATAGGACTCTAACCAGAGACACAATTAAACAACCATGATACTAATTAGCATTTATGTTATTTATACAGATAGATTAAATATCAGTAGATGAAATATTAAGGCCGATCACCAATCTGATTTTAAAGGTTGGTTTTAGACTTCTGCAAGCCAACAAAAAAAACTTTGTTGCTAAGTTGGTAAAGCAGCAGGTGTGTGTTAAACCTAACTCCTCTCTCTCTGTTTCTCTCTCGTCCCTTCCCCCTCTCTCTACTCTCTCTCTCTCTCTCTCCCTGGCAAGAAGGGTGCGGTTTCGAGTCTCATTGAGTCTTTATTCTTTACTTCCGATTTGTGCTGTCTACTCACTGCCATAGATCGACATCCTGATTCAAGCAGTGATTAAAAAAATAACAGATCTGGTTAGTCACTCACCAGAAACTATCACGTGACCAATGTCTTGTAGTTTTGTATGTTGTGTTGGGGATAATCAATGGAAAAAAATGGAAATGAGGGGGGGGGATCAATGAATAAGTTATTTCTCTTGCCTTTTGTTTGGCAGTGATTACTAAAACAATGTTTGAAATTTTAAAAAAAAACACCAATGCCACTGGACACAAACTAAGGGATCAATTTAGCGTAAATTTATATTGCAAATTAATTTCCTCCCTAAAAACCTCTTTTAGGGGCGAGGGATTTAAAATAAAATCTTATCATAATAAGGAGTAAATGTTTATGTTTTCAGCCCCTGCTCAAATAGCACGGCCTTTACGCATGATAGACACATGGCCAATCAGCCATTTAGCCAGTCAGCCTGACTAATTTAAAAAATGAAGAAACCTACGTTGACAGATTTGATGACAGTTTTGGCTGACAGTTTCTGATATCACTGCATATGTTCAATCAAAGATTTGTAACCGTTCTTACCATTATTGGCAATAGTTAAAGTAGCGATTTTTCTCACTATCATATCTTGTCGCGCCACCAAGAGAGCTGTATAATCTACTTCAGGATTCTTCAGAGCATGCAGACTTCTCTGATCAACCACGGATGATGTCATCCCCTTGTCCTAGGGCAAACGGTTTAAATATTGTTACCTTTCCTGTTTCAAAATGACCACTGCTCCAGCTGTTGGATTAGAATTCTTTTAGGGTTAGTATTTTTCAGTGTCAGTGTTAGGGCTATTGGTATTATTTTTTAGGGTATTATTCTAAGAGTAAGTGTTAGGGTTATTGTCGTCTGCTTCTTTGACTTGAAATTCGCTATCAGCGCCTGCCACTGTGCAGTTTGAGTGGCAGCCATTTTGAAACGGAGAAGGTCGCAATCGTCGACGGGTTAGCTTTTTAACACGCCTTTGTGTTGAATTGCATCTTGTAACAATTAGTCACAGGATAGGATCGGCTAATTTCCTAATATTAGTTGAATTGATTGGGTAAATTGACCAAATACTCGTTCAACATTTAATGGTTCCTATCTAACAATGTCTTCAAAATGACAGTTTATAGGGTGGCTTGGACCCAGACTCTTTTCAAGAGCATTAATGTAAAAGTAATATCAACACCAAAGGCCTGAATTTGAATGGAAATAGTTGATAACAGTACGCACGGGCATCCGTAAGGTCGTGCAAGGAGATGCATTTGCACACTCTGGAAAAATTCTACAACTTATTTATTCTACTCAATCACAATAATAAAGTAATATAAGTAATCTCTTCAAAAAGACATTTTTGAATGGAGAATACAAATTCCAGAATTAGTAAATCATTATATTACTGTTTGAAAAAAAATCATTTCCAAAAATCTATGATTGGGGCTCATGGAAAATATTGACCCGAACATCCGAATGATAACGGAATCAGAAAGAGTAAGTCTTTGCCGAATATATCCTTCTGCACCTCACCTGCTGGGATATATCTTTTTGTACCCCCACGGTATATGGATACCTCTTCTTCGCGTGATGCCATAATTTTAAATAGGACTTTTTCTTTTAGTTTGAAAACATAACATCTTTGAAATCGCAAGGACGAAAAGCTTCAATTTAATCGATACGAAATGGCACCTTAACATATTTCAAAGTACGCCCAGCGTCGGATCCGTCATCATCGAAATTCAGCTCAACTGGACAGGTCACGTGTGCCGTATGAGTGACATATTTTCGCACCAGATCCTCGACACTACAACGAAGTCAGTAATGGCAAAAGACCCTGCGGTTTCCCCCCGAGCCGTTACAACGATCAACTCGAACGGACTACGAGGAAAACCAACATTGACCCGAACACCTGGGAAGAACAGCAACAGATTACAAACTCTTGCCTCAAACCATCTGGACTGCTGCAAAACTGTTTGAACAAGAACATCACAGAAATGGTGAGGACAGGTAACAAAGACGGAATATCCGCCAAGACCAAAAGAAACTGAATACTCTAGAACACGAAAAGAGCTGAAGATATATCCTATAGAAATTGAAAATCAATCAGCACACACGCACGTGTGTGTGTGTGTGTGTGTGTGTATAAAGAGAGAGATAATTTTTATATTTGTATTTTTATTTTTAGTGTTTCATACTCCTGTAATTTTTAAGTTAAATGATGTTTAATCTTTTTTGAAGCCATTATATATATATATATATATATATATATAATGCTCTTCCATATTAATAGAGCACTCTGGTGGATGGGGAATTTATCTGTAAATAAAAGTATATCGCTTAAATTCAGGCTTACTGACCATCCAGTTCCGTAGCTCAAAGGGTCTGAAGCGAAGGTTTCAATCCTGCCTCGTGGTACTGGATGGGATAATAGAAAAGTCTATAACCATACTGAAGAGATGTAATACATCGAAACAGCTGTTTTTGGATGACACAATAACATATATATATATATATATATATATATATATATATATATATATAAATATATTGTAAACAAACATCGACCATTATATAATTATATAACAACACACATATACGCAAGCACACACGCACATGCTGAACACGCAAGTAACAGATGCGTTTTCAACAAAGCCATCATCTGGTGAAAGCTTCGTTGGCGACACATATATTGTTATTTTGTAGCATCATGTGTATGAAATTGTAAAGATAGCCGATTGAGTCCAGATAAGATTCAGATTCATGTTTTGGATAAACTCCTGAGATTATATGACCCACTTATAGTAATCAATCTGCCAATAAATAAACCAAATCAAACCTGATGCCTTGTAAAAATCATCGTAAAAAAAAACAAGTGCTAAACACAAGAAAGTATCAATTGATTTTGATTTTATAATAAACCAGGAAGCAATCGGAGAGCGCATACCTCTGCCGACGCCATTGTCACTAAGAAATGAATGAAGAATAATCAGTCCTGGATCCATCCAAAAATGTAATCAATTCTTCCTAAACTATTGGTAAATGTAATCTCTTTGGTGCTAAATGAATTTCAATTACATTTTGTGAAATGGTGGGCAATGATATACGGAAGAAGTGATTAAATTTGGGGGAGGATACAAGAATTCTTTCTCCCCTGCATCCTAGCTACATGTCCACACCACACAATATCTCCAAAAATTCTCAATTAATTTCCACGAAGAGTAAGCCATGGGGTAAGGTGCAATTTTGAGGTGGATTTTTCAATTGAATGATATTTTTTTTCATTTTGTTTCATACATTCAAGTATCCGTTGATGTTTATCCGTACAATATCTCCAAAAGTTCCCGTTGACTTCGTTACAAACAGTAAGGAAAAAATTGTTTCCTTCTGATCTGGCTCAGTAGATGATTCCTGCTCCAAGATAAGGAGCTTCACCAACCTAATTTTCTTTAGATTAGAATTGTCCAGGAAATAATATATTATATCATTTAGATCAGATTAAAGAGTATTTTGATGTTATTATATAGCACCAAGAATAGGATTATTTCTTCTTTTTTTTTCGTCATATAGTAAAATATAAGTTATATTAGTATTGATTGGTGGAATTCACATTTTTTAATTTTCAAGATCTTGTAGTCCCAATATATATATATATATATATATATATATATATATATATATATGCTGAATCTGACAGACAATATTGGAAACTGGAAATTAGGAAAAAAATTTTTTGTTTTCCTTGACATGTTTCGGTGTATTGTTCACCCGTTTTCAAAACATCAAATGGTAAAAATGAATAATAGGTGAAACAGATACAATTTTTGAAGTAGAGATGATGCGTGGTGGGGCTTGTTTTTAGTTCTTATCCGTCAATGGCAAAAAGGGGATGGTTATGTTGGTGTCAGAGTTCAGGTAATTAGGAGAAGGTTGTGTACAGGTATTGGAAAGGTAGAGAAGTTGTATGTGTGTGTGTGTGTACAATGAATATATGATTGATTACATGTGTGTATACAGCGTATATTAGTGATAATATTGAGTTGGTGATTGATGTGTTGTATGTATGGGTAGTTGTGGATGTGTGCGAAGGGTGTATATTGGCAAATATGTTGTTTAGGAGACATTGTAAGACATTTGCTGTAAAGGAGACTCAAGAAGATTACCCATCTGCAAAGAGAAAATATGCAACGCTCTTTTAAGTCTTGAATTGAGCACTCTGGTAGATGGCGAATTTATTATTTTTCCGAGGGCGTATTTTGATGCATTTCGACGGAGGCCAGCCATCTTTTCTAGAGAAAAACATTTTCGGCGGTTTTGCAGAGAAAAATATTCTGTTTACATTTCGATGCTAAAGAGGAGAATGTGAAAATTCCTGTGTTTAGTTGTTTGGTTGGAGCGGGAAGGGAGATGTTTGCATCCGTGTAATTGAGAGTGACTTGTGGTTTAAAATGAGATGGCTCTATGAGAGGCGGGGTCAGGGAATGAATATTTTCTGTCTCTATGGGTGCTTGGCCTGTCTTAGATAAGAAAGGCAATGATGAATTATACAGATTTAAACATCCCTCACTCCTACCAAACAACCAAACAGAAATTTTCACATTCTCCTCTTCAGCATCGAAATGTAAACAGCATATTTTTCTCTGTGAAACCGCTGCAAATATTTTTCTCTAGAAAAGATGTCTGCCCCCCGTCGAAATGCATCGAACTACACTCTCAGAATGATAGTTTTTAAAAAATTGAGTTTTTCACTTCACCCTCCCATTGTCATTTTCATCTACATTCTGTTGGATCACTACACATCCTCAATACAATCATATATATATATATCATTAAGAAATGGATATATAGTAAGAAAGAAATAGTTCGAATCCTGCAGCAGTCACATTTCCATCAATTATTTATTCTATTTATGCTCTATAGGTCAAATGATGCATCAACTGTGTAATAACGGGAGATCTTTTCTAATAAAGTTTCGAAGTGATTTAATACACTCATGATTATGTGTGTGTGTGTGTGTGTGTGTATGTGTGTGTGTGTGTGTGTGTGTAATGATCCGATTTCTATGTTCGTGCTTTTGTTTTATGTACATATGCTTCATACCATGACACAAAAACTGCAAGATTTTCTGTTGATGCAATACTGTTAAAATGTTTTAACTTGGAGACTAAAGCAATTTCCAATAAAATGAGAGTGTGAGATCTACATCTGTGCTCATTCAATCGATCTATATATTACATGATATATATAAAGATGTATAATTATCCAATCTCTCAAGGGGGATAACTCCGGGTATATTAAATGCTAATTATGGAATAGTTTTCGTTATGTATTCATTCATTTGCAAATAAGTATGGTATAAATTCTATGAATAGGAAGTGAATTGACATAGAGCTTAATGGCTTTCCCTTTCTCTATTCTCTACACATTTGCATGGAAAAGATTAAAGAGATTTGACTTTGGCACCTCGCTGTGCTGTAATGGTTATCAAGCTATTCTAACGAATAATTACCGAAGAGTTGCAAATTCGATCATCACTGAAGGCCTAACACACTTATAGCCTTGCGTCAAACTAAGTTCAGTAAATGCCAAGCTAGGTGCCTTACCGTATTACAATGGTTAGCGAGTGCAATTCTAACAAACCAAAGTGTTGTGAGTTCGATCCTCGATGGGTACATTCACAATTATAGCTGTTGTGGGGATTGGGGACTTCGGTAACATTAGTTGGCCTATTATTCCTAAGTAAGGAGACGGGGATGGTAATGAACCTGTGGTTTTCGTGCAGATAATTTTGACGTAAAAACACCAGGAAAAGGCCAAAAGCCGAAGGAAATTTTGGGCGTCACTCAAATTCGGGGGAAAACCCAGATTTCTGGAGTAAGAGTTAAAAAACCAATTTGGTAACACTGGAGACAGCAGAGAGATACACGACGCCTGACACAATTCTATTTCATCTCGAAAACACTGAGTCACCGAAGGTCACCGAGGTAGTTAGTAGTTTTTTCTAAATAATGGAGAAAGGAGCTTGTTTTTCTAAAAAGAATATTTCTTTAATTATTTCAACGAAACGATTCCCCCTCTTGGTTATTTCAGAATTGAACACCTTACAAAGGCCAAATGTTACCGAAAATATTCTGAATAACTTCTCCATTCCCTTTGTGATGTCGGTTCAATCAATCTATCCCCAGATGAGACGAACAAAAGAGAGCGATGCTGCTTTCAGACAAAAAGAGAAAGGCTAGAGAGAAACCCGTATAAAAGAATGAAGGAGCACTACTGAAATACATCAGTCGTAAAGAAACTGCTTGAGCTGAAGCAGTTTCCAAATCGTCGAGCGAGTAAAACAGGCCAAGTGTTTTCCATGATATTCAGCGACACTCCTGGTATTTCCCATAAGGATCAAACGAGCCAAGTTCAACGCTACGTTGGGGTCAATGGAAATAAAGTGAAAGTTTCGGAACCATTTGTTGATTTCAATGGAACAAAAGGTAAAACCGCCGAGAATATTTCAACTATGATTTTGGGAAAATTGAAAATGACTGTATTGATGTTCAAAATCGCCGGGGATTAGCATATCATAATGCTGCTGTGATACCTGGTCAACATAATGGTGTTCAGGAACATATCAAAGGAATTAATCGAAAAGCAGAATTTGTCGCTTGTACAAATCACACGCTCAATTTGACGGTAGTACATACAGTTTATTCTGACCTTTTGGGAATTGTGGAGCATTTGTTCACGTTTTTTTCTTCTTCATCAACTCATTACTTGGGTGTCCTCGCTCAAGTCACTGGTCAAAATGTCAAGCGCGTAATAAAAACTCGATAGAGTGCAATAGGAGAGGCTGTGGGCGTTGTAAAAAAATCTAAACAGTTAACAGATAAAGAAGAAAATACAGCTACCAGGTCAGATGCTGGCGTGCTACTTAGTGCATTGAAATCATTTTCCATTCTGTGCTTTCTCGGCTCCAGGGTATCCGTTCTTCTAGAAATTAACGACACAAGATAAATATACAACTAAGTGATATAAAACTCAGAGTTTTAAAAGTATTTCTTGTTGAAAACAGGGACGAGCTAGAGAATAATGCAGTTGCCTTTGCCAAAGGAATTTGTGATGATCTACAGATAGTTATGGAGCGTCTGCATCGATATAAAAAAAAGACTCCAATGTTTGGTGAAGGATAACAAGATGCTGAATTGTCATACGAAACAGATGAGGAGAAAATGTTTTCTTTATTGGACTGAGTGATCCAAGAAATAACTTTGATGTCCAAACAGCTTCCTGAACTTGCTGAGAAACAACCGCGCTGAATCTTTTGGATGATAAATATGAGTGTCATCAAGATAAGGATCACGATGTCATTAATAAAGGAAGTTCCTCGTTGAGATAGAAAGACGTCATACTTTATTGCTGTTGTTGCTACGTAAGGAGAAATAGAGACGTGGAGGGATTTGCAGTTTATTCAAAAGTAAAATATTGGGAACTCGGTTCCAAATACTCGTAAACTACAGCGTTTTTTCCTCACAATTGCAGTTAGTGTTGCTACATATGAGAGGAGTTTTTCTAAACTAAAACTGATGAAGAATTACCCCAGATCTACTGTGAGAATCGTGCAGTTGAGAAATCTTGACATACGGTCTATAGAACAACAACTGACAGACGAAAGAGACTTCGACAAAGTCATCAAAGACTGACAGAAAAGCAAGAAAAATAACTTAGTAGAATTTTGTGTTTAATTTTTTCACTTCAAAAGAAAACATGGTGTACTATTTCTTTGGAAGGTTTTTCCTTTTTCCTAACATGCATTTTTCACTTTTTGTTTAACAGTTAAAGTATGTTTGTGTATCGCGTTGTGTTTTTCCTTTGGGGACAAACTCAGGGATCGACACTGGTGGCAAAAACTCTAAATACGCCACTGCTGGGGCCTTACATACTTACAGCTTTGTGCTAAACTAAGCTGAGCTTAGTAAATACCCAATTGGGCGCCTCGCTGAGTTACAATGATTAGCAAGCTATCCTAACAAACAATTACTAAAGTGTTGCGAGTTCGATCCTCACTGGAGGCCTTACACACTTACAGCCTTGAGCCAGACTAAGCTAAGATTAATAAATATCTAGTTGGGTGCATCACCAAATCGTGATGGTTAGCGAGCTATTCTAGCTATTCTAGCAGGCCGTTATTACTGTGCAGTACGTCTGATCATCATCGGGGCCCTAACTCACTTGTGGCCTTGTATAAGACTAAGCTAAGCTTAATAAATAGAGGATGTTTCAATAGATAATTTGATATTTAAAAATCAAATATCATGTTAGTTTGTTGATACTTTATTATTTCTTATAGCATAGAAAAATACAAATAAAGGGGATAAATTTGCTTCAATTGCGAAAAATGAGTCTGTTTAGATGTTTTTCATTTTCATCTCCGCAAAGACGGACCCTTTCGAAAGCATTTTCCTCAACAGTTGTCAATAATTTAGGCTGCAACACTCAAATTTCACCAAAAATGTCTCAAAAAATTTTTTTCGTTGTCCCGCCCCACATAGGCTAGAGCTTGAGTTTTTTGGGGTTGTTTTTTAATGGATGATAAATCAGAGAAATTCAGGGAAATTCGTTTTAGCTGCAGAATTATCTGGGGGTTACTGCAATATACACGCTCTTTTAGATAACCCCAAAGAATTTAACCGAGAGGCCTCAAATCAGGAGAACGTGATTATCAATTATGATTGGTCCGTTACATTTTAAATAATTTGATTATGGTTCTTTGTTTAGATTTTTCCATGAGTAATTTCCAAATATTCAACAATATTCTAAAAAGAAAAACCAAATTGAATTATTTAAAAAAAACTTTAATTCGATCTTTAAATCCCCTGGTGACTTTTGGGACACCCTGTTCTTCTATTTGCGAAATGATTCAATGAAATGGTGCCAAGAGAGAAATCTATAAGCGCACTATCTGTTTCCTTCAAAATACGATATTTGGCGGCTTAAAAGTTCACCCACCCTTTCCTCCAAAATGGCTCAAATGGTGACAGTCACCTTTGTTGTCCAGTCTCACATTGGCCAGAGCTTGTTGGTTTCACTTTTGATTTAACAGTTCAATAATATTCACTGTGTATTGTGTTGTTTTTCTCTGGGGAACAAACTCAAGGATCGACCTGGGCAGCACAAACTCTAGATACACCACCACTCGGGGTGGGGGTCGGGGGCTTACACAAACTAAGCTAAACCTTGTGAATACTTGGTTGGGCGCTTCATCAGGGCGTAATGTTTAGCAAGCTATTCTAACAAACTATTACCAAAGGGTTGCGAGTTCGATAAAAAAATGTTTGACCAATGAGAAGATTTCTGGGAAATGCATTTTAAAAAAATGTTCTCTGCTCAAATAAGGGAAGAAGAGGGGGACTTCTGTGCCACCAGGTATGGCAGTTTTGATGAAAAAGGAAGCAGTTATTTCAATTTCGGATTATGGGTAATACTGTATTTCATCATCAGTCATTTAACGTCCGTCGTTGGACATAAACCTTCCCCCAGGATACTATATTTACCAGTCTGTTAGGCGAGAAATATAAAAATCATGGTCAAAATTGAGGGGTAGCTTTATACTCAGGTGTACAAGAAATGGTATATATACTAGTGATTTTTAGCCACAAAAAGTGAGGTAGCATTATATTCGAGATCGCATTGTACTCGAGTGAATACGGTACATCCTTCTCAAATTTCTCCATTGGGGCTTCTAACTATAATTTGAGAAGTAATCTGAGACATCTGTATAAGTGTGCAATCGTGCGTGTGATCAATACTCCAAGATAACCAGACAACTGGTCATTGTATGAAGTTGATATTTGTCGATTGATATAAGTCAGTCACACCGGTCATTGCCCTTGTGTTTAAAACAGGTCTCGTTAGTCAACAGAAACTGCCAGGCGACTATAGTATTTAGGCAGGATATCGTCTTTGGGTAACCAATTGGAAAAATTGGAAGAGTGGGTGAACAATGAATACATTTCTTTCTTCATATTTTGTTGGGCAGTGATCACGAAAAAATCCCCGAATTTAAAAAATAACAAAAACTGAGGGGTCAACATAGCATAAACTTACATTGGAAACTGAACTTCCTCCAAAAAAGTATTTAGTGGAGGTAAATTTCAAAAAATGATTTTTTGTGACTCAATAAAGATAAATGTTTGAATTTTTAGCCCTCTAGCTCCATTAGTGCATCCACTGCGGTGAAGCGACGATTCGGTGCGATCCACTCGATGCAACCTAACTCGATGTGGCCGACTTGAAGCTAAGACGGCTCGATGCAACATTTATTGCACATTCATTAAAAAGAATAAAGAGTTGAGAATACTTTGATAGTGCATTTGATTTATTTAGAATTATAAGCAATTCCTTGTATTCCAAGGGCCCTTTCTTTAACCCTTAGCCTGTTGCTAATTTTCTTATGCAGTATGCCAGGAAACAGACTGATATGTTCGTAAATTCATATTTATAGATGTTTTTTGTGTCATTGGAGAGAGAGGGGATTGGCAAAAATTATACGATAAACTTCATTCGAATAAACTGTATAAAAGCAGCGATATAACCATTTCGAAATTTTGTTCAAACTTCAACAGAGCGTTTCCGCATAAATCTGAAGTACAATGGCGTTCTGTTATCGTTTTTACCGTTTTTACATGAATAAATTTCATATTTACATTTTTCTCTGTTTGTTGTCAAGTTCGTGCGTTTTATTTACGAATGTGTTTCACATCCGAGTCGGTCGCATCGAATCGTACCCAACCAGCCTGTGCCTGTGATACATACATAGCCAGCCAGTCAGTCAGTCAGTCAGTCAGCCGAATCTAATTGAGAACTGAAGTAACCTCGATAGTTTTCGGTTAACAGTTTGCATGCACTTATACCGGAGTGTTGTACCTATTTTCTACTGTAATAACTTACGGAGTAATAAAATGCGTCCCGGATCAAAGTGTGCTATCTGTTCGTAGTACACACCTCGGTAGTTTTGTGCTGTTGCAATGACGTGGCCGATAATGGCTCACTGAGGCACGGTATTGCTAAGCACAAGAGGCCTAGGATTCGTTCTGTGGTCTCAAAAAATAACTCGGCCCAGTATCGGGAGAGCATTACGCCCCGGAGCAACACTTCCCCATTGTACTAAAATGGATGAATCAGATTAGCCCTGACACCTTCGCAATAACAGTTGCGGAAACTGGAATAATTTTTAAAGCTTTCCCGTGTACGGAACTCGACATTAAAGATGTGTCACATCTTGCTCTTGAGGGGAAACGAGTAAATATGGATCAAAGTGAAGGATCTGTTCGCAGAACTCGCTTCAGCTTTGCATCGGTGCAATACCGTGGCCGATGATGGCTTACTGTGGCTCGGTGGATTCGTCATATGGCCCAGTAACAAAATTACTCGTACAGTAACAAAATTACTCGTACAGTAACAAAATTACTCGCACAGTAACGTCCCATCGCACAAAAAGGGATGAATCGAGCTTGCCCTGACGCCTTCGTAACAGTAGTTGCAAGGACTAGAGCAATTTTTGCTGCTCTTCCGTAACTGGAATCCCACATTATAAATGACCTCGTGTCACAACTTGCTCTCGTGGGAGTGCAAGTTGATACAAATTAAAGAGCAGCATCTATTTTGGTAGCGATTTTAAGTATCAAAATATTTTAGTTGGGCGCAGTTGCTACCAAATCGCGTTGCATACACCGGTTCTCGTACATAGAAGTTAAGCGAAGGTGATCCTATTCAATACCTAGATGGGTGATCAACTGAATAGACGAGTAGCTGGGGATCACGCCTAAAGCCACCGTGCCGATCCCGTTAATCTGCCGAGAGGGATATCAATCTTTACACTGCGCTCAATAATGCAAGCCAGACCCACTTAGGAAGAGACAGCATCAATCTTCTGACTGCGAGTGACAAAAAATAATGAATGAGATGGTTGCCTACCAAAAAAGGTTGGGAAACCCTGGTTCAGGTCAACATCCTTCTCATACCTACCCGGTTTCTTATTTCTCCGTGTCGGCGTTTTTTTTTCCTTCCCAGATGATATTTATATATATATTTTTTTCTTGATAATCTGACCTAATATTCCTTGATTTCTCAGATTTCCTACAGTTTGCTAACGTAGACTCCAAAGAAGGTTATCTTTTTCTACCTGCCGGCATCTGATAGTAGAGCTGATACTATTGGGAAATATCTGTGTTTTTTCTTTCCCCCCTCCCGCCCCTCGGGCAGATATATGGGTTTTTCAGTACAATAAACAGAAGGCGTACTCTAAGAAGAGAGTTGACTGTAATGAGCTGCTAGTACAAGTCTGGAGTCGACTTGGTTTTCACACCGTAACAAGAAAAGAATGA
>OY735233.1:32674284-32726784 GCA_963457665.1 Thysanoteuthis rhombus | reverse complement strand
GGCACAACTAAACAACGAAATGGCGGGTGATTTTTTTCATGACAGGACGGGAAATCCCTTCATAATCGAATCATTGTAGCCCTTTAAATGGCTTGACCAACCAGCTAAGTGAGCTACAGATTCTTCTCTCTTTGAGTGTCTATATTCATGTGGATATCTATGTACGTGTATGTGTGTATGTGTGTATGTGTGTGTGTGTGTGCATGTGTGCACGCGAGCGCTTCAGATCACATTTTTAGGGCTACAACTCTGAAGAAAATTTCCATGGATACAACACTAGGCACCGTTTTTTTTCCAAAAAGTGCTTTTTGAGGTTCCTGTGGTCATTTTGGAAAAACAACACCCACATCTTGCACTGGTATTTTGGGGGTGGGGTGGGGGGATAATTTTGAATAAAAGGTATTTTTCCATCATTGTAGATCTATTTCCAAATAATCAATTCTGGTAAACGCTCGAGTTACGGTGATTCATTTATGCGAGTTACAGATATATCATTTTCTAACATTTTTCTAGGATTTATTTATTTGATACAATTGATTGAGAGTTTTAATAATAAAAACTGTAATAAATTGTAATAAAGGTTGGGGTGGTTTTCATCTTTCTTTCATTTTTGTTTTATTTCGTTTTTTTTTACAACGTTTCAGTCGATCCATTCTGCAGTCTGTTTCAGATACTTAAACCGAATGCAGAGACTTTTTTTATTTAGTTCTGCTTATGACCCGGTTTGTGGGTCAAGTTAGCATTATCACCATTTGTTGATTCTGGGAATGCTTAAAAGAACTTTCTCATATAAAGGAATGATAATTGCTTCTTCGCTTTACGCCATTTTGACTAACGAAATGTTTTTTATAGGATGCGTTACTTCCAGGTAGCGGGGCAAACCTAAACAATATTTCGTAAGCTCATTCTTCTTTTCTGTTTTTTTCTTTGTTCCTTCCACTCATTTCTATCCCTTCCTTCCTTCCTTCCACTATTTTATCCCTTCTTCACCTCCTTCCTTCTCTTTTCCTGTCGTCCTTCCTTTCTTCCCCTTCCACTCATTTCTAACCCTTCCTTCCTTCCTTCCTTCCTTCCTTCCTTCCTTCCACTATTTTATCCCTTCTTCACCTCCTTCCTTCTCTTTTCCTGTCGTCCTTCCTTTCTTCCCCTTCCACTCATTTCTAACCCTTCCTTCCTTCCTTCCTTCCTTCCTTCCACTATTTTATCCCTTCTTCACCTCCTTCCTTCTCTTTTCCTTTCTTCCCCTTCAACTCATTTCTATACCTTCCGCCCTCCCTCTCTTCCTTCTACTCATATCAATCATTTCCTTCCTTCCCTCTCTCTTTCCTCCCTCTCATTTCTACCCCCTCTTTCTTTCCCTTCCTCCCTTCCTCTCTTACTTCCTCTCCCCATCCTTCCTTTGACTCATTTCTATCCTCTCCTCCCCCTTTCCTCCATCCTTCTCAAACAATGTACACATTTATTTACTAAACAGCCTAGTTTGACACAAGACTTAGTGGAGAACCCAATGAGGCTTGGGTCACTATTTTGCAGACCATCGTTCAACAGAAAGCGTCCATTACTTTCATCTATATATTTTTATAGTTTGTTAAATGTAACCAGGCATGGAGCTGAGAACGTGTATTGAACTCGCGACATTTGAAATTTTTTTAACTGTCTAGCCATTGCCCTAAGGCAAGCGTCCTTTCCCTCAAATTACATACTAACCGTACTTAGCATAATCTGAGATTAGACCTTAATTGAAGAACAATGAAGGGAATGCTATATAAATATTCAACGACGGGTGCTTTTCTTATCAAACAATGCACTCAGTTTTTAATATGGTAGACTCCTGTTATTACTGGTGGAGTGCTGTTATAACGAGAAGATTAGAAAATGCGGACAGCAAATGAAAAATACAGCAATTAAATTATTTGCTTTTTAATTTGCTTGGGAATAAGTATATATGCCATTGGTAAATTTGACTTTCAAATTGCCATAATTTTGAAACTATTGTACTTATCGGATCACTCTAGTCCTAAAAATGGCCTGGCCAACCAGCCAAGTGGGCTGTAGATTTTTCACTTTTTGAGCGTCTGTGTCTGTATGTGTCTCCGGACGCTCCTGGTCATATTTTGGGGACAACAACCCTGAAAATGTACATGATTACGTCATTAGGCACCATTTAAAAAGAATTTTTCTGTTTTTCAAAAAAGCGTTTTTGGGGGTCTTTTTAGTCGTTTTGTGACCAACAATGCCCCAAACCTGTGTTGGTATTTTTTTGTTGTATAATTTTTGATAAAGATCTATTTTTTCAGATAGTTTTATGTTGTTTTTTTTTTTTCTTTTAGATAATCAGTTCTTTTAAACGTGCAGGCTATGGTGATTCACTTATGCGAGCTACGGATATTTTCCATTATTTTAGTTTGTTTGTTATGTAGCTAAAAGCATTTACTTTGAGATACGAACTCTTTCATCGGGAAAACTAAAGCATTTTGAAGCAAAAACTTGAACGCTCTTAACTCTAACCACAAGAATGTGAATTTCGACCACCACGGACACCACCCAATCCATCTGACTTGCTCCCCTGATAGAGCTGGCTTTGAAGATTATAGCGGTATACTTAAATCAATTTTGCCATACGTTGCCAATTGTACCTTTTGGTTCTTAGCGCCTCGTATATAGACAGACCAACGGTTTTACGGATGCATAGATACGTAAACAAAAAGATTCAGCAGTGAACTCAGCAAAACATGTCCACATTATGATTGAAGGAGCGTGTCAATTCGTTCTTCTTTTTTTTGTTTTTCGTTCCTTCCACTCATTTCTATCCCACTTCCTTCCTTCCTTCCTTCCCTCCTTCGCCTTCAATCTTCCCTCCTTCCTGTCTCTCTTCTCTCCTTCCTTCCCCATCCTTTCTCCTTTCCTCCCACCCCTTTCTTCCTTCTTTCTCTCATGCCTTCATTCCATACCTTTTTCCTTCCTTCCTTCCTTCCTTCCTTCCTCTTCCTTTCCTTCCTTTCTCTCTTTCTCCCTTCCTCCCTCCTCCCACTCCTTCCTTTCTTCCTCCCTTAGTTGATAGGGGGGGGAGGAGTGGCAATAAAAATTTAGAAAGAAAGAAAAACGAAAAATAAAAGGAAGGGAGGAGGGAAAGAGAGTGGTGTGAAGGAAAGTTAACAAAAAAGAAAAGAAAGAAAAGACAAAGAAGAAAAAGGGAAAGGAAGTGAGAAGATGGTTTTAAAAAAAATGATTGAAAGAAAGGCATAAACAGAAAAGTGTAAGGATAAACGTGAGGAAAGTGAGAGAATGATTTTATAGAACGTAATATATAAAATCATTCTTTTTCTTTCCTTTTTTTCCTTTTATCTAAAAGACAAAGAGCAAAAAGGAGGAAAGATGGAAGGAGAGCAAGAGGGTGATGAAGAAGAAAGACAATAAAAAGAAAGAAGTAGAAAGAAAAGACAAAGAATGAAATAAAGGAAACGAAAGAAATAAAAAAGAAGGAAAGAAGACATAAACTGAATAAGATTACAAAAGGTGCATTAGGTAGCAAGAACGAAGGAATGAGAGGAAAGAACAAACATACGATGAAAATGATGAACGAGAAATGAAGGAATGAGAGGGTGATATAGGGTGGGGGTAAGAAAGACGGATGGAATGAAGAAAAAACGGGAGTTCAGGATCACAGAATGATCTAAAGAAGAAAGATGAAAAGAAATATTGGAAGAAAGAAAGAAAAAGAGAAAGGAAGAAAGAGAGAAAGGAAGAAAGAAAGGAAAAAAGAAAGAAGGGGAGAAAGAAAGAGGAATATAAAAACTGCAGGGAGAATAACAATACACCTGAAGTGAGTAAAGACAAAGAAACAATAGAAGTAAAGATAAGTGAAATATAATAAGTAAACAAATACCAAGGAAGGAAGGAAAGAAAGAGAGAAGGAAGGAAAGAGGGCAAGAAAGAAAGGCGGACAGAAAGAAAGACGGAAGGAAGGAAAGAGAGAAGGAAGGAAGGAAGGAGTTAAAAGGCAAAGTAAGTGCACCGTGCACTTTGCACAGGTGCATCCTATAAGCAGCAGTAGCATAAGCAGCAGTAGCAGCCTCGGCCTTTGTGATGTCGTTAAATATCTTTACTTCACGTTTCGTGTTTCTGGTGACGTAAATCTCTTCTGATCTGTGTCTCTTTGTCGTTCCGTCTTAGTGTACTCATGCTTATATACGTAAATATTTATGTGAACCGCCAAGAACTACAAGGTGCAATCCACCATGAATGGTGAAATCAAGTTAAGCATTCCACTATAACCTTCAAAGATTTTTTGCTTCAAAACACCACAGATTCTTCTGGTGAAAAAGTAAGATCGAGGCTTTCAATGGAATATCTGCAAGAGTTTCAAAATTACGGCATTTTGAAAGTTATGAATCTTTGGACGCGTTTTCTTCGTTTTTTCTCGTTGGTGAATATACGACCATCGTGTGTGCGTGTGTGTGTGTGTGTGTGTGTGTGTGGTTAACTAACATTTTCCTGTTTTTGTTGGGGAGTTTTAATGTGATTGTACAATATCGCCCATAAATAAGTACACGCTTACCAAAAATTCCTTCTAAACCAAGCATATCAGGATTTTATCATTCCTAGCGGAATATCATGCAATCAAGACGAATATTATTAGATATTGAAACTCTAAAAAATAGATATAGTACAGTCAAAAAATAAGTACACCCTGTATAAAAAAAATAATAATTTCATTCCACATACAGAGTTTATTTTAAAACCAAACTTGATTTTTTTCTCTTGTAGGGGAATTTTAGAAAATTTGAATATAAATAGTGCACACAATGTTTGAACAGATCTAATAAAAAATAAGTTTCCATTGAAAAAAATGGCTCTACGTTGAAAGAAATCTCTCTCTTAGTTTGAAAGAACGTATTTTTAATTTGCAAAATAGAACAGCTACCAAAAAATGGCTACTAAAAACAGCTACTGGACTGATGCTAAGCAAAAACATTGTTGCCAAAATTGTGCGGAATTACGAGAAGAGTGGAAAAGTCGGAACTGTATAAGAGTGACCAGACCGTCAATGTAAGCTGATCCCAAGGTCTATTCTTCGTATCAGGAGATTGGTTGATGTAGACCCAAGAAAATCGGGTGCGGATGTTGCTAAGTGAAAAAGATAAGAGTGTGCCATGAATGTTTCGATTACAATAATCAAACGTGCCCTGATCAAGATAGACTAACATGGCCGACGACTGCGCAGGAAACCGCTACTGATACACAAACACCTGTTTAAAGTTTGCACAAGAGAATAAGGATAAAAATTCAAAGTTTTGGGACAGTATACTGTGGTCAGATGAATCAAAAATCAACCTATCTGGGCCTGGTAGCATCCAACGAGTGTGTCCATGGAAGAGTATTTGGTCTCAACAGTTAAGCATGGTGGTGGAAGCGTCATGGTCTGGGGTGTATGAATTCTAATGGCACTTATGAACTGCATATCATCAACGGAATAATGAATATTGAATATTGGAAGAAAACATGTTGCCTTCACTCGAACATTCGGGAAGAAGAGCTATGTTCCAGCATGACAGTAATCCTAAACATTCTGCTAAAAAGAGCTCGACTGGCCCAGCATATAATCGGACTTAAATTACAATTGAGCACTTGTGGGATGTACTTAAATGGAAAGTAGGAAAACGACAGACTTCCAACAAGAAGAATTGAAAGACTAAATACAGTGAAATAACATTTCAGCGACTGTTTTGGCAAATTTAGAGAGGTCAATGTCATCGAGACACCTAAGGGGTGTACTTATTTTGGGACGGCTACATATTTATATTTTCAGGTTGAGATTTTCAATGCTGTAGAGTTTGATAATAAATGATACGTAATAATATTCGTTTTGATTGCCTAATGCCTAAAATAAAATCCTGGTATGTTTGGTTGAGAAAAAAATTAACTGATAGGCGTGTACTTACGAGAACCTTGAAGATGATGAGGGTTTTGGACATCCTTCTGTGATTGACGACATTCAAATTAAGGCCATTATGGAGGCGAACCCAAGCAAAACAATTCTAGAGGTTGCAGGGGAACTAAACTTTGACCGATCAACAGTTGTTTGACATTTTCACTAAACTGGAAAAGCAAAAAGCTAGACTGAACGAAAAAAAATGGCGTCACAAAGTATACTTTCTGCTTCTTTTGCGCAACAAAAACGACCCATTTCTTGATCGCATGATGAAATGGAATCTGTACATCAATCGACAGCGTTCTGCGCAGTGGTTGAACTGAAGCGACATACCAAAACACTTCCCCAAGCCAAACCAGCATCAAATGGAGATTATGTTTGTGTGGTCGGCAAGAGGAATCATTCACTGCAACTTCTTGAATCCTGGTGAAACAATCACAGCAAAGAAGCATTACCGGGAAATCGACAAAATACATCAAGAATTGCAACGTTTTCGTCCAATGTTGGTCAATCGAAAAGGACCAATTCTTCTCGTTGACAACGCCCTACCACATATCGCGCGAATGACCCAGCAGGAATTGAACAAACTAGGCTACGGGACTCTGCCTCACCCACCTTACTATGACTTCGTCAAGCGTTTCGAATACGTCTTGCAAGAGCAGGTCTTTAACAACCAAGAATCAATTCGAAACACCTTCGAAAAATTCATTGGTTCAAGGACTGAAGAAATATATGCTTTCAGAATAAATGGACTTGGTTTTAGTTCAAAAAAATATGTTGATTCTAAAGGTTCTTATTTCGATTAATAACTTTTATTCTAAGCTGAGATATACTGCTTTAAAGTTAATGATGGAAAACTACAATTATTTTTGCACCAACCCAATATGTATTTATGTATGTATGTATGTATGTATGTATGTATGTATGTACGTACAAATATATGTATGTATATGTGCATGTAGGAATCTGTTTTTGAGTTTGTATGAATGTGTTTGTCAGCGTTTATGTGTTTGTGTATTCGCACGGGTATGTTCAAATGCTTTTGAAGAGAACATCAACTATTTTCGCGCCAACGTTTAGTTCATATATTTTTTTTATCAAACTCTTACTATTGAGTTTTGTCTTTATTTTCGTTTGTAACAATGTTTGATGGGTGATAATGACCAGACCAAAAACCAGAGGCGTCATGCACGAATATCAGTGACAGAGTGACGTACGCAAAGATTGATGATGAATTCAATTTCACTTCTAAAGCCCAACTCAGATCAACTTGTTTTGCAAAGGTTTACAAATCCCAATTACAGGAACTATTAATAAAGAAATTGAAACGGGACGAATAGTTTTAGAATGATATTGCATGGAGACAAGAATTCAGTTTTGTTTACCTTTTGGATTTCAATGAATCGAGAGAGTTTGACCCTGTCTTTTTTTGTAAGGGAGTCTTCATGTATTTGAATGTACGTATAGATGCGTGCACTTATATATATATATATATATATATATATATATATATATATATATATATATATATATATATGTATGTATATATATATTCATATTCGTGTTTTTGCGTGTGTGTAAGTGTTTAGTGGCGTGTGTGTGTTTGTGTATTTGCATGTGCATGTACAAATGTTCTGAAAGAAGGGGCTGTGAATTTGAGAGTGTGTGTGCGTGCGAGCATTCATGCATCTGTCGCATTGTTGTAGTGGTGGTGGTGGTGGTCCTGTGGGGTTGTTTATGCATGTATTTATAATTTGGAATATCAATGCAAGCAGTTTGGAATGACAATGCACTTGTGTGAACATGTGTAGTACATGTATTCATAATATGCAAACAAGTGTATGTACGTACGTATATCCATCTTTGTTTATAAGTGTGTATGTTTTTTAAGATCTATTAACGTATATGCAAGTCTTGCGTAAGTATACGCACAATATATATATATATATATATGAAAATTAATCATCTACATTACAACTCTTCAGTGAGGTTATATCCCATACAGTACCACGAGATAGAATCGAAACCTTCGCTTCAGACCCAAAGGCTGGCATTTACCCCTGCCCTCCGGCCAGTAGGACCGAATTTAAGCGATATATTTACTTACGCATAATTTCCCATCCACCAGAGTGTTCCATTCGAGAGTAGAAAAAGCATATATATATATATATATGTGGTGAGACACAGGCTAGTTAGGTACAGGAGCAGGTTGAATCACTTGATTTAATTGTGTTTCCACCATTTGATGGCACCGCCGTCAGCCTCGTTTTGAGCAGAAAAAAATTGGCCATTTTTCTATTAAGTTTGAGTCATGTGTGTTCTAAGCACGAAAGGCTTCGTATGAGAAGGTTTGTGCAAAAAACTTTCTTTTCACCCTGCTAAATAACTTTTTCATTTCGACAAACGAGTGTCTAGTTTATGCTGTACTGAAGGTTGATGATAGCCTGGTCTATTTTTACGAGAAGTAGCAATAAACAGTACGTAAACTAAATTTCAAGCAGCTTCTGTCAGAGCTTTTTCTTGGAATATTATGTAAAGAAACCAATTTGTTCGGGAGTGGTCGGTACATTGTAAGCTGTGCTACTTGGTACACTGAAATCATATGCAACCGAGGCGAAGGAAAAACAAAAAGCCTGTAAAATAACAACTTTTAACAAGTCATTGGTGCCGTCATTCTAAGTGTTTTTTACTCATCTTCCACCTTATTACCATTGAGGCCCACTCTCATATGATTCCACTTGTCATTATATTCCTAAAATCTTACTTTCTACTAAAAGAGATCCTTACGTTTCTCAATTGTAACAATATATCAATCACATCTATACCTAATAGCAAGATAACCAACTTGCCCAATCAGATTGTATCAATTATTCCCACTGGTGGAGTTGTGTGTACACTTTTTCCTGAATGTTTAAAGGCTGATATAATAAACTTGACAAAAGTTTCTGATTCAAACGACCCATCCAAAGGAAGTTTTTTTCCAGAGTAACTTTTGGTCATAATTGCGCTTTAAAGAATTAATTTCACAAGAAATTAATGTCATTTAAGTGAAAAACCTTATATTTAGTTTCGGTCTCCCCTATGTATGTATGTCTAGATCCAAGAGTGATAGTCAAAGTCCAGCACTGAGTCGCTAAGCGGTGACAATAAAATACTTAAAACGCAATTATATTCTCAAAAGAAGGAATGTTTTTCTGACCTTTCTAGCATTGTGCTTTCTATCACGTTCTATCTCACTTTCACACTTGAACTAAAAAACACCCCAAGAGCACAAACCTCTACCGACGTCATTGTCACTACGAACTGAATGAAAATCATGTAACATATGGATACAATACAGGGGAGGTAACTGAAAAAAAATTCTGGATCCATCCCAAAATTTTTATCCATTCTTTCTTAACATATGACCCAGCATTAATTGAGAACTTTAGGAGATACTGGTTGAAATAACTAGAGTGAACACATAAATGTATGAAGAAAAATGAAATGAAACCAAACCTTCCTTACCTCATAGCCGACTGTTATGGGTAATTTCATTGAAACTCATTGAGAACTTTGGGAGATATCATGTCGACAGACATATGAACATGATACAGTGGAGGTAACTGTAAAATATTCCTGGATCAGCCACAAAATGTAATGAATTTTGCCTTAGACCTTTGTTAATTGAAATCTAGAGGGAACTTAGAAAGATGTTGTACAGGCAGATAGAAGGACACGAGTGAGTATACATGCCTCTCCCAAGATCATTGGCAGAAGTATAAAATGAGATTGTTTTCGAAATTTAAATATTTTGGTAATGCAGTCGTTGTTCCCGAGAACTATAAAAAAGTTAACACCCGTTTCTTTCATGTGGACCTTAAATTGCCGAAGTTGATACGGACCAGTCCTTGGCAAAAAGCCTTGGCAAAAGGCCTTGGCGAAAGTCTACACTTCGCGGAGCGGACTTATTTCTTTTGCTTTGATCGGATTTGTTTGTTCAGTTAACTGAATGATGATTTTCTGTTGAATTAGGCATGAATATAGAATAAAACAGGCCTAGTTGATCACACAATAAAAACCATCACGTGACTACAGCCTTTTGGCAGCAAGTTGCGATGGGAGTGATGGATCAAAAAAATGGAAAAAAAGAGGTGATCAATAAATAAGTTGGTCACTCGCCTTTTGTTGGTTGGTGATCACTAAACAAAGTCAGAATTTAAAAAAAAATGCTACCAGACACAAACAAAGGGATCAATCTTGCATAACACTTATAACAGTAAAAGATTGAATTTTCAGTCCTCTATCCCCATTGACATGGTCTGTGTTGCGATACATACATATATAGCCAGCCAGACAGACTTATTTGAAAACTGGAGAAAATGTTGACTGTTTGGGTGGACGATTTCTAATATAAATGCTCATAAACGATTTTCATTTTCGTATAGGATTTCGTGACATTTGCATCTTCTCATTCCAGAGAGCTCTGATTTCGGTTTCAACGGCTACAAGTGAACAGAATGATCAGAAATAAAGAGTAAGCTCAAGTCGAGAATTGAACCTCCACCCTCTAGCCAGTGGAGGACAAGTCAACACCTGGCAAAAAATAATAAAACTAAAAATAGGAACAAAAAACAAACGAATAAAAATAAGTGGAGAATAGAACAAGCAAAGATATAAAAAAAATAAATATAAATACAAATCCGAAATCCTGTGTGCTTTGAATAGTAGTGAAAATCAGTACACATGATAATATGCAATCGCATTGAAAGAATAAGCCAAGTTATAGTGCCATATATCGCAAGACAGCACAATATATCAGAAAGAAAACGGGAGTCAGAGACATCATAGAATGCATTAGAAAACGCAAATGGCAATGGGCTGGTCATGTTGCCAGAATGAAAGACAACCAATGGAGATCACAACTCACAACATGGATCCCTAGAGATCACATGCGAAATCGAGGCCGACAGAATACAAGATGGAGAGATGGACTAGATAAATTCAGAAAATACTGGCTCTGCGACATCCACGATAGAGAAATGTGGCGGATCCTGAGGAAGGTCTATGTCCAACGACAGAAGTTAAAAGACTGAGGATGATGAATGATGATAATGATATATATATATATATATATATATATATATATATATATATATATATATATGCATATGCATATGCATAATTTTAAACTCTTTTTGAATCGAACCAACAGCCAAAAGGAAGTCGCTTGATGTGGTGTCGCTCTTACTATTGAGCTGAACAAAGTCCAAAGTCCATAAGTCCATATAACCGTGTAATGACGGGAGATCATTTCGAATAAGAGTTTCTATATCATATAATTCAATTTATAATCATTCTGTTGGATCATATATCCATTTATCAATATGTGTATATATATGTATGTGTGTATGTGTTAGGGTTTGTTGCAGCTTAGCAGAAATTAAATCATATTCGTTCGAAATACAAATCGGGGAGTAATGATACTATTTTCAAATCAAGTTCAATATTGCAGCTTTACATGAAAACTCAATAATAAAGGATTCCGATCGATTTTCTAGTGAACCATTTCAGTCAATTGAATATTCTACGAACATGAGCTGATAAATATATAGATAAAAACTTTCCGACAATCGAATATTTTAGGAAAAAGATGTTTCTTTCCTGGTTTCGTTTTTATTCCAGTATTTTGAATGTATTTTGTTTTTTTCATCCAATTTTTATTCAGAAGACTCTTGTAATTACGGCACTCCCGGGGAGTGCCTTATGACGGATGGATTAAAACTACGGCATGTAAAATAAAAATAAAAAAATTTAAAATACGAGAAGCAGATTGAGTATTCACTTGTTGATTTACTCGGAAAAAGGTATCATTTCCGACGATAAGCTTGCAATTTTTTTCCAAAGTGCCGTTAGAACACGTGAATCATTATATAGTGCTGTTAGATCGAGTGTCGTTACAACGAGAGTTTACAGTAATTTATCTCGTTTATTAGAGACCGTCAACCAAAAAAATCGTCTCCCTATCTGATAACATACGTTTCTTTTTTACGAGAATCTGTGAATCTTTCTATCTATCCATTTATTTATCTATCTATCTATCTATCTATCTATCTATCTATCTATCTATTCATCTCGATCTGTTCATATCTATGTCTATTCTTATCTATCTATCTATTTATCTATCTATTCTCAGTCTGTTCGTATCTATCTATCTATCTATCTATCTATCTATCTATCTATCTATCTATCTATCTATCTATCTATCTCAGTTTGTTCATTCTGTTTATACCTATCTATGTTATTCATTTCGTTTATCAGAAACCGTCAATAAAAAAAATGGCCATCCTACCTGCAAGTGTTGTAAAAGTTTTTTGTTTTCAGTTTTTAAGTGGGTCTATCGATCTATCTATCGATCCATCTATCTATCTATCCATTCATTTATTTATTCATTCAACCACTAATTCCATCCTTCGTTTTCTCTTCATTCCGACTTCATTCATCTCCATTCACACCCAATGCATTCTCTCAATAGTCAGTGTGTATTTATCGATTGTTTACAACAACAATTCATCAATAAACATCACCAAATGTACGGAAATCGACTCAAACCGACCTAATAACCGAATTCTGAGCATTCTATGAAGCCCCTTCACCCACTCACATCACAATAGATTCTTCCATACGATGAGCCTCTCTCCTGAACAATGGAATGTTCCCACCAATCAAAGCGTTCCCTTCGATCCTCATTCTAGATCTCCAAGGATGGTCTTAGCTAGTTGCACTACATTCAGTGATTCAGCTGTTGCGTATAGTTGAGGTTAGATTGGGGAAGAGGTTTCCCTCGAGCAGAATTCGAGAGCTCAGTAAAAAATCTCCCGAAACGTAAGGAGATATGTTGATGGTAATAAAGCACGCAAGATACAAATACAAAAGTATGTAATAATGCTAATAGTAGATACGATAAGAAAGAGTATTTATTTTGTTTATTAAAAAACAGTCACCCAAATTGATCTAACCAAAAAATGAAATGAGTCTGATGATTATACGGTGCAAGCTAAATAATATGATCCTTGGAAGGAAGTGTAGCTCCTCCTGCAAAGCTAGAAGTATGGCTTCATTTTTACATCTCATACTCGAATGACTGTGGTCCCGATTTATCTAACCCGAACTCCCTAACCTCAGCCCTACCCCTTACCTTACCCCTAACCCTAACCCTAACGTGATACAACCTGAATATCAGCAATCTTTTCACCACGCATTGTTTCCCATTCTGTTGTCACATAACATTAAATCGAATCATTGATGACTGCTTGTAATTTTTGGAATTCATTATCATTGAAATACGTTGAATTGTCTCAAAATAAATTAATAATTACGACTGGTAATCCGGAACCACGGTAATTAGAGTATAGGATGCGAAATGAAGCAATACTACTTGCGCTGTAGGACAGACAGCACTTCTTTTATGAACCGTGCAACTGAACGTGTACCAATTATTCTTATATAGAATCAGTATTTTAATGCATGAACTCGCATACATCCTCTGCATACGCACAGACATGTATGTATGAATGTATGTATGTATGAATAATTGAAGAGAAATGCCCGGAAAAGATCTGGCTTTGAACTTCCCGCTCACAAAAGAGGCCGCCACGAATTAACTTGCGATACCTGTGGGAGGGTCTGCCCCAGAAAAGCTGGAAAGAAAAGCCATCTACAAGGCCATAAAAACAACAGGTGAATTTCTAAATAAATACAGATCACAACAGCTGCCACGTCTATGAAAAGGAATGTAGGGGTCTGAAAAAGCATACTACAGTACATGGAAATTGTGCACCGGGTACCCGTACCATGAATTCTCTTGTGTGCCAACTTTGCAGCCGAAATTTTGAATTCCTTTCTGGACCGAAAAGCCACGTCCGTTCTTGGTATATTTGAATAATTTTTTGGATTGACATGCATGTACAATGGAAGTATTCCTGTGCCACATCAGGCCTCGCTTAGTGAAGATCTACTCATTTAATATATATATATATATATATATATATATATATATATATATATATATATATAGATAGATAGATAGATAGATAGATAGATAGATAGATAGATAGATTATAAATCGCGTTATATTATTTTGAAACCCATTTGAAATTATCGCTCATCGTTACACAGTTAATATACCACTTAGCCTAGACAACGTAAATAAAAAAAAACAATTAAAAAATGCCTGGCTGCTGCAGGAATCGGACCTGCGACAGATAGGATAGCCGCTTTAATGTAACATTGCGCTTACCATTGAGCTAAACAGCTGCCGGTGATGCAGAGACCCAAATAACAGTTCTCAACCAAAATTCTCATCTCAATGGTAAGAGCAAAGATACGTTGTTCATACTATTTACGCTGTCTAGATTAAGTGCGTAACGACGGGAGATCATTTCAGATAAGTTCCTAAATAATATTACGCAATTTATAATCATTCTGTCGGGTCATGTATACATACATTTTTTTTTTTATAAGTATCAAAGGACTGGTTTTTCTCGTTGTCAGACGTAAAGAAAACAAACAAACAAGCAAAACAACAGCAACTTGAGAAACCAGTCTCTTGAAATGCAACGGAAATAAATACAATTTATTTTTCTAATTTTCGTGTTTTCATATTGTCTAATAAATTTTCCATATATATATAGATAGATAGATAAATAGATAGAGATAGATAGATATAAAGTGTATTGTTGTGTATAATAATTTATCCGACAAAATTGGAGCAAAATGAAAATTCCAAAGACCTTGTCATGTGACTTCTTCTGAAAAATTGATAAAGAAATCGTCCGTTATACAAACCAGGCATGGATTCTACATAACAGACGATTTCTTGTATCTACCTCGCTTTTTTTTTCTTTTTTTTTTTTTTTGGAAGGAGACAGAATGAACTGGGAAACATTAAAATAAAATGAGAAACCTAATTTCTGCGCAAGGTCTTCTGAATCGTTATTTCACTCTAAAATATATAATACTAATCTAATACCATACGAAGCAAGACTTGGTCAAGTTTGTTTGCTTATCTCGTGGCTGAGGTGGTTGCGTACTCCTCGCTAGCATCAGTTTTTGGTGTTCGGTCGTTTCGAGTCTTCATACTTTTATACCATTGTCAAAATCGATAACATATGAACGAAATGGTTTAATGTATACCAAGTATTTATTTAACACAATATATAGTATTAAAAGCTGTCAACTAAAATGTCACTAAAAGTGTCAACATAGTTTTGTTTTGTTTACAATTGGGTCTCAGTGGCTATAAATAGATATATCATGCGCACAGGTCTCTCCAATGTAGCTAGATGGCTGAAATTTTCAATATTCTCATTATGACTTGAAAAACCCTTTTTTCCAAATTCACCCCTAAATAGTTTTTGAATGCAGGTTCAATATGCCATGTAAGTTTATGCTAAAGTGGTCCTTCGTTTGTATCAGCATGTTCTGTTTTTTCTCAAACTCAAGATGTTTTTAATGATCACTGCCCAAGAAAAGGTGAGAAAAGAAAGCCATCATTGATCACCCATTTTTGCATTTTAATTGATCACCCCAACACGGCACGCTACGAAAAGAACATGATCGCATGACGGTTTGTATTAAGCGACTAACCAAACCTGTTTGATATTATTTGTTTATCTTACTTTTTTTTCATTTTTACATTATTTCTTTATTATTAATCAATCATATTTATAATTACCTATTAATATTTGATTCGGGCAAAATCGTGTTAATGTCGGGCATATCGAGCCTTTGGCCCCCTTCGTAGAAAGAATTCCCATACGCCTGTGTATAAAGGTCATCTGCAAGCGATAAGGGGGAAATTGATTCTGCCTAGAGAGTCATCTTGCACACACAAGGGACGAACCGCCACCCGAAATTTTCATTGGTGATCGTCTGTGTGACGGCGTCTGTCTATTTATGTAGACAGATGTATTTGCATCGAGACATCTGGAAGACGTTGGAGGACTGTAAAATGTCTCTGTGAGGGCATGTAAACAGGACGGTAGACAATAAATATAAGAGAGATGCTACAAAAGGATATATATATGTATACATATATATATATATATATATATATATATATATATATATATATATATATATATATATATATATATGAAAAGACAGTTACATTGATAGATACGAGCAGACTGACAAAGATACGAACAGACTGAAAAGAATCATAAAACTAAGAAACCGCCAACCAATACTGTCACCAAAACATATGTTGGTCTGGCTAGCTAGTTGATTATATATTTATGTATTTACTGTACACACATGCTACACCAATGGAGTTGGAGGTTGAAAAAGTAAACTTTTACTCTTTATAATAAATAGAAAAACTTTTGTTTTTCGATTCCACCTCTATGCTAAATTAATCCCTCATTTTGGGTCCTGCAGCATTCATGCCTATTTTTGTTCTCCTTAATTCGGACTCCTCGTAGTGATCACTGACTTCAGAGGGTGAGAGAACTTATTCATTGGTCACTCGTTTTTTCTGATCTTTTTTTTTTACCGATCACCACCAACACATGGCACGCTGCCAAAAAACGTTGATTATGTGACGGTTTCTATTGAGAGACTAACCAGGTCTGTCAGGTTAAGATTCAAATAAGCATCACGCCATTAAAAGGAACACGTGCTTCTTGATCTGACGTGACTGCAACTTATAAAACGAGAAATATGCTGTAGGTTTTAGGGTCTAGAGCCCCTTGTTGAGCAACGACTGTGGTGTAGTGCCATCTCGGTAGAGGGAGAGAAAAATAAGTAATGAAAGAGAATATGGAATCAAAAAAAAAGGAGGAAAGAAAAGAGGATATAGTAAAGAGTGAAAGAAAGAGTAAATACAATAGAGGGAGGAGGAAAGAAAAAGAAGATCGAGTAAAGAAAGGGAGGTATGAAAGAGAGAAAGAAAGAGTAAATAGATTAAAAAGAAGGAAATAATTGAATAAAAAGATTGAATGAAGACAAGAGAGAGGGAGAGAAAGAAAGAAGAGGTGAAAAGAGAAAGACGTGAAGGAAGAAAGAATAGAGTAGAGAAAGAGAAGAGATGAGAATTAAAAAAATGTGTGAAGATCGAAAGGGGAAAAGAAACAATGAATAAAGATAAACAAAGAGAGGAGATGTAGAAGAAAAGAAGAAAGATCAGAGAAAAGGAGAGAGATAAAAGAATGAAAGAGAGGGTGAAGTAAAGAAAGAAGAAAGAAAAAAAGAAAAATAGAGTGTATAGAGTGGAGAAATGAATTAAGAAAAACGTCTAATAACTAACAAAAATGTATGCACCAATATTAGAAAGCATTTGCATTATAACGGAAGACCAATGATCGATCACATAATACAGATCCATTGATTCCAGATTATCAGTAACCAAAAAGCTCAGATCCTTTTCAGTAAGAAACAGACCAAAAGAGAAAAGAAACAAATAAGCTGACTCACATCGTTTCTGGTCAAACCATGAGGTCTTACATAATTTTGACTTGGATCCAGACAATTTCCGGAAGCAATCTGTTACTATGAATGAAAGCTAAGTTCGCCACAAAGACAAAACAGGAGTCAGGTTACTGGAAATATTACATAAGACATAGCTGGATAAGCAGTGGTGTAGCTCTGTGGGAACGCATGAGAACGATGTTCCCTTACTTTTTTTTAAAGGGTTTTTTTAAAGTTCCTCACTCATTGTCTGTATACTTCTTACTAAATCTTCCTATTTGAACGATTTATTCAGAATAAAAATTAACCAGTATATGCCCAAATATTCATTCCATATGGCCACAAAAATCAACATCTCTGAAATTGGTTGGATTTTATAAACTTTCTGGATGGGTTGAAGAGACCCGTGCTCGAGACCAGTCATTCATATATATACACACACACACACACACATATATATATATATATATATATATATATATATATATATATATATATATATATATATATATATATATATATATATATGCTCCTCCATAGGAATAGATCATTCTGGGGGATGGGGAATTTAACGTAAAATGAATATATCGCATAAATTCGGCCTTACTGACCGTCCAGTTCCGTAGCTCAGCGGTAGGATACCTTCTGAAGCGAAGGTTTCAATCCTGCCTCGTGGTACTTGATGGGATAATAGATTGGCTATAGCTACACTGAAGGTTTATAATACAAGGAAACAGCTGTCTGTGGATGACACAATAATTATATATATATATATATATATATATATATATATATATATATATATATGTGGGTGGGTGGGTGTGTGTGCAATTTATTATTTATTATTATTTATATATAATACGTAGGCCCACAGCAGATCCATTGATTCCAGATTATCACTAACACGCCTTAATACGTCAACATTAAGAAATAAGTAAGAAATATTTTTTCCGCATAACCAGAGACAAAATCAGGCATATTTGTTTCTATCTTAAGCAAAAGAAGAAGCTCTGTAGTCTCCTTGTTTTTATAAGACGTGGTTCCCCGAGTCGAGCATAAACATAGTAGAACAGAACCCACACATATCCGCAACTGTTTACTGCTGAACGTTGTTCTGTTATTTTTTCGTGATAGTCATGATAGTATATATGTTTACTTATATTTTAGACAAGTCGAGAATTATCGGTGAAAAATATGGCATATAGATAAGAGTAACGATAGAATTACAGGGGGAAAACATGAGAGCATTCAGAATATGCCTGCTTGGGCGTTGGCTATCCTCGTAGTTGGGTGAGACAGGTAACCCAGTTGTTATATAAATCTTAGACAGGAAAGAATTTGTTGAGATTAAATATGAACGCATTCATATAGCTCTCACCCACCTCTTTTTGTCTCCTTATATATATATATATATATATATATATATATATATATATATATATATATATATATATATAGTAAACACACACACACACACACACACATATATATATATAAAGTAGTACAAATCAGTAATTCAATATCCAATGTGAGGTGGGTTTATTTCATTAAGTGCTCTATACATTCAACATCAATTTAAATTGAAGTAGAGCTAACTGCCATTTCATTATATATATATATATATATACATATATATATATATATATATATATATATATATATATATATATATATATATATATGGGGGTTCATTAATAAGTCTGTAATCTAGTACGAAAATCATTTTTTCAGTGGTGAATATTAATCACAGATCGAACATTAAACAATGAAATTTTCAGATACGAGTTCAGTTAATAAGTACGTATTACATTTGTGTGAATATATATATATATATATATATATATATATATATATATATATATATATATATATATATATATATATATATAATCCATCCTGTCATAAAACATTTTGACGAAAATTTGTCTCGTTGGCACCAAAATCTGATATACCTGTTATTACGTAAAAATTGTAACCAACAATATGTAGGTGATCTGAACGTAGTACATTAACTAGGATCAGAGAGTAACTGACTTGCACGACATTGTTGGATGATTTGGAGGACTTCTTGAATGAAAAAAATTATGGAATTTCCAAACTAAAATATTTTTCAGTTCAAGTGCAGAGTTTATTACTATGTATATGTATGTTTGCGTTTGTATTTGTGCATGTGTGTATGTGTGTGTGTTTATAAATGTATTTAAAGATATATGTGTGAAATTTGAAATGACAATATTGGAAGCTTTGTTAAAAACGAACTTCTTTAATTTCAACGTTTCGTTCATACCTGTACTTTTTCAAGTAAATGAGATAATGAGGAAACGGGCGATTTTAAGTAGAATTTGAATCATGGGAAGGTATGGTTAACTGGTGGATAGATGTTTTGAGAAACAGTTGTATGTTGGGACTACACCGGATGTTATTCCTTTGTTTCTGTTTGCGGAATTAAAATGTCGACCACTCTTACCCACCTGCACATGAATTCCTCGTATTATTAATACCACATACCCACTCCTACCCACTTAAATTCCTATAACATCCGGCATAGGTCATCACATACAAAATGAGATTCGAAAACTTAAGCAAAACAAGTTGACCTGTGTTGGGCTTTTGAAGTGAGAGTGAATTCGTCATCAGTTTTTGGGTACATCACTGTGTCATAGTTATTCGTGAGTGATGTCACTGGGGTTTTTGTAGGTGTGTTTGTTGCAATTGTCATACGTCATTGTTGTTATATACGAAAATGAAGTAAAAAAGGGAGAGAATTGACAATGAGCGAGAGAGAAAGCAAAAGAAAGGTATAGATTTAAAAGGATATGTGGGTATCAAAACCAGGGCGGGTCGGCCTACTCGAATATTGCCAGCTTGCATTTGGATGGGTCAACTTTGTTTAGTCTATCTTCTTTTATTTTTTAAGGGTCTCTCTAGTTGTGTAATGTATACTTGCGTTCAAAGTAAGTATGTAAGAAAACCTTATGTACTGCACCACAAGGAAAGACATCACGGGCTTAGAAAGATCTTTTTTACTTTTTTTTCTAACAAAATGAATTATGTTTAGTATGGAATAAAGCCGAGTGCAGGCGTTTCCCGTTTTGAGGTGGGTGTTGGGGACCAAGAGATTATATTAATTATTATTTACACATTATAACCGGGACGCGAGAACCAAAGTTGTCAATTTAGCTATTTTGGAGCTAGATTTAGTTTTGATGGGTCTAGATCTAACTCTAGCTCTTTTGTAGCCAGATCAATATTTTGGTGTTCATAATCCACTCGCCTTATATTGCGAACCGCACTAAAACGAGTCCTTAACGGGAGAAGCCGGTAGTAAGTAGTATTTTACGGTGCACTTGAGGTGGTTTATTATCATTACAACGAAATACTTGACTATATTATAATTGTCACTAGGGTACTTATATAAGACTGGGATTCAACGACTGAGACAAACATGTTATTCCTCTTGAATCATTTTTTTTTAATTTTGATACACGAAAATAATTCCTATTTTGATTTTAAACTCTTCCTCTTGATACAAAGAAGATGCCTGTGAAAACAATGGTACATAGTACAGAAATGTGAATTCAGATGTACCTAAGCATTAATGTGTGTTTGTTTTGAGATTAAATTAAATATAATGCATTAAACCAAAATAAAATGGAAACTGTTATTTCCTGGTCTAAGTGATATAACTATCAAATAAATATATTTTTCATTTGATTTAATTCGATGAAGTATTATGTATAATTAATTTCGAATTTTATGATTATTTTTTACATTCAGCTTTTTCATTTTTTGTTGACCAGTCTGAATGAAAAGTACAATAAATTTCCCAAAGATTTCTGCCTTCTAACAGTCTATCTTCAATATGCTCTTTCTCTCATTGACGCACACTGTGTTTATACCGTTCTTTTGACTCTATTGGTGCTGCCTGTACAGGCGATTCCAACATAGCCAGCCAGATAGACCCTGTTTTATATTAGGAGGGACATATACATGTACATTTGGGAAATGATTCATGCGGTACACCTAGGAGTAAATTGCGGTACACAGTTTGAGAACCACAGATTTATTGAAAGAAAAATAAAACGATATGCAAAACCACAATTAGGGGAAAATCATTTTGCATCAATTTTGTTGCTTCTTCTTCTTTTTCCTCGACTTTTTAGGAAGCGGATATCCCTTTCCTCAGTTACTATAAATAAGCAATTCCTCTCCTCTAAGTTTTTTCTCATCCTTACGCTTTGTATCTTATTCATAGACATTTTCTTTATTGCGTAGTGACTCTGGTACTTACGTAAGAGATTTCAACAGCCAATGAAATTACGCTGCTTGAATTTGAATCCTGGTGTGAGTTAAATCCTTTCAGTATACATTTGCTGTTAAAGCTTTGTTCTTTGTGAAAAGAACAAGTTACGGCCAAATGCTTCATCCTAAAACGTTTGTTCGATAATGTGCAATCCCTCAATAAATATTTCGGTTAAATAAAACTAGAGCTTCTAACTACATAACATATGGAAGTCCAAGCAAAGCAACCTCAAAACTTAATGTTAAGACCATCCTTTTTTGTGATTCTGAATGCTGGAGAGTCACGGGAAAGGACATAAAAAGGATCGATGCCTCCCACAATAACTGCTAATGAAAAATCTATAATAGCAACCAGATTAACAAGATTTCTAACGAGATGAATTGTATATGAAGAGAGACAGAAGGAATATGAGATTAGGCTCGGTCATATCCTGTTGTTGCCCAATGAAACAATAGCTAGAAGATGAAAATTCAGCGATATTCAATAGAGGTGAGCACAGCTAACGAAAGCGCTAAACTGATCAACCGCTAAAAATTTAGCGGAAGCAAAGATAACTGCTAACCGATAACTTTTATATGAATTTAGCTTCGGTCAGTGTTCTTTTGGGGTGTTTTTTGCGCTCTTCAAGTTAAATGTTATATACAATAAGTTTGGTTAGCCCAGCAACCAATGGCTTTTGGCAGCATGCTGTGTTGGGGTGATCATTCAAAATATTGGGAAAAGGAGTGATCAATGAAAAACTTCTCTCGTCTCTTTTTGGCAGTGATCTCTTAAACAGTCATAACCTTCGACAAACAGGTGGATACAAACTAAGGAATCATTTTGGTGAAAACCCTACATTGCAAATTGGACCCCCTCTGAAAACCTGTGGGGATTTTCAAAAAACGAAGAAAATCGGTTTTTTTTCTAAACATATGGAGTGAGTGTTTAAATTTTCAGCCTTCTAGTTACATTGGGTTGGCCTGTGTGTGTGATACATACATAGCCCACCAGCCGACTTAATCAACTTAAAAACTTATATAGACAGTTTTGGTGACAGTTTTAATTGATGGTTTCTAACATAGATCTGAAAAGAAATCGCTAAAATATACCAAATTTTCCGAATGTAGTACCAAACGTGGCACAAGGACTGAAAAGTACCAATTTAGTATAGATCAGCCCTGATGACATGATATCAATACAGCATTATATCTCAGCATGACCGAAGGGGATTTAGAATTAAGAATTCTAACTACGTAAGAAATTTCTACTGCTACTAATTGAGAATTTAGTACTTATGAAATCTGAAGTTATTGAGACAGCTTTATCGTTTTATTTCAGGACTCGTGCACAAACATAGAATGTAAACTAACACGAGCAATAAAATGAATAATTGTAATTCACTGATCAGAACGAAGCGTTTTCACGCGAAAATTTGAATCGTCAACAACGATGACTGCTGATCTCAATCTAAAAAAGTGTATAGTCTTCTTCCGTAGTCGTGGCGTTCTAGCTCATCTCTCACAGAGGCGACTGTAAATCCAAGCTATCGCTTGGAATTACTTCTGAAGAATTGCGAAACATCTGGGACAGACAAGGCCATCAAATATTGGACTTCTTTTAGGGGGTGTCGAAAACCAGACTTGGTAGATATAAGGGAAGGGATAATATGTACGCCTTAGAGGTACCCTTACGTCATTAATGTATACTTTTATCTAGCAGGTTATCTAATCTCAGCTATTGATAAGCAGCTTGTAACTATGCTGGTAATTAGGAAAATCCGTACGGTTAAAGGTCCGCTTGAACGTCTGGCTCACGCGCAGAAGTTCGATTCCATGTATGAGTGAACGGTTTTGGAAACTTCTCGTTTTGGAAAAATTTCATTGTGCACTCAGCAGCAAATTGGGTACATTCTAACCTGTGTGATTAGGATGGAGATATCCCTTAGGCTGTCTTGCATCCTGTCAAGGGAGTGGTCATAAAAAAAACTGTAAGAATAAAGTCCTGATCCCAACCATACTTGAAACTTCATCACCAGCTGTTTAGACTGCAATGAGAGTTGTCTCTCCATTTCAGCTATGGATAATCAGGTGGCAATAGTGTTGATAATAAGCGGTGGCCCAACGGTTGAAGGCACAGAGAATAGGATTGTCGAAACGAGTTCAAATTTCGGCAGTAACAGTTTGTGCTCTCTTAGCACTAATGCCCTTAAGAGAGGCATGAACCAATCTCTTCTCTCAACCTCTGATATGGGTAAAGAAGTTGGGCAGATCGGTCTCTCTAGCCCCTTCCTCTCCATTTCACACCCCATTCTCCTGTACCTTCCACCATCATGACCTCTGATGAATCATTTATTTATTACATTATTTTTATTGTTGATAACAGAAAATGTCTATTTAGATGATAAACGAAATTTATGTATTCAATCGATATACTGTCTCTACTCTAAGTATTGAGTATTGCTGGAATTAAAATTTTTCAGATTTATGTATACAACTTGTGGTATATATTCCACACACGCACGCACACACATATATAGATAGATAGAGAGAAGGGGAGAGAGAAGGAGAGAGAGATTCATAGTAATATACGTTTCAACTGCTTATAATTAGAGCCCTTTTAACGCAATGGTTGAAATGCTCAATTCGCAAGACATTGTTGATAATTTCCTACCTCATTGAGTACTCCATGAATCTAGGCAAGATTTGTTTGAATGTATTTTAAAGGTCATACTGATATGATTAATCGCTCAATAGAAAATGTTATGCAATCTGTATCTTTTGGTAGGGTGCTGTGTTGGGGATCATCAGTTAAGAAATTGGTAAAAGGAGTGATCAAAGAATAAATCACCTTTTCTTGGGCTGTGATCACTAAAAAAAAGACCGAATGCCCCAGTACATAAAATCGGAGACCAAGTATAAACTATTAGTGGGGGGGATTTGAAAAATACTTGAAACATGATAAGGAGTGAATGTTAGAATTTCCTTTGCCTGTGGTACTTACATGCTAAGCCAGCCATTTAGACCACCTTGAAAACTAAAAAAAAACTATGTTGACGGTTTCAAATCGCGTATTTTGGTGCAATCTTTATACTCACTAGACCCCAAACCTAAATCTCTGCCTTTGAAAGCTGTTACAATACCCCAAACCAGGGTTGGCAATTTAGATGTGACTTTCCTATTTTTCGATTCTGAAAGTCACTCCCAAATTTGAAATTTAAAAAGGCATCTCAATTGGCAATGCTGTACTTTAAAACATGAAATTTTTTTTTAAAAAGTCTAAATATTGTCAACACTGAACTCAAGAATCTGACCCCGCGAAGCCCCCCCCCCCCCCAACATCTAAATTGGCGACCTATCCCAAAATTACATCTCATCCGTTTTTTTATCCTACCAGCTGAGCTGTCATAAAATGTCATCTTGACATACGATGACAGCTAATGGCGTGAAATTTGTACTGTGTCTGCCTGTACTTACATATGTATGTTCTGAAGAATAGAGTTAGGATTTATTTGAATAGAGACCAGACTTGATAATCGATTGGTGACTTTGCTGATCAAATAATGTATCGATCTGGAACAAATGCAGAGACGTTATTTCATCGATTTTTATAACGTCTTTATTTCTCTCCGTTCCAAACGTTGGTTTCTTTATCGTTCCTAATCGCTATTACGACCAATATTAACATCTTCACCCAGTTGCCTTTCTTTTCACTGCGACGAAAGTCGACAGTTCTAAGAACGGGGAAAATTTCATGTTAAAACCAGATTTGAATTGGTTAACAGCGTCAGTGAGGTATTGATCGACGCGTGAATGGAGTGATTAAAGACAGACAGGCTGCGTTCTTAACAAAGAAAGCAGGCTGTTATCTTGATAAAAGAGAGGGAGAAAACGTTGGTACAGATAGAAAGATATAATATAGCGGGTGGGCAAAGAAAGAAGAATATTTTTTCACACTACATAATATCATTCCTTTTTTAAATATCAATTTTTGAGATAAAAAATAGAAGTGAGGAACAAAGATACAAAAGAATAGCAGATTGTACAATGTTCACACTTCTTAAATACGTATTCCTAAATTACCTACAAAAAACTTTTATTTTCAATATTATATACATAGAATATTTTTTCACACTACATCGTATTATTCCTTTCTTTAATCAACTTTCGAGATAAGAAAACAGAAGTGAGAAACAAAGAAAGAGACGAAGTGAGACGGCAAACTAAACATTGCTTACACTTCATATATATATATATATATATATATATATATATATATATATATATATATATATATATATACATATATATATATATATATATATATATATATATATATATATATATATATATATATATATATATATATATAAAACTTCATTTTATATATCAATAACTTTCATTTAACTATGAATTATTTTGTATTTCGGACGATGTTTTTCGTTTTATTTTTGCTGCAATGATTATTTATTTTGTAATAATTATCTATAAATACATGGTAAAAAGTAGGTAGAACAGCTTCATTTTTTCCTTTTAATTTGTCTAAAATATTTTCTTGAATATTGACAAGGTGTTCACTTGAGATAATCATCATTTCAAATCTAGAAAATAAAGGCTTATATATCCTCTTGGGAAAATCTTAAATTACCCCCAAAGAGGTGTAGTGGGTTTTACTCTGGATAAGCGATGAAAAAAAGAGGTAATAGATAAAGACGATATGGTCATCAAAATAAGCTTTCCGTCCGAGACCTTTACACTTTTGGGATTTTTTAATTATATTCTTTATTAGACTCTATTTGACAAATTGATCCATGTCTTCATACACACGGGCACACACATATACATGCGCACATATATATATATATGGGGTACCATGTTGATATAACTGCTGGGTGTCATGTTAATATAAGTATTTTGTTCTTAAAATCACCGACATGGTTATATGGTAAACAACTGATGATCCAACAAGAGAAACTTCATAGATAGTACCATAATAACAGAAAAAAACAGAGAAGAAAAACACTGAAGAAAATTACATATATCACATGGACAGATATTGGGAATTAAGAGACTGAAATGAGACAAAACGATTTTTTGAGAAAGTTTTTTTATTGCAAGAATGACGGACAAACGATGGACATCACGACTCACAACATGGATCCCCAGAGATCACATAAGAAACCGAGGCCGATAGAACACAAGATCGAGAGATTAATTAGACAAATTTAGGAAATACTGGCTCTGCGACGCCAATGATAGAGAGTTGTAGCGAATCCTGGGGAAGGTCTATGTCTATGGTATGAAAAGACTGATGATGATGATGATGATGATGATGATGATGATGATGATGATGATGATGATGATGATGATGATGATGATGATGATGATGATGATTTAAAGCTGTAAAACTTTCTAGAATATATATATATATATATATATATATATATATATATATATTGCGGAAGCGGAAGTATTTGTTCATATTCTTCAAAGACATTTTTGTCTGATGTCAACTTCCTCTGGCGAAACATTTTATTGAATAGGCGTTTTGTAAGTTGGGAACTCCTCCCACTGGCTTAGTCAAATGAAAGGCTTATTAAGAACAGATTTATTTATTTATTATCTATTTACAACCATATACCAGTAAAAAGAAATGACGACGTTATTTACGTAGGGTGGGCGCTGAAGAACCTAAAGCTATTTTATTAGGTAATTCATTTTTGACGATTAAAGTATCCTAGTTTCAAGTTTTTTGAATTCTCAATTCAACTCAAACTGTTTTAATGTGTAATCGGACAAAGTTTTAAGAGTTTTTTTCCCAGTTTCTACCACTTAATCTTCATTGATAAGTTACAACTGACGATCTCATTTTTTTACAACCTTTAATTGTTTTATTAGCTATCTTAATCAATCTATTTCACCTGGACATTATATTTTTTTACTTGAATAGGACAATCATAAAACCAGTTATTCAATTGGGTATGCTAAATTACATATACGACTTCTATATGAATATATTATTATTTGATTTATCGCAAATTACTTACGCCTGTCATTGTTCATATAATAAATGAATGAATGAATGACTGGTTTTAGCAGACGAAGATTGTTGGGAGAGATTGCCACATCTCAAAAAACAGGAAACTATTCTTTTGCTTTTGATACAAATGCTAATAATATTTGCCTGCGAGCTGTTATATATGATAATATGGAATTCTCAATGAAATAAATGATAATTGGTACATAAGATTTCTCAATTCAGCTCAGTAAGAGAGTCGCCTTTAAATCGCGTAGCCATGGTTTCTAATCACGATTGGAAAATGTTGATTTTATAAATAGGTTTGGTTTAACGTGACGGGATAGACAAACTAAGAAGGGTTCTGGTGAAGGTAAGTACCACCGAGGACGGATAAATTCGGTTTAGTATTTTCAAAAAGGTATACAAGTGGGTAGTCAGAAATGTGATGGTAAACGGGGATCTGCAGGTGCGTTTGGTGAGGGTAGGGGTTTATCCCAGGCATTTGATAAAATAGTCCAGGGCCAAATAGGACACCTTGTGCACCCTACGCTCCCTTGGTTCTGTAAATAGTGTACTAAAATATTCCTTGGGGTGTCCTCTTTCTGAAAAACGATGTTCCCAAGAAAAGAATTTGGGAAGAACTATTTCCAACAAAAAATCTAGAATTCTATATCTTGTCTTGCAATTGATGTATCCACTTACTTTGAAAAGTTAAATCTGGGTTTTAAGACATGAGGAATTCAAAAATAAACTGCACACTTGGAATTTTCTTGAATAATGCAGCATACCTATCTCTGCAATTTTGTCTGTATCATCTGTTCTACAAAAGATACAATCGTGTAAGATATACTCCTAAAGATTCTCCTTCTAAGGATATGTATGTATGTATGTATGTATGTATGTATGTCTCTCTTTCTCTCTCTCTCTTTCTCTCTCTCTCTCTCTCTCTCTCTCTCTCTCTCTATATATATATATATATATATATATATATATATATATATATATATATATACTTCTGCCAAGAATTAATTTCAAAATTTCAAAAAAAAAATGACAGCATACTAGGAATCTTCTTGAGAAACGCTACGTGCCCATTTTCGTTATTTAGGCTGTAACTTCAGATATGTAATAGGTATTTCAAGATACACTCTTAGTAAGCTCGTGAAATTCTCTTTCTAACAATACCCATAGTATATACTTCCATTGACAATTATTCCAGAATCAAAAGAAACAGGATTGTGTACAAGGAATTTCCTTGAAAAATCTAAACGCACATATCTTCTAAATTTCAGCTGTTCTGTCTAGATCACGATAGACCATTGGGCAACTGATTAAATTTCCATTCCAATGGTGTCCATATGTAGATATCTCCAAGAGGAATTCATTACACAATCCAAATAGATAAGGCTGTGTACTTGAAATTTTCTTGAAAAATGCTACATACCTATCTTCATGGTTTTTGCTGTAACCTCCGACGCAATATATACTGTTAGAAAGCAGATTGAGTTTTCATTCTAACTATATCCATGTGGATGTACTTCATTCGAGAATTAATTCCAGAATCCAAAGAAATAGGGCTGTCTACAATGGATTTTCTTGAAAATTGCTGCATACCTATCTCTACGTTTTGGCTGTATCATCCGGAGCACGAAAAGAGCAGTCTTTCAAGACGCGTCTTTGTTGATGAAATTCTGTTTTTAACAATACCGATATGTATATACTTCCATTGAGAATTGGTCCGACAATTCCATGAAATAGGACTACTTGAAATTTACCTGAAAAAAGCTACATACCTGCCTTTATGTTTTTGCTGGAACTTTTCCTACCCAACGGACGCGAATTTTCTTAAATCTACATGTCTGGAAACTACGATTTGGCCTTTGAAATTACTCAGATAAGTCAATTCCATAACAAGATATGAAATCTGGATTTTTGGGGTGGCGGCCATTTTGTTTTATGCAATTTTTCCTCTGGGAAACACCTTTTTTCTGGAAACGGACACCCAGGAAATATTTTGTGGTGTCCCAATCCTTGAAACGCACCGGCAGATCTCCGTTTACCACCATATTTCTGACTACCCACATGTATACCTTTTTTGAAATGCTAACCCGAATTTATCTGGCCTCGAGTGGTACTTACCTCCACAGGTCTCCACAGTGAAGAGTTTACTCCCCTAAATTAGGTGAGGATTGTTTCAGCTGTTCTTGTAGAGAAAAACTAAATTGATCAATAATCTTGAGTCACTGAACATTACTATTGTAATGAATTTAATCCTGCAATGCCCATATCTCAAACAAAGCTAAATTGTTGTGAATAAATCCTGTAAATGATGAAGCATAATATACTCAATGTTTACTAAGGATCGAACTCATCATTGTAGTGGTCAGCATCACAAGCTTGTTAACCATTACTATACTGATTGTTAAACTTGGGACTTCATTAAATTACCGAAATGTTCAGGGATTTCACGAAATCACTAGTTTCACACTCTTACTGTAATACATATATTACATCTCTGAGGGATCTACTGTGCCTGCAAACAATAAACACAACTGCCTATTAGTTGAGTGCAGTGGTTTCATTACTTCAAAAACTCGTGGCCCCCTTCTATGAAGGAAATATTCTGACGGGTCCGTATTTTTAACATTTAGTTTTTAGAGTAATTAATGAACAACAATAATAACCCATTTTTGACCTTTGAAAATAATATTTATCAGAAAGAGGTTACATTTATTTTAGTGTTGAAATTGGATACAGGTCTGTATGCAATGATTGTGTTTTTTAATAGTTGCGTAATAAATACCGTGCAATACGCAATGTCAGGTTCAGAGGGAACGCCAATATGAACCCAGAGCATTATTTGTCGGCCCCAGGGATCAACGGACCCCAGTTTCGAAACCTCTTGAGCGAGATCAACTTTATCACGGTAGATTTCCAACCCAGGATTCCAATGATGACAGCTGGTATACGTACCTTGGTTACTACGGTACGCTAGCAAACGACTATTAGTGATCATTATATACAATGTAGGCTGACTATTTTCATCGTTGATGTGGTCATTTGTTCATAATGTTTCGGTTGTATACTTTCCCGCCTTTATCGGGTGATGTTGGTACTACGATGTGCAATCAGTTCTCAGACCGCACGCTCGATTTCGGAAATTGATACCGAAAACATCACCTGGATATACACAAAATGGATGAGACTTGTCTAGTCCAATCAAGTATGCCCTCCTGGAGAAGAATTTGGGGATACCCAGCACCAAAAAGTGACATCCGTGCTAGTTGTAAACAGAGCATTGGGCTCGATCCCAAAGAAAGTCACAATACCATATGGCACTATTGGACATAGAGACAGACACGTGAGTTCTACAAAAATCTACCCTCCTTGGAACAGCTCACACTTTAAGAAGAGTACTCTCTGTTTGAAGCCTTTAGTTAAGGCTTGACAGTCAGCTTACGGACAAAAGAGGCGATATGCATACTGTGCGAATAATAATAATAATAATAATAATAATAATAATAATAATAATAATAATAATAATAATAATAATAATAATGGTGTCGACAAATATCTCGGTAAAATACCAGGAATCCAGAGCATTTATGGAATACAGAAAAATGTCCCCATAGGTACTGCCCATATCCTGGGCAAAGTACTGCACATGTAAATATTTGTCTTTTATACGACTATGCCTCTTGTATTGAATCACCTTTTTTGTGACAAATGCCAGTGCTTACTAAGTCATAACATCGTTGCCTGCCCTAAGTTTCTTGCAGAAACTCGGTTTGCAATGAATACAATCGGACATCAAAAGAAAAAAAATAGTAATAATAATCTTGCCTTCATCTAAACCTGAAAAATAAACAAAACAGAATTCATTTCCCCATACAAAATTATTCCCAAACTATGTGTCCCATTTCAACACCTTCATTAGTACTTCGTGTGATAAACGAAGTCGACCTGAGTTGAGAGAGTGAATTCGTGATCAGTTTTTTGTATACGCAACTCTTATTCGTGCCGTCGTGACGTCACTGGTTTTTGGTGGGGCCATTATCATTGTTGTGACAAACGAAAATATAGTCAAAATTCTATAGTAAGAGTTTAACAAAAATAATTGATGAACGTTGCGAGCATCTTGGAGGAATGGATACCTTCAATGTGGGTCCAAAACTTCTCTGAACAAGCGAAACCAATGTTTCCTGTTCCATAATTCTGACTAATCCACCTTGTCAATAAAGAACCAATCAGAACTTCCCACAACGACACTGAGAGTGATAACAATGGTTATCAGAACGAGGCTAGCAACCGTCAGTGAAAGAGTGAGTCACGCGCCATTTTTTTTGTCTGCTCTGTTATTTATGCTTCGGGCCGAATCACGTTGGATACGCCGGCTCTCGTGAGATTACCGATGTTGAGCATCGTTGAGCCTGGTTCGTAATTGATGGGTGACTGCTTGGGAATATCAGGTACCGTAAGAGAGAATGGTGAAAAGGGTGACACCACTTCGAGTGCTTGTTACTTATTTCAAAAATCGCAAGCCGAGACAAGAGTAGAGAAGCCTGGGCAACTGGTGCTGTTGCCAGTGTAAGAGAACAAGCTGGTCGCTTATTCATTCTATTTTCCTTACTTTTGTAGGCTGATGTAAATTGCCCTCAAATAAAATACACAAATACAGTGTCACCCATAAATGAATACACCCAAACACTTTTTAAAAATAGAAAGTTGATTTTCTTCTAAAGTAAGCATGGCAGGATTTTAATATTAAACATTAATAACATTATACGATCAAAATGGATATCATCAGAAATTATTCATGACCAAACTCTACCTCATAGCAAACCTGTTGCCAGAAATATGAATATACCGCGTCCAAAAATGAGTATGCTCCTACAAAAAAAAAGTTTATCTAACATCAGTATTCGGTGTTCCCACCTTTATTTTATATTACTGCCTAATAATATTCATTTTGGTTGTGTAATATCCCACAAGAAATGATGGAACTCAGCCTTTTTTGGTTTAGAAGAAAATTCGAAAAAAAACGGTCTGGTTAGTCACTCAATAGAAACTGTCATGTGACCAACATCTTTTGACGACGTACTCTTTTTGGAGTTATCAATTCAAAAATTGGAAAGATGAGTGAACAAGGACTAAGTTACTCCTGCCTTTTGTTGGGCAGTGATCACTAAACAAGTTTTAATCTGAAAAAAAAAAACAAAAAAAAAGTGAATGTTGCCGGACACAAACCGAGGAATCAATTTGGCATTGATTTACATTGCAGACTGAACCCTCCTCTAAAAACCTGGGGCGGAGTGAAAAAAAAACAAAAAAAAACATTTTATCTACTAAAAAGTGAATGCCTAAATTTTTAGCTTTATATCTTCATTGGCCAGTGCGTGTCATACATAGATACATACATACTTACATACATACACAATCAGCAAGCCAGCCAGCTAGACCAACTTGAAAACTGAAGAAATTATGTTGACAGTTTTGGTGGAAGTTTCATGATAATGCAATCATAAAACCGAATCATCCATCTCTTTATGAGAAATTATTTGAAAACAGAGCCAATTTGTTTCTGACGTCGCAGCTACAATGGTCTTAATATCCATGATCTGCAGTAATAATACGTCGATGGGATCACATCTATACTTGGGAAAATATATTTGAATACGTACATTTGAAACCTTGTAGTAATGGTCAAGACTTAACAAAATATCAATTTCATATGTGTCATCATTTTTGACAGCACGGATACTCTAGTCAAAGATAATTATGGATGAAGCCACTCCACAATTTTATCAGTTCTCCCGTAATCTATTCCTCAATATATCATGAAACATGATTGAAATTTATTGATAACCTTTGGAGATGTTGAGTGGACAGACATGAAGTTTTTGCGACATTATGTGGTTTGGACACTTAACTAGTTATGCAAATAGTTAATTACTAAAACGTACTTCAGAAGTTGTACACGTTATAAAGATGCTGATATTCCCTACATTACCGCTCTTTTTTCTCTTTCTTTCTTTCTTTCTTTCTTTCCTTTTGTATTTGATAATATGTTCATCTCCCCCTCCTCTCTCTCTCTCTCTCTCTTCGTTCGTTCATTTTCTTTCTTTCTTTCTTTCTTTCTTTCTTTCTTTCTTTCTTTCTTCTTCATCCCTCTCTCTTTCTTTTTCGTTTTCTTTCTCTCTCTCCCTTTCTCTCACACACACCCGTGTGCTCACTCACATACACATCTCAAGGAAACACAAACAAAGACTCTCCCTTTCTCTTGTCCTCTCTTTCTATATTTCTCTCTTTCACACCACACTCTCTCTCTCTCCACCCTCTCTCGCTCCCTCAAAAACACACACACACACACACACATGCACACACACACACATGCACACACACACACACACACACACACACACACACACACACACACTCGCGTTCTCTCACTCATACATACGTCTTAAGAAAACATGAACATGCATACGCTTTACTCCCCCACTAACCTTTCCTCTTCCTCTCTCTCTCTCACACACAGACACAGACACAGACACACAGACACACACACACACACACACACATGCTTATACACTTGTGTGGGTACACGTCTCAAGAAAATACTGACAGAAACCGTAAAAAACTGTCAATGTCGGTTTCTTCAGTTTTTAAGTGATCCTGTCTGGCAGGCCAGCTATGTATGTATGTGCCACACGTATAGGCCACATCATTGGAACTAAAAGACTGAAAACTTCAACATTTACTCATTGTTATGTCTAAACTAAACACTTTTTCTTGCTTTTCTTACAATTTAAATCTACGCTAAACAGGTCAGCATTCTTGTTTGTTTTTTAGTGACCAAACCGAAAGGCGAGAGAAGTAACTTGATCATTGATCACCCTATTTTTCATTTTTCTTAATTGATCACTTCCGACATGTCATGCTATCAGCAGACGTTGGTCCTACGAAAGTTTCTATTGAGTGACTAACCAGACCTGTGCTAGATAGTACGTTGAAACGTTTTATTTGTAGGGTCTGCTTTTTCATAATTACGGCACTGACAACTTGAATGAAAAACCCTTTAACCTTTCAACTAATAATCCATTGAGTAATACCAACCGGTGCAAACATACTAACACCATTGGTGTCTGAAAAGTAAAAATAGCTGGGGCCAAGGTTTATGGGGGATGATGAGGTGCGTACCGCTAATCTCAAAAAAAGGGAAAGGTCGGCGTAAATTCTGGAAGTGTTTCAGACACAGTTCTTCTCTTTCAGAAGAGCAGACCTGACATCAGATACCCATATTTATCTCTTCCAACGAAGTATGCAATCGTGTCTGTGTGTACGTCTGTCAGTCCGTTCACATAATATCTCCATAAGTTTACGACGATTTTCAATGGAATTTCGTGGAAGGCTTGACCATGAGCAATGGAAAAATCAAATAAATTTGGTAGCGGATCCAGGAACAAATAAATGATTGAAAAAAAAAGAAGCTAGCTTTACATTTTGAGACAAGTAAATGTGGATCAATATTTAAAGTTTTCTCCCCCGTGATACATTTAATGTGAAACCGTCAACTAAACTGTCACCAAAGCTGTCAAATTATGTTTCTTCTTTTTGTCTATGTACATATGGATGTATCATGCATATAAGTCACATTAATGGAGCTAAAGTGCGGAAAGTTTCAACATTTACATCTTATTATGACTACAACATTTAGCATGTAAGTTTATGCTAAATTGGTCACTAGTTTGTGGCCGCTTGTTTTTTTGAAAATTCAAACTTTTTAGTGACCCAACGAGGTCGCAAGAATTAACTTATTCATACATCTCCCTTTTTTCAATTTTTTTAACTGATCACCCCTCCCTCAAACAAGGCATGCTGCCAAGAGACATTGATCACTTGACGGTTTCTAATGAATGACTTCCCAGACTGCGCAAGACAACAGGTTTGGAGTCAGAGCAAAGTATTGCAGGGCTCAGGTATTGGATTGGTAAGGTTTGTTACTACATATCTTCCGAGGAAAAATAGCTGTTTCCATGACCATTAGGGATTTACGAATGCTAAATTCCTTCGTGGGAATGTAGAAGTCTTGTGCCATACAATATTCCCTAAAGCTTGATTTTAGGCCAAGGGTTAGAGAACGACATTTTGATCATAAGCAAAGCCTAATGGCAGAAGTGCTAATCCAGGCGTAAATAATCTGTCATTCGCTAGATTTAATATAAGGCAGAGTTTGTGAAACAGTTGTTTTTTCCCCGTTCTTTGGTGAAGGATCTTTTAGTTTAGTAATAGAATGTTGTAAATCTAACTCAATTTGCGATCTCATTCCATTAGGAGCAAAATATATGAAGAGAAAGAGAGGTTGAACAAAGAATTAAGTTTACTCTCCTCTAATTATCTGAGTCAAGCAAGGAACAAGTCCTTTTTATTTGAGGAATAATGCCTCTATATTCCATCTTGTAGAACAACTAGATATAGATTAGATTCGATCACCAAAAATTTCGTTTCTGACTGATTGGAATAATTTTACAAAGAAATTCAAGATTTATCTGCCTTGCTTATTTCGATTTAAACTTGAATTTGATACCAAATTAAATTTCATTCGATCTAACGTAAAAAAAATTGAATTCGACTATTCATCTACATTTAATTGTTTTTACGATTTTTTCCAACATATCATTCACTGAAATACTCTACCTTACTCTTTCATAAGTACTTCCTTCTTCCACAATGTGCCTTTGAAGAAAATTCCGATGGATACTTTTTAATTGAATGAAAGAATGCAAAACTCTAGGTAATCCTGGATCAGAATACTGCACTGGCATTACCTCACCCAAACTGAAAGAAAAAGAATATTGTAACATAAGAGAAAAAGTATGAGATTAAACATAAAATATCAAACAATAAAATTATCTCATTACGTCTCATCACTGCCAGAAAGTCAGGAACGGAGGACATGAGAAGGAATGTTGCTCTTTGGATACTTGCTGGTCGTTTTATGTGTTCTGAAGTCAAAGCCATGTAATCATCTCGTGTACTTGAGTCACGGGACTACTTCATGTTTATTACCTTCTTTAGATTACGTGTGTCAATGAAGTGTCCGTCGAAATTGCCAACCTTTCATTTTTGTTAAGGCAAGATGCTGAATCCATTACAGTATGTGCTTGTTGCTTCTGGAGAATCTATTCGCGCTTTTCAACTAACACAAAGCGCCTTGAAAGTAGCCCCAAATTCGCTAGAAATGGCCAAAACATACTCAAAAGATGCAAAATGTTGAGTGCGCCTGTGCTAATTTAGCTCTTTTTCACACTGCCAAAACAAAACGAAAAACTCGGTAAATTTACATATCTGTCAAGTTACAATGTTAAGAATGAGTGAGAATCGTGGGAATCCTTCTTTTCCCAGTACAGGAAATAAAATGGGAGAAATTCTCCCCTATAAAATTTTGAAATTTTTGTATATCAGATTGGCTGAAATTGCTTTTAAGGGCCAATCAGCAACTGAAATTTTTGTTGTCTAGAAGCCTGTTGGAAGCTTGTGGGAATTTTCCTTCCTCTCGTGCATGTGAGCGTGAGAATTCATTAAAAAAAATGCGTGTGTCTCACGCAGAATGTGTGGGACTTGGAAAGTCTGAATCTAGCGCAAAAAGCGCTCAATTGGCAACATTGACTACGGTTTCAGCCATCCCCGTCTTGGCTGCATATCTCAAATCACTCTGCCCATTTGCAATTTGGGAATCAGACACGCACTTGAGGCGGTGTCACTCATTTCACCTAGCACTATTTTACCAATAGCTGTGAGGAGAGATAGATTCATGCTTTTCCCAAGGGCGTTAGTGTTCCTGTAGGTTCCTGCAGGTCATTAAAACTGACGCAAAAACATCATAGATGTTTTTTATTTAATTAAAACAACGCTGGAGACCATTTAACTGAACTGTATCTGGATCCCATCTGAGCCCCTTCGCGTCTATGAATTCGAAGCCACACCAGAATTCAACCACAAGTTTGGTTAGTCTGGTTAGTCACTCAATTGAAACAGTCCCATGACCAACGTCTTTTGGCAGCACGTCATGATAGGGTGGTCAATTGAAAAAAAAATTTTAAAGGGGAAATCAATGAATAAGTTACTTCTTTTGCTTTGTATTGAGCTGTGATCACAAAAAAAATCAGATTAGAAGAAAAACAAGCATGAATTCTATCGAACGCTAACTAAAGGGGCAATTTAGCATTATCTTACATTGCTATTTGGAGTCGGTTCTAAAACCTAATTTAGGAGAGGAATTTCCGATTAACAAAAGAACATAATAATGAGCACAGGTTCAAATTTTCAGCTCTCTAGCACTATTATTGCGATCTGTACGCGTGATACGTACACAGCCAGACAGACAGACCATCTTAGAAACTGAAGAAACCTGATCTTGACTATTTTGGTTGACAGTTTTGGTTGGCAGTTTCTATTTCTCATATTTTCTAATTTCAGTTATTTCCTCTTAGACAACTAAATATTAGTTTAATCCAACTGTACGGACTTGATTAACCAGTTTTCATTTTTTTTCAACAGCAGAAATTGAATCTCTACTATCAGTTAGGCAGAACATATATCGATTATTAAGAGGTGAATCAGTGCATATCAATCCGACGATCGAAGTGTGTCAAAAAGAAGCACGTGTCATTGCCGTTGTTATGGTAACACATTGACAATTTCATCAATACTTCCGCGCCCATCCAATCGGGTTACATGACCCAACGACAGCTGTTGATAACGAGTAGAATTTTATCCGAAGTTTCTTCCGGGCCAACATCCTCTCTCCAACACTACATGATATCGTGGACAAACACAGAACCCCGGCATCGTCCAGGCATTAAAAATCTCAAATTTGACAACATGAGCAAAGAAATAATGCTGAACTGTACATAGGAGTGTGTGTAGGTCTGTATGGGATGCGTAAGAAGTGCCCAGCTGTCGGCATTTTGCTTCTTCCAGTGGCCGGACGTTGAAATTAGGCATCTTGCAGTAACTGGGTGTCAGAGGTTAGCATTTAATTGAGGTTTGACAGAACCTGTATTGTTATATTGACAGGCATCTTATTTCAACTTGAATTCAATAATCCATTTGTAGGGCCTTTTCACAAAATTCACTAAATTTGATTCGTGGTAACGATAAGAATCTCACATGTGCGTATTTTTTCGGAACTCACAGTACATTATAGACACTGATATTCAAAGTGAGAGGTTTACGAAAGTAACTGCATTTTCTTTTCAGATTCGATGCGAATAAAAAATATAATTCATTATTATTGGAGGTGTTTGAGCCCTCAACAGCAATGCTGTCTACCCAAGAAGTTAAACTAATCATCGAGTACGATTTTAGATTATGACATTATGCTGCTCAAGCTGCTGATTAGGTCAACAAAGCATTAGGAGTAAAAAAAAAAACAAAAAAAACATTACAGTGCGGACTATTCAGCGTTGATTCAATACTTTTAGGTCAGGAAATATGAATACCAATAATGAACCTAGAGGAAGGCCCAAACCTGTTCTTACTGATGGGGAATTATGGACAGTAGTTGCCAATGACCCAAGAAGAGTGGTTCGAACAGTTTCTGGGGACTTCAGTTTCCTTCAACAGCGACCATATCATGTCATCTCAAGGCAATGGGATGACTTTTTAACATTTGGAGAAATGGGTGCTATATGAACTGAATGAAATGCTCCATGACAGTTCCCGATCCCAACCCTCTCAACTGACTGTATCTACGCTTAGAAATTAAGGATATGAAGTCTTTCAGCATCTTACAAATTCACCAGGCATTTCTCCTGCGGATTAACAACATTCAAAACATTTGGGAACTTTATATCCGTATTAAGAAGTTCAATTGTAGGGAAGCCACAATTAATGCTTTTACTTTATTTCTGACGACTAAACATAAGACGTTTTATGGAAATGGCATAAGATAAGATACGTAGCAAATAAATTCGAGAGGATTTTTTTCTTTTTTCAAAGTGTTAATTTGTTGAGAGGTTTTGTGTAATTATCGTATGCATTTTTCAAGTAGTTCACCGTTTTAGCTTCTATTATTTCTTGATCTTGATCCATTGTTTTGTTCCAATTGTTGACAACTCTTTGTGAGAAGACGTCTCTTGAATTTTTTCATGTAATGTTCTTTTGATATATATTTTTCACTTTTATTCATTGCAAAGAATTTTTCAGCTGGAATGTTGTCGATGCCCCTTATTATTTTAGATGTTAGTATCATGTCTCGTCTTATTCTCCTTTCTTCTAATGTTGTTAGCTTTTATTTTTGAGTCTTCCTTCATTGGGGAGGGTTTTTTTAATTCTGGAACAAGTTTCATTGCTCTTAGGATCGTTGATGCAATAACCCTTTATTGCTTCAAATGGGTCATATTTTGATTAAATATTTACCGTTTTTATGTTGCTTATACCATCCTTTATCGTACAATTCAAAAACATTTCATAAGTAACAACCTAATTTTTAGTAAGTTCCCAGTCAGATGCTTTATTGATCAGAAAGTAGACAGGGTCCATTACTAACACTCAACTCACACATTCCATGAACGTACGCAACACAAAGAACGCTTCATATCCATGCCATATGAGAACGACCTAATTCCAGAATTTTGATGGCATCTAGCGAATGTCGATGGAGAATTCGTCTAACTGGAGAAGTTGAAGGAACATAATTTTTTAGCCAGTCGCTGTGCGTATTTCCTTGTCCCTGCTCGCAGCTTCCGGGAATGTTGAATGACTCAGCCGGTTGCCGTCACTTCCCGTTTTCACTTCATTCATATTTTAGTTTGAAAGCCTCTACTACAGATAAAAAAACACGTTATCTCACATAGCTAGTCATATCGACTGAAATACTATCTTGATTAGAGAGACGACATTTTTGTCATGTGTGTGTTTGACGATATTGACTGTAGTCGAAGTTCCAGAGTAACGGGTTATTTTACTCAAGTTATACAAGCAACCGCTGATGAATTTTAGGATTTAAAAAAAAATTTACTTATACATTATCATTCACAAAATTAATTCTTTCAAATTTTCCTATGACTTTGAAGATTACCCCATAACAAGTCTGGTTAATCACTCAATAGAAACCGTCATACAACTGACGTTGTTGGTGATCAATTAAACATTTTATAAGAAGGGTGATCAATGAATAAATCATTTTCTCGTCTTTTGTTGGTGATGACTAAAAACATTTGAATATTAAAAAAAACATGAACGCATACTAAGGGACCAATTAAGCATATACTTACATTGTAAATTGAACGCCCACTGAAGGGGATTTTGAAAAAAATACTTTTTTCTTGACATTATGGCCTTTACGCATGATACATTCATACATACATACATGACCAGCACGGTAGACTGACTTGAAAACTGAAGAAACCTATGTTGACAGTTTCGATGACAGTTTTAATTGACAGTTCTTAGTAATTTGTATCGAAATGATTTGTCAATTTCTAATTATTCAATTTTGACTCTTTAACTTCGAGTGCTGCCTGGGGGGGAGAGATTTTAGATGCCTGAGTAGACCAGCTTACAACTCTCACTGTGACTGAAGGCTGGAGTTCAAGAGAGACGGAGTTCGAACCCAGAAAAAAGCCAGAATTCAGATTTCCAGAAGAAGCAGCCCTTCTCACTTGAAAAATTGATGCAACGCCATCTTTTTAACTCTCATTCGTCATCACCTAGATTTGTGTTGGAATGAGCTCATAATATACATGTATAAGAATACCAAGAGTGTGAGTTTTTAAAGGTTTGAATCTCATTTTGTCAAATTGCATAATTGTTTCTCAAGCCATTGATAGTGAGTTTGATTTCCAACATAAGAGTGTCATTTAAATGTAACTTAGTACCAGGCGCTGATCCAGGGAGTGTTCGAAAGGGGATTGGTCCCGGTCCCTCCTGAAAATCACTTGGGCCTTCGGTGAATGCAATGCGAGTTAATTTTATCATAATTATGATAAAGCACTCCCAGTGTTGCCATTATAGCACTTTCCACGCTAAATTCAGCACGTTTCTAGTTTTGGGAGAGCGGAAAAAAACGCAAAAATAGTGCAGGCGTGCCTAAACATTTTTGGCGTTTAGAGACGTGTTTTTGGCTATTTCTTTTTAAATTTTAGCGCTTTTCCTAGCAACACAGAGCAGCTGCGGCCCCCCACACTTAATGGCTACTCTCCTACTTGGTGCATCCTGGCGACGAGCCAATTTCGAGACCCCCCCCCACACACACACAGGTGAAGCATACTATGATAACATTCAATTATTTAGATAAAGAAATTAAATCAAGAAGTAAAAAATTTAAATACTTATCAGTAATTATAAATTAATATTAAAAACAAAAATTTCATTTTTTTCTATCTAATGTAAAATGTCTTCCGTTTAATTCTTTATAAAAATGTTATTTATTGGTTGGGTGGTAATTTTCTTTGATTATATTTTTACTTTACTAATCTGTCAATTGTAGTGTTAAGAAGTAACGACAGAAATTTAAGTACAAAACATCCTGGACCCCCAACTCAAAAACATAGATCCCCGGTTCAAAATCCTGGATCAGTCCCTACGTAAGTGTGTCAAACGTAACTAACACATGTTTACTCGACCCAATTTCGGATTGGCGCAAGCCACCTCCATAAGAATTGAATTCAGTAATGATATCTTGCATGAACAGCGTGCTCTTCTTTTCCCCATTTTGAGCAGCTGCTCTCATCAAAAGGTTTGAGTGCTGTGATTGTATTGTTAAAGTGTTAACAAAAAAGGCGAAATGGTTACCCGTTTATTTGAGTTACCTGCGAAAGAACTAATAAAAAAAAAAGGAACGGAGAGAAGGAAGGAAGAAGAGAAACCAAAAAGTAAAAGATCTTCTACACAAACATGCGCGCACGCGCATTGTACTGCTTTGTACCGCTCAGTTGTGTAGGAGGAGGAATAAACGAAACTGATGAATGACTGAATGAATGACAATAAATGAATGAATGAAAGTCGGTTGTCGGAACTCGTTCATTGATAAAATCGGAAGGCGGAGGGGCGATGAAAAAGCGCGAATTATTTTATTGAACGACAATGCAAAAAGTAAGTAAACAAAAAAGAAAGAAGAAAGACTTGATGTTAGAGGGAAATCTGGAAACGAAAAACGGAGATGGCAGATAACTTCCACTAAATTCGGGTGCAGATTAATATCGGTTTGGAAATATACGCACCATTTCAGACAGCTCATCAAGTATTTTTCAAATAAAAACTAAAAGCAAGAGCTGATAAAACGCTGAAGATAGCAGTTTAAAAAAACACACACAAAAACAAAGCTAATAATGAAATAGTTAAATTAAAACATAGAAATGAATTTTTCATTTTTTTAAACAAATGTTATAGTATTTATAAATCACTATTATTTGGGTAAAAAGTGGAGAATTTAAAAAAAAAAATAAACAAACATGGCCACGACCAGAATGAAAGTAGGTTTGGGGATGTAATTTGAAAACACACACACACACACACACACATATATATATATATATATATGTATATATATATATATATATATATATATATATATATATATATATATATATATATATATATATATATATATATATATATATATATATATGTATATATATATATATATATATCAAGCGATGTGTGTATGTACATTCAACATTTTCCGGAGATCGTAAAAAAAAAAACTCCAAAAGTCACGGACATCCCCTTTTACAAACGAATTAGATTGAACACTATCTTATTTCCATCTATCTATCTATCTATCCATCTATTGATTCTTTTTTTACAGCAACTCATTATGTCCATTACGGCGGGTATTAAGTCTAGTTTTTCGAAATAGTCAGTTCAGTTTCATACCTCATGTCTTTGATTTTCTTTTAAATTTATGAGTCCAGTGTTACCGATTTTGATGATTATTGTCAAACTCCCACTGTTTGAGTCAATTTTCATATGTAACAACAATGATGGGTGACAATGACCAGACCAAAAAAACAGTGACGGCATGCAAGAAAAACAGTGATACAGGAACGTCCACAAAAACAGATGAATTCACTCCCACTCCCAAAACCTAAATCAGGTCGACTTGTTTTGGTTAACTTTACCAAAACAAGTCGACCTATTTACAGCAGCTACCAATAAAGGCGTTGAAATTGAACACGCAGTTTTGGAATAATATTGATTTGAGAATGAATTCGGTTTTGTTTACCTTTTAGATTTGAACGAAGGGGGTTTGAACCTAGTGCTGCCAAGATTGTTTTTTTAATTATTTTATTTCGAATTTGGAAGTGATACTCGGGTTTTAAAAAAGTGAAAAAAAAATCCAAATTGCCAAGACTGTCACAACCTCATTTCTGCCATGTTATTTTAAACATAAAACTAAGTCATCAGTCGTCGTGCAAAGTTGCCAAATTAGCCGTTTTTTGGCTATGTCTGGTTGCATTTATCCTCAAATTTAGCCAATAAAAATCTACTGTAGCCGAAAATCTGTTCATTTAAAAAAAGTAACTAGTAAGTTTAATATCTGTATCTCCTGTGTGTGAATCTCCATGACCCGTGCGTGTATCAGAACCAATTATCTAGAATTATCTTTAAAAAAATAGATCTTTCATCTAAAATTGTCTTGAAAAATACCAGCACAAGGTTTGGGTATCGTCAGCCCCGAAATGACCATAGAGACCCCACAAAACCCTTTTTTTATTTTTTGGAAAAACAGAAAAGAAAACGTTTTCAGCTGGTGCCTAGTGATGTACTCATGCAAATTTTCTTTGTTGTACCCCCTAAAATGTGCTGAGGGGCGCAGGGAGCGCTGGGAGACGAGACACACACGCACTTAGATAGACACATAAATCATACACTCTCAGAGAGAAGAATATGTCGCACACTTGGCTGGTTGGTCGGGCCAGTTGTGGGGGTTACGGTGAATCGATAACAGTGAGTGCACATTTTTTTACTAATTTGTTCTTTAGTATCAGTGTGTAGTTATTTCACTTGATATGGACTTGAAATGAGAATATTCGGTAACACTGAATCGCATCCTTGGATCACATGTATAAGCTAAATAGAGGACAAAGGCTGGAGAATAGTCAAGTAAGTATTCGAGAGAGAAAAAGATGATAAGATAATCACGACCGTATAAAAATATTAGGGCGGGTGCTCCCGGTTGCGAACTTTCACACCTTCGCGCACTCGATGTTGAAACTGCGCACAGATAAAAACAAATTAACAATTCAATTTATTCAAAACGAGAACAATAAGATTTCATTATTTATTTCTGTTGATCTTTCATTAATTCTCTTTTTTTTTTATTTGTATGAGTGTGCCGCTTTTAACATCGAGTGAGCGAGGGTGTGAAACTTTATAATCGAGACCACCTTCCCTACATTGTGTCAAAGTATTACACTACTAACGATGCGCCATTATACGTAATAATTAATCAGTACTGTGTACACGTTGGTGGTACTAAGTCCAACTATGCACCCCCTGACATTTTTTGAAGACTATTTTTCAGATATTTTTACCTTCATTCTTTAGATTCTTTTAGATTATCTTTTTATATTTCTCAAGTAATTTTTTTTCTAGATTTTTTTTTTAGATTCCCCTGATATATTGCGCCCCCAAGAGCTCTGACCCCCTATCGCAGTTGCGGGGCTTTCGAGTCCCAAGCACCACTTCTGGTGTATAGGAAGAAATATTTTCTAAATATTTACTTATTTTGGTGAACATTTTCTCTGATACTCTATTTCTTCAACCCCCCCACACACACTATAAAGAATAAAATGTAGAAGCTTCATTCATTGAAAATAAACTGTTAAGCTTAGCTTACCTTGTGTAAAATTATTGTCTTTTCATAAACTTCATTATTTTTTTAAAAATATAGGAACTCGTAATTTCCTTTAAAAAACTAAAATTATTTGGTTTCTGTTTTTTCCGGTTGGTAAAAATAATGGCGCTTCTATGTCATCAAAACAAGGACCGCTATTCATTATATAAAAACCACTGATGAAGCAAAAGTCTGGTGTTTTTTTCAGGCATGTATGGATTTTTCGTAGAACCAAATGTAGAAAGCATAAAATCTCCCACAGAATTTTAGGTCCCATTTTGGCTATTTTGTGGCCAAATTTGCCAAATTTGCCTTTTTTGAAAACCCTCCGGCCGTTTAGAAGTTTGGGACATTTTTGACATTTCATTTTCATTTCCTTAGAAAAATTCGCGCGTAATTTTTTGTGATTTCCTTCCATAAGACCATTGTTTCTTCAGGAAATTTGTCAGTTTGGAAAAAGACAATTTTTTCACGAATGTAATTGCAATGCTTAACTGTATACTCAAAAAATCTTGAGAAAATTTTAAAAAAAAACAAATAATCTCAAGTAATTGACCTTAAAAATAAAATGAGTACTGAGTCAATTGTCTAATTAGATGTATAACGTGAAAAATGGACCCCTTGCTGAAAATCTTTGACCTACTCGTGTTTTGTATGTGTATATATATATATATATATATATATATATATATATATATATATATATATATATATATATATATATATATATATATATATATATATATATATATATATCCAGTCAGTAGCCGATATCCCTCTTTTACTTTCCCCTCCTCTCTATGAACAATGCAAATTCTCCACTGGCACGGTGATTAAGCATTTTTTTTATTATCAGCAAACAATGAATTCAATAGAGCACAAAAGGTGTTCATTTTAGCATGGTAGCCCCCTCCCTAAAACATATTAATGTGAATGATTTCAAAGATCTTATTTTCAAAAAACCTTACCCGAAGTCACGTTGATACGCACAGAAAATCTAATCGAGTTATGTTGTGTGGATAGGCTGCCACATTCAGGAGGACAGATATACAGACAGATGGATTATTATAAGATAGAAACAGAATTTTAAAAAAAAACATCTACATTGATAAAACTGTTGTGTGTGTGAAAGCTCATTACTTCTCGGTCAGAGGTTTTTTAGAAGCTATTCTCAATAAAGATAGCATAATTTATACCCGAACCGTCAGTCTAGTGGGACTGGCAGAATGAATCCATACAATTACAATACATGTACTAACATAGTAACTAGTAAAATTGTATTACTAAAATTGAATATTTTCAACATACTACTACTACTGCTGCTACTGCTGCTGCTCTTGCTGAGGGTGCAGAGTGGCGTAGCGGTCACCGACACTGAAAATGATTATCCTTGCAAATCAGCCACAAAAAATCATCGAAAGAAGTTACTTTTTTCTATGGTTGAAGGTGGCTAAAAGTGGTTAGGTTTTAAAAAATGTTCTCATTTCATTTCCAGCTGACTTAAAAAGTAACATGTGCTCAAAACATCGTTCAAAGGCCCCAAATGTATAGTTATACAATGTATTGGTCAGAAATTGACACAATAGTGAAAATAAATAAAAAGTATTACAATGGATAATCTTTAAATATTTACTTGAATAAAATCTAAAAATTAAGTAATTAATAAAGCCTTCAATGATTTTTGGATCCTACTCCACATTTTTAACAACAAAGTCAGCTGGAAATTAAAAATTAAAAAATCTAGCTATTTTTAGCCCTGAATCGAAAAGCCTTCTTAGTATTTGCACGAGTCATTTTAGTGCCTGCTTTGCAAGGATAACCTCGAAAATGAGATCGGTGAACCAAGTTGGAGTTTCGACCAAAGCTGCTCAAGTTAACTTTACACTATTGCCTTCAGAAAAGGCATGCATCCATCTTTCCCTCTTTGGGTGAACATCAGAGCCCTTTCACTCCACTATTCAGTCCATCTAGGATGTGGGGCTAGTGACTCCACCTCGTAAAAACCTACTTACTACTAAAAAACCGCAATGCGGCCTTGTGATCCGAGAGGAATCTATAAGAAACACTACTACTACTACTACTACTACTACTACTACTACTTCCGTGAACGAAATTTGTGGTCGACTTTTTTATTGGAAAAAAAGGACAACGAGTAACGCTACGTTTATAATCTACGAATTCGAGTCGCATCACAGAGGAACCAGGATGAAATTTACTGTCATGAATGAATGAAAACGGAAGAATAAGAGGATAAAGGATTGAATGAATAGAAGAATAAAGGAATAAATGAATGATCAGCGATCGTATAGAATGCCCGGATGTTTTTTAGTGTCGGAATGTGCGATCAAACGTCAAATTCTTCCTTTTTCTTCCCATCTCATTCCTCTCCTCTTCATCTGTCTTTCTTTCTTTTTATCTTTTTTTTCTGAATCGCTCTTTCTTTTTTATTCTTTCTTTCTTTTTTTTTCATTTTCTTTCTTCCTTTCTTTTTCTTTCATTATCTTTCTTTCTTTCTTTCTTTCTCTTTTTCTGCCTCATTCTTTTTTTTTTCTCCTTTCTTCCTTTCTCTGTCTTTCAATTTCTTCCTTCCTGTCTTTTTTCTTCCTTACTTTCAAAAACCGTCAGCCAAAACTGTCAACATGGGTTTCTTCAGTTTTTTAGTTGGTCTGGCTGGCTAACTGGCTATCGATGTATCACGCGTACAGACCGAACCAATAGGGTTATAGAGCTGAAATTTAAACATTTTGTTCATTTCATGTCAAGAAAAAAAAACTTTTTTTCCATTCATTTCTCCGTTATTTCATTTTATTAGATGAAACATTATAAGCCATTACATTTTATATTTGCTGTTTAATACTTTCATCTTTTTTCCATTAATTGCTTTTTTATCACAACTCTTACTCAGACCAATAAATAGCATTGATGGGAAAATAGAGAATAAGCCTTAGGCGGGAAACATGATAGTGACATTACAATAATCCATACTTTTCTTCGGTTGTTTATTCTATTCACACTGTCTAGGCCAAATGACACATTCACCGTGTGATAACGGGAGATCATCGCAAATAAGGGTTTCAGTACAATATAACGCAATTTACAATTATTCTGTCTGATCATATATCCATTTCTTAATTGTCGCATTGAAAGAAACAAATTTAGCAGATAGAGACCGTGAATAAGTAAAAAAAAATGAAAAAATGGGAATCAAGAGTTGAAATAGTTATTTCTACCTTTGCATCACCGGTTTAGCTCAATGGGAAGTGCAACGTCGGTCGCAGGTTCGATTCCTGCAGTAGTCCCACTTGCAATGATTGTTCATTCTATTTACACACACTCTCACACACACACACACACACACACACACACACACACACATATATATATATATATATATAGTTAGATAAAATAATGGAAACACCACTTTAATAACCAATCTTTATTGTAGAGTTAGTCCTCAGTCATTACATTGGAGAATTGATATATACAGCTATATGTAGAGGGCTCTTGAGCCATTCTTCGAGCAAAACCTGCCCCAGCTGGTTCAGGGGCACTAGTAGAGGGAATCGCTTACTTAGTTGACATCGATCGTAGTATCTGTTCGGAGAGCGTTACGCCGGTGCAACGACGTTGTCGATGATGGGTTAGTGAGGCTCGTTATTGTTAAGTGCAAGCGGCCAGGGATTCGTTCTTTGGCATCAGAAAATAATGCGGCCAAATTTCACAGGAGCTGTACGCCCCCAGGACAGTGGCATCCCATCGCACTAAAAAGGATGAGTCGGGCTTGCCCAGAGGTTTTCGTGACACTTGTTGCGAGGACTGGAGCAATTTTCCACAGCGCACGTTCATTGGGACTCCATATTATAAACGACGTTGTGTCACGTCTTGCTCTTGTTGAGGAGTGAGCAAATAAGTTAAAATCTGGTAATTGTGAGGACCAATCCAAGGATGGTACAGTATCGTCCTGAAAGACGGCTCCAACATTGTTTGCCCCATGAAATGCAATTGGTCTGCTAGAATCAAAAGATGGTTCTGTGAGTTCACCATGCAGTACTACAGCTGGACCTCGTGAATTCCATGGCATTGCCGCTCAAATTATCACAGATCCACCCCTCCATATTTATCCGTGGGAGTGAGATAGTCAGGATCATAAGCTTCTTTGGGCTGCCCTCAGACATAAACTCGGTCAGAAGATGGAAATAATGTAAAGGAAGATTCGTCCGAGTATATCACATCCTTTCATTGGTCCACTGTCCAATTCTTATGGTCATTGCACCAATTTTTACGACGTTCCATGTTTATTTGCGAGAGCAAAAGATTAGCAATTACAGCCTCACCATAGTAACCAAATCCATGAAGCTCAATAAACCGACATTGGGTTTGTGGAATAACATATGTAATAATCTGCAACTCATTCAAAGAAGTTTTATGTAGTATTAATGTAGTCCAGAAATACAAGTGAAATCAGCTGATGTTTCCATTATCTTGTCCAGCTCATATATATATATATATATATATATATATATATATATATATATATATATATATATATATATAATCTTGACTGTTTTTAGGTAGCCTGACATTTTTACAATATAACAAGTCCATTGCAATTTGAGTTTTTAAATAGATTCTATGATATTTCTTAGTCTTATTTTTTCTCTAATATACGTGCTCTATTGTGATGTTGAGTATGATTCTCTCTTGTGCACATTAATTGCAATGGCCTGAAACTGATCGGTAACATCATCATCATCATCATCATCAGTCTTTCAACGTCCGTCGTTGGACATAAACCTTCCCAGAATTCGCCTCACTTCTCTATTGTGGGCGTCGCTGAGCCAGTACTTTCTGAATTTGTCTACCTCGTCTCTCCATCTAATATTCTGCCGGCCTCAGTTTCGCATGTGATCTCGGGAGATCCATGTCGTGAGTCGCGATGTCCATCGGTTGTCCGCCATTCTTACAACATGGCCAGCCCACTACCATTTGAGTTTTTTAATGGATTCTATGATGTCCCTGACTCTTTTCCCGGATGTACTGTGCTGTCTTGTGGCCTCTCCATGTGAAGCCCAGCATAATTCTTTCAGGTGCACGCTGCATGGTTCTGAATTTGCGGATCTGTCTCTTTGTTAGGTTCCATGTTTCAGCTCCATAAGTGACTATTGAGTGGATGCATTGGTTATACACCCTTCTTTTTAGAATTAATAGGATCTTCTTATTTTGGAAGGTTGAGCTTGCTCTGCCAAAGACTTGCCATTCTAGTGTGATTCTTCGCTTGATTTCTTCTTCTTTGAGGGTCTCATGGAGATTCGTTGTCCCGGGTAGATGTAGTGATCTACTTTCTTCAGTTCTGCGTCCTCCATTTTTATCTTAGTGTTGAAGCTGTAAATATTCTATGATATACTGTGATGTCTTGTGATTTCTCCATGTGAGGTTGAGCATGATTCTCTCATGCGTGCGTTGCATGCTTCTCAGTTTGCGAGTCTGTCTCTTGGTTAGGTTCCATGTTACAGCTCCATAAGTGACTATCGGGAGAATGCATTGATTGCATACTCTTCCTTTTAGGATTATTGGAATCGTCTGGTTTTTGCCATCCTAGAGTGATTTTTCGCTTTTCGACCAGAGACCCGACAAAAAAAGTTTCCAAATGGGTCCCACAGCTCCTAAGGCCTGATGTCCTCTCTTCGTGTATATGAGAGAGAGAGAGAGAGAGAGAGAGAGAGATAGAGAGGGAGAGAGAGAGTTTTAAAGGACCTCCCGCCATTACACGGTGAATGTGTCATTTGTCCTAAACAGCGCGAGAGCTGTGAATGAACAAGATATGATTTGGACATACAGAGGTCATTTTGACTTCTGACTTACAAGCGGGCTATTTTACTCGATGGTAAGAGTGACGCAACGTCAAAGCAGTACCAATCACAGTTTCGATTCCTTTAGCTGTCCATTTCTTCAATAGTTAATTCTAGTTACACTGTCTACGCCAAATAACACATTCACCGTGTTATAACAGGAGACCATTTCAAATAGTTCCAAATAATATAACGCATTTATAATTATTCTTTCGGATTATATCTCCATTTCCCAATAATATAATTGTTTGCATTGAGAAACAATAGTACAGATAAGGACAGTGAATGAACTGGATCTATTTATAACAATAATAATAATAATAATAATAATAATAATAATAATAATAATAATAATAATAATAATAATGATAATGATAATAATAATAATAATATATATATATATATATATATACATATATATATATATATATATATATATACACGCATATATGTGTGCATGTGTGTGTGCAAAACATTTTTAAAAATAAGTGAGAAATAAGTGAGTGAAATGACACAAAAAAGTTTTTGAAAAGATTTTTTTAATTTGTTTTGTGTTTAAAGCTGTAAAGCTTTCTAGACTATATGTGTATGCATGTGTGTTTGTACGTGTGTTTCTCAAAGATTGGAGGAAATCAGTGACGACAAAGTTGTAAATATATATATGCATATATATGGTGAGTAAAAGTCTCCTATAGAACAAATGTCTCACGATGTCTCCTAAAAGACTAACTCATCGATATACACCTTTTGCATACACCTACGACTTACCCATACATACATACATACATATAACACATGAATCACCATCCCAAAACATCACACACTAGTATACGCTGTATGCACACATATAATTCTCCTCGATAATACGTTCACCGTACACATACACACAGATAATCTCTCCCCTTTTTCCACTCCTACCCACAACCTTCTCCAAATTACCTGAACTCTGACACCAACATAACCATCCCCTTTTTGCCATTGACAGATAAGAACTAAAAACAAGCCCCACCACGCATTATCTCTACTTCAAAAATTGTATTTGTTTCACCTATTATTCATTTTTACCATTTGATGTTTTGAAAACGGGTGAACAATACACCGAAACATGTCAAGGAAAACAAAAACC